>VMDO01000298.1:0-85061 GCA_007922755.1 Pedetes capensis | reverse complement strand
AAAAGGCAGATGCCTGGGTTCTATTTAGTGGTTGTGCCAAGGACAGAGGCCACTCCAATTCCCATCAGCTCCCCCTATTCCCAAATAAAATGATTCCTTTGAATATAGCCAATTTAATCACTCTTATATAAAGTGTGAGTAAAACTTTAGGAAACTTTAATATTGATATTGATCTGTCACATACACACCAAGTTAAAGAGTGTGCTTGCTTTGCAAACATAGCCTCATGGCAAACCTCCCAGCTTCCTCTTACAACCAGATGGCCTCCCTTAAGCCCAACCCTACATAGAATTCTCAAGATGGAGTTGGCCCTGCCTCAGATCCGAATCAGGGTATCTGGGATGGGACAAGGAATGAGCATTTTCCACGAGCCTCACAGGTAAGTTTTATGTAACAATAGCGTCTTAGAAATACACAGCTTGGAGCTGCCTATTCTTACATAGATTCTTTACTCCTGTTCTTCTCCAAGGATCTAATGACACACACCATCTTTGCAGTGGTAGTTAAAAATCCCAGAGTTTGGTGGCTGCCCAAAGTTGGGTAAAGGCTGATTTCATTATCCCTTTCAATGAAGAAATGAAGTAATGATGAAAATAAGGGAGAAATTACACCACAAACTTGGACTGAACAATAAAGCAGGATGTGGATGTCATTTTGATTGCAGATGTCCAGCTCTGTATGGTCTGTAGAACTTGCAATTATCCTCACCCCACTCCCCTTTCTTAGATGCAGGGCCTCAACAATTTCACAGTGTTTTAATGCAAGTTAGGGAAAATGTTTTCCTTAAGTGGGCAAATTATGAAAAAATACCCCCCTAATGAGCACCCCAGTTACAGAAAGGTGTCTGCATCTTAAGAGTGTCTCAAGCCTGGCTGATAGGAGTCTGAGTTAGATTTTTGACTACTCTGGCATCCTTTTGACTGGTGTCTTATGTGGGGTGCAGTGACTTAACTGCACTATTGTATGATGGAGTTCCTGACAATAAGAGTCAAAAGCTGGTTTCTGATGATGAGGCAAAAGTTACAGGAAAGAGCAAGTACTTGGCAGGGTCACCAGCATTCTCCTAGGCCCAGAGATGGGCCTTTATCTTTGCTATGCAGGAAGCATCCTTGTTATAACAAGTGTCATTTGATGAAAAGTAATAAATTTCCTCTTGTTCAAATGACAGGTAGTTGTAATTATTACTCTTACTTTTAAGAAGCTCATAAAGTTCTTAACATAGTACTGAGGGGAAGAAGGAACTCCCATAGCAGGAACAGAATGAATTCCTTGGCAGCTAGACAAGAAATTGGAGAGAAAATGCTTTTCAGTAGTGTAGCCTTGAGGGAACATGGACATACAAGTCCCTGCCTCTGCTGCACACTGGGTACATGATCAAGTCATGTCACTACTCTAACACTGATGTTTACTTCTTGAGTGTTGTGGATTGCTTTAGATAGCATTTTATAAAGTGAATGATGCCAAAATTAGTGATTATTTTGTAAGAGTATATTTTATCATAGTAGGGACTTGGATAAGTTTTTAATGTTTTTTGAAAGCCCAAGTACATATTAAACATTTCAAAGAAGTAAGTATAGTCTTTTAAAATCTAAATGTTTGTGTTTTCTTTTTCTGAAATACCTGCCTTCTTGAACGATTAATCCAATAATATTTGTGCAATGCCATTACAATATAATAAATGTGATTGATTATAGAGGATATCATAGAGTAGATAATTTGAATCACTGCAAAATTAGCATAAAAGATTATGGGAAGATTAAGAGATTTATTTATTTAATTATTTATTTAACTAATCAGATGTATGAATTTTAATGGATCAAAAGGAGAAATATTTAAAAACCACAAGGAAAATTTCAAAAATTTCTTGAATAGGGAATCTGACTGGATGGGATGATTTGTGATTCTCAAACTTTACAGTTTAATATTATGAATTGAAATTGTCCCTGGTCTTGTTTGAAATGACATTCTTGGGCTCCATCACAGAGATACTGATAAAGTACATTGGGGATGGGCCTGAGGATACACATTTTGCTAAGCACTTGATATAGATGAGCTGAAGACCACACTGTGAGAAGTATAAGAGGAGGTGATCTTTTAGCCAATCTGTACTTCCACTTCTTTGAGTCATTGCTTTGGTACTTCTTTTAAAGACTCACATAGTGGTAGAGAAGGAAAGTCTTCATGAAATCTGTTCTAGACTTCTTCAGTGCTAATTTGGGAAAAAATAATTCTGACGTTTAAATAATTATTCAATATCTCACATGTCATAAGTAATTGTTTGAAAGTGATCCTATTATGCCAAAGTCGATTTGAGGCTTTTGAAAAATATGTACAGAAAGTAGAAATGTGTTGTATTAACATGTAAACACTACTGAATTTTTGTCTAAGAAAAAAGAACAACTTAGCTTTGAGATTTCTCCTTAGACAACTTAAACTACCATGTTACAAACTGAGCTGCATTTAAAGTCACCTGGAAGCTTTAATCAACTCCTTATATCTGAGTCCTGTCCCAAGCCAATGAAAAATGAATTTCTAAGCCTTGTGTGGTGGCTCACATCTGTAATGTCAGTACTTGCAAGGGTGAGGCAGGAGGATTATGAGTCTGAGGCTAGCCCGGGTACCTGCGCTACAAACAAGTTTTAGGCCAGCCTGGGTGACATAGTAAGACTGTCTCAAAAAGCCAAAAAGCCAAAAAGCCAAAAAAAAAAAAAAGAGAAAAAGAAAAAAAAAAGTGAGGACAGAAATATCTTTTAAAACTCTGCAGGTAATTCTGTTATTCTACTAGGGCTGATTAAACCATTGATTGAACTAAAAGATGATCATTAATATAATTTCTTGTTTAATACCTCCTTTACTTTGCATATGATTAAGAAAATTTACTTGGTTTCCATTCTCAAGTGAATGGGAGGGAGAAAGCATTAATCACATTTTTAAAATATTTGAAAATTGATTTCTGATCTTATGGAACTTACTAATTGATAGAAATATATATGTATTTTCCAACAAGAAGACATTAACCGTAATTCTGGCCTATTGCTTTGAATGGTAGCTTCTTGCTTATTCCTTTGAATGGTAAAAGCTTTCCTTCTCTGGCTGAGGTTAAAAGAGGTAGGATAATGTTGCAGAGGCTGTCTAGGTCCTATTCAGACATTGTCCTTTTTATTGGTAGCTGGGCCATAGCCTTGGATCTGGGTACTTTGGATTCCAACAAGCAAAGTTAATAGAATAAATGAACACATTGAATGATTTTAAATTCTACAAATATTTATTAATCATATAGCACATGAAAACTGTAATTTATCAGTTAGAATGGTTTGATTTATAAATAACAAAACATCTTGATGATAAAAGGTGTTTTGTTGTCTCACAAAACTGATAACCAATATGTAAACACTAAGTGATCCAACAATTTTATTGAAAACCTCAGTTCTTTGTGACCTTCTGTTCTACTACCTTAAGTGTCAGCCTTCCCCTGCATCTGGTTCTTCTTCTCATTGCAAGAAGACATTGCCTCCTTGTGCAAATGCATGTGCAGATCTTGTTCTCAGCCCCCAGAAACCAGAAAGGTAAACCTTATATGTTAAGCACAGAATTCAAGTCTTTTCTTGTTTTTTTTTTTATTTTTTTTATTAGAAATTTTTAATGTACATCATAATGTGATTCATTTTGACATGCTTTTCGTTGTGACAATTTTCATATATGCAATTTGTTAAGCATTATTCATATAGGTTACCCCTTACCCTCCTCCATGTTTCCCCCCTCCCCCCTTCCTATCTAAGTTTCCCATCCAAGTCTTCCCTATCTTTTACTATATAGTATTTTTCTATATGTCCTTGGGTTCCATTTCTGTTTAAGATAGAAACTTTTCCTGTAGTGGTCTTTGTTTCTATCTTGTTAGAACAATTACATGTGATTTTTAGTCCATTTTTATTGACCTCATTCTTATCTTTAAGTCTGATCAGGCAGACTCAGGTCACATACCTGCCCCTAAACCACTAGGGGATAGGAGAATATGACCTGTGGGTGACTCAGAACCACAGGTGGAACTGTGGATGGAGTCGTCTTCCCTTCCAGGATGAGAGGTGAGCAGAGGAACAAAACTAAGGTTCTGGTAGAAAGAAAAGAGTGACAAAATAAAAGCTGGCTTGTCTACCAGAATATTTCAGAATGGTAAATTATGTGGATTTCTAAGTGAGCAAGTCATTTTTATCTAAACACATAATTTATGCTTTTTGCAGGCTCCTGTGCTTTTTCTTAATAGAACTAATTAGGCATAAATATTATCAAATAATTCTTATTAACTAATTACAAATTATTCATATAAAGAGTGATTCAATTTACATGGAGTTAAGAAATTTAGAGTCAAATACAAGAAGAGACATTTATCTAACTTCCAGAGATTATCATTCAGTGGTCAGAGTAAATCTGGATTTTTCTTCCAGGTTTAAAAAAGAAACATATACCCTGAATGGCTTGGGATGATCTTATTTCCTGCTCCTTGAAATGCCTTTCCCAATCTTTGGACATTTATAGCTTGGAACAAACTCAAAGATTAATTTGCATATAACAAATTTTGATTGTGTATAATGGTTGAGCTCAGCTGCTAGACGCAAGAAGCCTTTGTTTAGACCTTCCCTTGCTTCCCTCTATTCCTTTGTTATTTTTGGAGTCTTAGTTATTTTAAAGGCTGGTGTTTAGCTCAGTTGGTAGAGCACTGCTCTGCACTCTCTAAGGCCCTGTGTTCAATCCCCAGCCCACAAAAATGGGAGAAGTACATGACAGCCCACTCCTGAAACAATCAGTCACTGAAAACCTGATAAGGATCTACTCCCCAACTGGAGTGCAGCTAACAACAACAGATATCTCAAACAGACATAGTGGGCATCAGTTTCCTAACGTATACAGTTAATAGTGTGCTAGAGTTTAACTCAGTTGGTAAAATGCTGCTCTGCACTTTCTGAAGACCTGGGTTAGATCCCCAGCACCACAGAAACAGGAGAAAGATGTGGCAATCCACTCCCGAAACAATGTGGAAACAATCACCCAGGAAAAACCCTATGGGGGTCGCTATAATTTAGACAGGGCTGGGATTTAGCTCAGTTGGTAGAGTGCTGCTCTGCAGTTTCTGAGGTCCCGAGTTCGATTCCCAGCACCTCAAAATGGGAGAAAGACGTGGCAACCCACTCCCCAGGCAATCCCGAAACAGTCAGCCATTGAAAACCCTATGACGGTCGCTATGAGTTGGACTTGACTCGAAGGCACCTAACAACAACAACAACAACAACAACAATTTAAACACAACCCAACAGGACCTAACAACAGCTGATATGTCAAACAGACATACTGGACTTCAGTTTCGTTATGTGTAGAGTTAATAGTAAAACCTACTTCATAGGATTGTTTTCATGATTAAGAGTGTTAGAACTAGAATTGTGCCTGTTATATAGTATGTTAGTTGTTGTTGTTAGGTGCCGTTGAGTCGGTATCCGACTCATAGCGACCCTCATAGGGTTTTCAATGGCTGAGTGCTTCGGGATTGCCTTGGGAGTGGATTGCCAGGCCCTCCTCCCATTTTTGCGGTGCTGGGAATTGAACTCGGGGCCTCAGAGACTGCAACGCAGCACTCTACCCACTGAGCTAAATCCCAGTGTGGTTGTTATATAGTAAGGGCTCAATAAATATCAACAAATTATTAGTTTCCTTACTAATCTATATACATTTCTTGTTAGAATGATTCTGAAAATGATACTAATATGAATAGTCACTGCATATTAAATTCTTACTATGTGCTAGGACATATGTAATGATGTAAATCATTTAAACTACTTATCTTCTTAGAGAAATCACAAAAAAAGGAATATTATTATCACCATTTCACACTGAAGTTCAGGTAACATACGCTAGGTCCTACAGCTAGGAGATGATAGTGGAACATAGATCTTAACTCATATCCATCTATCTCAGAAGATCTCCCTAGTCTTTCTCTGTTCTATAAAGTGAAGCTACTTTTTTTGGTATTTTATAGTTTTGTAATAGAGTTTTACTGATTTTTTTTAAAAAAAGAAATCTGAGTTGTATTTTACTTTGAAATGAAAAAGAAAGTAGAGCCATGGGTTAAAGGTTGCAAATTTGGCAGTACAGGTCAAATCCCACTTACAGATGTTTGTTTGGCTAACACAGTGTTTATATTTGTGTTAATTAATTGCCAATGTTTAAAATTGGGACATTTCACATAAGAATAAGACTTTTGGCTTCTACTGAATTTGTGAAAGTTCTGGTAACTGGTTTCTCATGCTCAGCTAAAACAAATGCACTGTGTTAAACAGGGGCTGCATTTTGCTAGGAAGGACATGTAAGTATTAACAGGGGCTCCAGGGTTCTTACATGCTCAAGTCTCTTGTATAAAATAATGCAGTGTTTCCCAATAACCTACCCACATTCTCCCATATACTTTCAATCATCTCCAGATTACTTGTAATACCTAATGCAATGAAAATACTATGTAAACAGTTGTTATACTGTATTATTTAGGGAATAGTGACAAGGAAAAAAAGTAGTATATGTTTGATACAGATACAGATATTTCTCAAATATTTTCCATTTGCAGTTTGTTAAATGAGTGGATGTGAAATCTGTTGATATAAAAGACTGACTGTGCTCTCTGGTTTAGCCATTCCCACTTACTTTAGTTACCATCCTGTCCATATAGGCATTTTGTTTTATAATCTTGCTGTAGGCTGTGAAAGTGATTTTTCAATTTGGCTTATTTTTCTTGGAGGAAAATAATGGAATTAATATTCCACTTACTTTTCCTGGTGTAGGCTTAATTGTACTCAGCAGAAGTCCATTTCTTCTTCTTAACACCAGAACTGAAGTGCTCTTCATAAATTTGAGCCTTGGAAAAAGAGTCTCAGAAAGGGCCATACTGTCATATTCCTTGCTTGCCTAATAGAGGTCTTTCTCATTCTGCATTGAACAAGGATAAACATTCAGCAGGAGAAGTGTATCTCTAAAACAGTACGTTTCCTTGACGTCAGATCAGGTTTTCAAGCCATTAGGTCCTTCGTTCAGCAAGAATTTAAGATCTTAACACATGAATCATTCATGGAGTGAAGGAAAGAGCCTGCGGAATGTCTTCCTCTGTGGCAGGCATATGGATGAGATGTGGTATTGGAACGCATCCAAAACTCAGATTTCCAGAGAGCTTGGCAAGAATCTGGAGAGAGGGATTAAGAAGTAGGAGGTTGTTTTAATGCTGAAAGCATCTGTGCCAGTGGAACAAAAACACCATTACCTTTACATCTTCAACCTTTAAACCTATGAGATTCTGTGGTTGTTTATTCTAGAAATACAGGTGTGCCTCCTGTTATGAAAATTCAAAATGCAAAAATCCACATTTACAAAGAGAGAGGTTGGGGATTTATGTCACAGAAAATCATCCTTTACAGAATGATTTTCTAGTTCCTTTCTCTTTTTCTTAGGTTTTTCCCTCACCCCTTCCCCAGTAACTAGACTTCTTAGGGGCATTTATGTCATAGCTGTAGTTATAAAGAATTATAAGCAGATGAGAAAACTAGAGTTTAGAGAAGATGCCAAGTTTTCATAACAATCTCTGTGAGACCTAGGTGGAAATGACCCTATAGGACAAAGCAAACCATGCAGTGTTCCTCCTCCACATAGCCCCTAACTACCAGTGTTCTGTGTTGTCATAAAATATAATCACTTAAGCTAAGGACTTGTAGCTCAGAATCTGAACACAGGTTCACTTGAAACTAAATGGTCTCTGAATGTACTAAGAAGTTTTTATTTAGAAGCAGTGAAAGAAGATAGTTGAGAATTAGCAAAATTTTGGCACCTTTGTTCATCGGATTGCTGGGAGGTAGTTCAAATGAATAGCAGATGTGTAAGGAACAATAACAATAAGACTTTTGTAAATGGAAAAATCCACAGTACTTTAAAGCATTTTCCAGAAGACTGAACTTTTTTTTTTTTTTACAATCTTTGTTGTTTTAAAATGTGCTCATTTTGTTTGGGTATTTACTCATAATGAGACAAGTGATATTCATGCCAATGTTCATGTCTCTTTTGGAAACTAGGAAAATAAAGCAAAAGGGAAATTTCACAGAAAATAGTCATTTGGTTTATACCTGCTATTGTAGCATCTTCACTAAAGTGCTTCTTTAAAGGAAAAAAACCTAATACTTACTTAGTAATATAAAACATTCAATTACTTTGGAAGTTTGAAGGAGGCACAGGTTCATGTAAACTCAATAAAATTATGGTTTACTAGAAAAAAATGGATGATTTATTTTTAAATCTAAAAAAATTATTTAAAAAACTTGGTTAGTGAAGAGAGTAGGGCTTATAACTACTAGTTTTTTTCAGATCCATGGCCACATAATGGTGAGAACTCTTCCTTCCTTCCTTTCTTCTTTTCTATTTCTTTCTTCCTTTCTCTCTCTCTTTCTTTCTTTCTCTTTCTTTTCTTCTCTTTCCTTCCCTTCTTTCCTTTTTTCTTTCTTGTTTCCCTCCCTCCCTCCCTCCCTCCCTTCCTTCCTTCCTTTCTTCCTCCCTCCCTCCCTTTCTTTCTTTCTCTCTCTCTCTCCCCATCTCCCCCTCTCTCTTCCCTTCCTTCTTGTTCTAGGGATTGAACCAAAGGCTACCACTGAGCAATCTTATTTTCTGAGGACTAGGAGGTAAAGAAAGCAAGAGATTATGATGAATGAATCTGAGTTCAACCAGCAGTAATAATTTCTATATCCATACATAAGATGCTGAATTATGTTTACCAAAGAACCAACCATGGACAATGGGCAATTTGGTAGATTTAAATCTTGCCATTTTGACTCATGGAAATAAATAATCAACATCTCAATTCAAGAACAGAAGTTCTCCAGCAAAACCAACAACATGCCAGGAAGAGGTGCTCATTTTTATTTACTCATTGTGGTAAAAGTAAAAAGGCTCTTCAGTAAACAAATCATAGGGTACATGGAATAACTAAATTCATCAGTAAATGATAAATATGGACTATCTTAATGTTTCTGACAAAGAATATATTGTAAATAGATGGCAATTAAGTTTTTAATTTATTACTAAATAAAGCCATTTACCCTATTGATTTGCACAGGTAATGAGATTTATCTCATTATTAGATAAGTTCTTATACATGTATAATTGCATTAACTATGCATTTAGGGGGAGTTTTCTTTAATGGTTTTATGTGTCATGAGTGGCCGTACCTAGCCCTCTTGTTATATCATTACCTCTGCAGTTGTCCATGGGACCTACTGAGGGAGTAGAGTCTTGAAAAATACTTGGAGGTATTTTTTTTTCCTTTTTCCTCAGCTTTTGTAAGGAGACATGTTTAGGTTGGCCCAATGAATAAAAAAGGACACATTGTCTAGTCACTACTGTGAAATAGTCAGCTAACCATCAAATTCATATGTGAGACCACCTAATACCAACTTAACAGAGTTTAACCTGATATGCTGACTTGAAGACATGTAAGCTGAGTAAAAGCTTACTATTTTAACCCAGGCTGGATTTAGCTCTGTTGGTAGAGTGCTGCACTGCAGTCTCTGAGGTGCCAAGTTCAATTCCCAGCACCACAAAAATGGGAGAAGGGCCTGGCAATCCACTCCCAAGGCAATCCCAAAACAGTCAGCCATTGAAAACCCTATGAGGGTCGCTATGAGTCGGATACTGACTCGACGGCACCTAACAACAACAGCAACAATTTTAACCCATTAAATTTTGGGGTAGTTTTAGCATACAGCATTATTCTGCAGCAGAGAGAAATATTTTGGACCAAAGAAGACATTTACAATAAAGATATAAAAAAATATAAAAAACTAGCTTCAGTATAATTGATACATACACAACTTTTTAAGTTTCAATTATGAAAAATATAGTGATTAGATGGCATCTGAATTGTAGTTATTGTTTAAAGAAAACATAATTAGTTGAAGCATAGATCCATGAAAGATTTATTCCTTTATCAGATTGTTAAACATATTAGATTTTGCACATATATCCATGTTTTTCACTGATTGTCTTATACATGTGGCATGAATGTGCATATTTAGTTAATATTGTTCTTTTCATGTGTCTTTCTTCATTTTATGCTAGAGTTCTCAGCAATTGGATAGATGTCAAAATTGGAAGATTTTCAAAATACTTGGGATAAAATCAAGGAGAAAGTGAGGTGAAAAAATCTGTAGAGGTAAAATAAGATTTAGTTTTTATATCAAAATATGTCTATTAGAGAACTGTTGTAATATGAATCTACCCAGATGGGCAAGTATCAGTCCTATTGAAATAGCAGCCTTCTTGAAAATTTCCACTCAACATACCACAAATTGACAGAGCCTTTTTTGAGAGGAACATAATATAAAATGAGCCATATCTCAGTTTTCTTACAAATGCAAATTGCCAATTGTTGGGTGCTTTGGGAATGAACGGATAGTCTTGAGTTTTATTGTCATAAATAAGTACCCTTAAACTGAGGACATTTTAGAACTTCCTGATTTGGGGATAATGTGTCCTCATTCTGCTACTACAGCTAGTCTGGTTTCAGAGACCACAGACTTTTCATTTTGAAGAATATTTAATATTTTGTCCAGTCCCGCTCCACACTAGTCCAGGACCTCCTTGAAAATGAACCGGTAGCCTTTGACTCATTGTTTTAGTGAACAACAACTCATATTTCATGAGATAGTCTATTAATTTTCACTCATTGGAAGATTTTTCTTTTGTGTTAATTCTTAATGTGACTTTTCTCATCCCTCACCGTATAGCCATATAAAATGAGTTTGTTTCTTCTTTGAGGTTATTGGGTCTTCCATGGTCAAGATGATTCTAAGTGCGACAGCCTCAACTCCTTTTATTTTATATCATAAAGTGAGGTTTCTGGACCCAGAATCACCACCATCAATCCCACTCTGGATACTCTGTTTCAAAATATCATCCATAAAATGAACTGAAGCAGAGACTCTATGAGTGGTTTGATCACTGCAGAATAATGGGAGTCCTAGTTCTCTTAATCTGATCTATTTGCGCACATCTATCAGGACTCCTCAAAGTGATAAACTGCATTCAGTCGGTTAAAGTACAATGAGAAAATCAGAAGGCACCCTAAATATTTTAAACAGAGAATATTTAATATAAAAATTCTTTAAATAAGTAATAGATGCAAAAGTGACATAACAGTTGCATGATGAAATAGCAAAATTGTTGTTATTCTGTACCCCACCAACATTTATAAATAATAAAAAATAAATACAAATTTTTAAAAAGAAAACATGTAATACACAAGTTGAGGAAATAGGAGGCAACCCAGAGTTGAGCCATATGGTAAAACATCTGCATCTGCAGGGCTGGGAAAACAAAACTAAGTTGGTATAACAGCTCCAGGTCAGAGTCTGCTCAGTGGAAGTTAAACCGCAGTGGGACTGCCTGGTGGTAGGTGGGGCCACCATAGGAGGATCCATCCAGCAGTACCTGTAGCCATGGTCCTGGAGCCATGGAGAAAAAGTGTTCCCTGATGGGGATGTCACCCATAGGAGAAGGGGAGAGAGAGAGGGCGAGGGAGAGATGAAGGGAGGAAAAGGAGAAGGAAAAGGAGCAGCAGAGCACTGACTTGTCATCCTGTTCTCCACATCCCACACTAGTGCTCCCATGATTTGAACCTTCAAGAAATTAGTTGTCAGGAAAGCCTGAAAAGTAGTTCCTTATGATGCAAGATGAGCAGGAAAAGGATGAGGAAATAAATGTGACATAAAACAGGTGAGTTATATACCCACATCTTTATTCAACTTTTACGTGCTCCATAAAGAAAGAAAAATGAGTTCCCTTTTCTAACAGCTATTAAAATTGCCTTTCTTACCTGTAAAAATCAATATTTAGAGTTCTTGTGAATATTTTCCATTGTTTGTGGGATTAACTCTTTTATTTGGTATACTCCAACTCACTAAATAAAATTGGCCACTAGGTGCAAATCTAAGGAGATCAGATCACTCCCTTTAAGCCACTTGGAGTCTACCAGGGAAGGGAAGCAATCACATTGCTGAAGAAATATTTATCAGTTTCTGTTATAGTTTATTAGGGGCCATAAGTTTCCTCTTCTTGACCCAGGAAGGAGTAATATTGCAATGAAGACTTCCTTCTATCTGTATAGATGAGGAAATTCCTTATCAGAATGATGAGATTAATAGAGCCCAATTTCCAGAGGCAGAATCACTGTCCTGCACTGAAGACTGTATAGCTGTGTTTTCTACTATCTTAATCTACTGAACCATCTTTACTCAGGTAAGGAATGCAGTTAGTCACTGCTGGATAAATGACCAAAACTTGACCTTCTAATTTCAGTTTCTCCATTTGTGAATGGCTTAGTGAAAAGGATCATGTGGAACTCAGGTTCTAATTCTATGTAAATTTTTGTCCAATTGCCTAATTAAAGTATTCATATATAATAGTGAATGTTATAATATTCATCCTAAACCCATTCTTTCTCAAGCATTTTTAGCTCAATGAATGGAATTATTCATCCAATTGCTGGATCCACTTATTTTTCATAATTCTTATCTATTTCCTGTCACTCCCTCCCCACCCACAGATAATTGTCAAACTCTGTAAATTCTACTTCCCAAACATTTTCGCATGTTTCATTTCACTCTATAACCATAGCCTACACTTGTATGGGTTACTCTGACAGCTTCCTAACTGATACTCCTTCCATCAGCCTTTGTCTTCTTCAAATTGTTCTTCACAATCAAGTTGGAGGTTCTCTCCAAAATGTAAGTTAAATAAAATGTCACTCTTACTCAAAAATCATTCAATGATTTGAATTCTCATCCCTTTGGAATACACTATAATTTTTCTGTTAAACAATAGTCCATTTTAAAAATGATTGGTGAATCCAGCAGTTTTACATGGCTCAAGCTAATGTAACACACCTCTTCATTATCTAGTTCATGGGTTTATTTTCAGACTAACCTCTTGCCATTTTGCACATCCCATAGTTCAGAAACAGAGAGTGGGAAAAGTGAGAATACAGAGAAAAATGGTCAGTTTTAGGGCATTCTAACTTTAAATAGCCTGTGGAATATCAAAAGGAAGATATCTGATGGATATCTTTATAGGTAAAGGAAATGTGGGCTTAAGAGTTATCTTCAGAAATCATTAGTGTATAAGTTGCAACTGAAAGCAAAGATGTGTAAGATCAAAAACTTATGCAGAATAAGAATAGAGAGCCAAAAAAGTCAGGCAGGGTGGTGCACACCTGTAATCTCAGCACTCAGGAGGCTGAGGCAGAAGGATCCATATGAGTTCAAGACCAGTCTGGGCTACATAGAAAGACCTTGTTTCAAAAAACAAAACAAAACAAAACAAACAACAACAACAAAAAAAACCACCACCACCAAAAATAGAAAATAAAAAAGAGAGTGAGAACTAAGCATGAAATCTGAGGAGCACCACTAAAACAGTGGACAAATGAAGAAGAGCCTAATACAGAAAGCGAAGAAAGAGGAGCCAAGGAAGATAAAAATCTATGGGAAAAGGAATTTAGCTTTTTAAAAATGGAGATAAAGCCAGACCAATGGTGCATACTTATAATCCCAGCAACTTGGGAGGTGGAGGCAGGGGGATTGCAAATTTCAAGCCAGAGCCAGCCTGCATAATTTAGGGAAACCCTGTCTCAAAATAAAAAGTAAAAGATGTGCTAGGTGTGCCACTCAGTGCACTTGCAAAGCATGGGTTCAATGCCCCAATACTGCAAAAAAATAAATAAATAAAGAACAAAAAGGGGTGGGAATAAAAATGGAAATAAAGTAGGAAAAGGACTGAATGTTTCCATTAGCTTTGGTTTGGGCTAAGAGGTCACAGAGATATCAGTTAAATGATGAGGAGGAAGAGAGATTAGAGGCTGTGGTATTTAAAAAAAGAGGAAGAAGGTGACATGAGTATAGATAAAGAAGCTTGACTATGAAGAATAGGAGAAAAATATGTCCAGTATTTCTTAATATATGATAATAAACTGGGTATAATAAAAAAGTTTGTAAATTCTTGATCAGAAAACAAGTTACCAATAATTTCACTCATTAAGAAACTTTTGAATACATATATATGTAAAGTGCAGTAACTTGCTTTTACACTTAGTAATTTATAAATAATTGACAATATTCATCAAGTTCTTGACAATATGCCTGGCATCATGATGTAGCTTTACATTTACAAATTCCCTTCATTCTCACCAAAGGCCCATTCCTTCTGGACAGTTGTGTGTTTCTGTTGTCTTTGGCTGCTACTGAAAAAATAAATGATTTCAAACATACCTTCTTTCTCATAGACTCATCTTGGTAGCATTTACTGATTGTTTACCATCTCACCCAGGAAATAATGGAGAACAGTGAAGACTGCTTTCTTTGCTGCTGCTGTTGTTGTTGTTGAGTGCCTTCGAGTCAGTACCCGACTCATAGCGACCCTCATAGGGTTTTCAATGGCTGACTGTTTTGGGATTGCCTTGGGAGTGGATTGCCAGGCCCTTCTCCCATTTTTGTGGTGCTGGGAATTGAACTCGGCACCTCAGAGACTGCAGCGCAGCACTCTACCAGCTGAGCTAAATCCCAGCCCTTGCTGCTGTAGTAACCATTATTTTTCTCTCAAGTATTATAGCTATTTGCCTTCATGGCACAGAGAATGTTTGTACTTTCTGACCCCCTTGCTTTTGGGTTGTTTGTAATGTGACTGTTTATGACCAACAAGATGTGAGAAGTGTCATGTTTTACTTCTGGGCAAGAGAAATTCATTGCAGGTACAAATTGAACCAGAAGCATTTTTACCTCTGTAGTATCCATGAGCAATGTTTTACATAGTGAATGTTTTATGAGCCTAGTTGAAGGGAGGTGGGACCTTAGATAACTAATAATCAACATGTTATGGGAAGGAGAAATAAACCTTTGTGATATTACTTGGATTTAGGGCTTATTTTGTATCTCAGCATAGCCACATCAAGATATTTTT
Organism: Pedetes capensis; assembly: GCA_007922755.1. NCBI lineage: Eukaryota > Metazoa > Chordata > Mammalia > Rodentia > Pedetidae > Pedetes > Pedetes capensis. Next base: position 70,037 of record VMDO01000298.1, on the reverse strand, counting down.
TAAATTATTCTTCCCTATTTTCTGGAAACTTCATTTTCAGTGCAAATAAAGCTCTCTTCCACTTTTGGCTTGGGAAGCAGCATGCAATGAAAGTTTTGGTTTTTGTACTTCAGACTTAAAACATTCAGTGTAAATTGTTTGTACCACTTATTAGCTCTGTGGTCTTCATTGATTTATATGATCTCTCTGACTTTTACTATTACCATCTGTAAAATGGACATAATAATGGTATTTATTTCACAGGGACTTTAAAAGGATAATAATAAATTATTGTGTGAAAGCCTGATGTGGTGGTGCACATTTATAACCTTAGTGACTTGGGAGTCTGAGGCAAGAGGATCTCAAATTGGAGGCCAGACGAAGCCTGCATAACTCAGCAAGAACCTGTCTCAAAATACAAAATGAAAAAGGAGTTGGGGTGCATCTCAGTGGTAGAGTACTTACAAAATATGTGCAAGGCCCTGGGTTCAAACTCTAAGAACCTCTGAATTATTAACTAATTAATTATTTAATTGTGTGGGGTGCCTAGCACAAACCTGACTCATAATGATCACTTAAAAATATTTGCTTTTGTAATCATTAATTATTTATGCAAAATTCTTTTAATTTATACCTTAAGTGAAGCTTATTATCCATAGATACAGGCATATAAAAGTAATAGATAGTCATCTGTTGCTCATCTTTGAAACATTTTAAGTTAGGCAGAGTGGTACATGCCTATAATTCCAGAGACTTGAGAGGCTGAAGCAAGAGGATCATAAGTTCAAGAACAAAGGCAGCCTGTGCAATATAATGAGACCCTGTCTCAACATTAAAAAATAAAAATGAGGCAAGGGGTTCAGCTCAGTGATAGAGTACTTTCTTATCATGTGTGAAGCCCTGAGTTCAATCTCTAGTAACACACACACACACACACACACACACACACACACACTTATAGTCAAGAATTTAGACCAGGTTCAATTCTAAAATCTCTACTGTATTTGGGGCTGGGGTTTAGCTCAGTGGGTTGAGTGCTGCCCTGTACTCTCTGAGGTCCTGGGTTTGATCCCCAGCACCACAAAAATGGGAGAAAGATGTAGCAATCCATTTCTGAAGCATTCCTGAAGCAATTGCAACACAGTCAGCCATTGAAGACCCTATGAAGGTTGGTATGAGTCAGATCCAACTTGACGGCACCTAAGGACAACTACTGTATTTGGACATATGCTCTGTGGATAGATCACATATGATACATTTCTTATTTCTGTCACTAATGATCTCCTAGATACTGTTCCTTACTCTTCTTAAGTACTTCCATTATCCTGGAAGACTTCATTCATGTTGAATAAAAGGAAACAAAATGAAACAGACAATCCTCCCACACACAGACACAAAATCCCATTAAAACCCAGTTTCCCAATTTCTCAGTTCCCAACTTCCTTGCTGCCTCTTTTCCACTTGAGAACTCAGATTTACTCTAATAAATATCACCAGATTGACAAGAACGGTTTCATCTGACATAATTTCAAGTTCATATATCTGGATCTTACATGACACTTTCCTATGACTTCAGATTTCTCAGTCAATTACTTCCTCTGTGCTAGTTACTGATTCTTTTAGAATCTCCAGTCTCTGAGCCCACCTATCTGTCTCTTCATGTCTCCAATTCCTTCACTATGTAGATGAGACCCACAGGGTCTATGTAATCAGTCCTTCCCCAGTACCCGTATCGATGACTATTTTGCCATTCCATCCAAATCAACTGGAAACTCCAACTGTGAATGCATATGATGATTTACCTTCTATACTGTAATAAATGTTCAAAGAAAATATCACATAATCACTCAATCTCTGCTATTACCAATAGGTGTTATTTTATAATTGGATGGAAATTGATCTTATTTCTTTAGCTTTGACTCTCTTTCTGTACTGGTTCACACTCAGTGGAATATTTATTCTTCTGAATTGTGGAGTGCACGTCTAACTTCCTCTGCCCCCTTTACAACCAGGGCTGAATCTAAATCCATATTGCCTTCTTAGCTTCTGCTAGAATGGAAACAATTTGTCCTTTCAGGCTAAAGTTAATCCCTCCACCCATATTCTGGATATATTTAACTGACCAGTCACTCCTCTGTCGCCTCATCTTCAACTTTTCTCTCTAAATGCTCATCATCAGTTTCTTCCACTAACTAAACCTTTCTTAAAGCCCACATTCTTTGCCAAAGCTCTGCTCTGCTTCACATATTAGATTTTTGAGAGATTTCCTACATTTTTGTTTTCTTTACTTCAATTCCACCAGTTCCACACTCCCACTCTGTTCTTAACAAAGAAAACTTTCCAACCCTTCCTTGTTTGACTTCTTGGGAGCATTTAGTATGGCTGAACACTTCATATTTTTTCCTTCCACCATCTTCCTATTACTTTTTTTGTTTTTTCTGATTATTACTTTATTTTAATCTCTAGCTGCTTCTGATTCTCTTTAAAAACTTCTTGCGTACCTTGGTCCATTCCTTTATGTTTGTAGCCCTTACTGTTCTGCCCCTCACCACAGACTTCCAAAATCATTTTGTCCTCTTCCAGGGCTTCAGTTTCGCTCCATTGGCCCCTTGCAGTCTTTAGCATCAAGTTCTGAGGCTTTGGCATAGCTCTGGTCCACATCTTTTCTTTACTCTCACATTTCCTTCTCTTCAATACTTTAACTGCTTCTTCTTTTTAGGTGCTGTCAAGTTGGGTCTGACTGATAGCAGCCCTATGTACAATAGAACTAAACACTCTCTGACACTGTGCCATGCCCAGTACTATCAATGCTTCTCTGCTATTCATAGGATTTTCAATGGCAGATTGTTTTGTGAGTGGATGGCCAGGTCCCTCAGCCTAGCTTTGGAGATCAGGTGAGATCAGATATTAGGGTGCTATGACTGCAGACTTAACTGCTTAGTACCGACTTATTATACGATTGATAAAACTTTCAACATTATTTGTGAAGATTAAAGTTGTGATCAACTAAGGTGATACAGGTAATAAGCATCAAAAAGTAACATCTCAAATCTAAGTTTGTATTCTAATTAGACTTTGTTTTACCACTGAGTAACAATATTTGGCCTACAGGCATACCACTGTGGCATCCTATTCTGTCAGATCTCGGAAGCTAAGCAGGATCGGGCTTGGTTAGTACTTGGATGTGAGACCTCCTGGGAACACCAGGTGCTGTCCACTTGGAATAAGGACCTATTTCCAAAAAGACATCAGCCATTGAAAACCCTATGAATAGCAGAGAAGCACTATCAACAGTGTTTCATCTATTGTATGTATGGTTGCTATGAGTCAGACACCAACTTGATGGCACCTAACAACAACAACGTTTTAAAAAAAATTATTATGGTTTGTGAAATATTATTGTTATAATTATTGCAGAGAAGGCTTTAAGTTTTACATTCAGTGTATTCTGCAATGTGCCTAGCATGAGATATATGTATACATCTATATATTATCCAATAACTATTTGTTAAATTGATTTTAAGGGCATTTAAATGTAAAAACGAAGCTTTTAGCCAGAGTTTATGTCTCCAGAGGCCAGACAGATAAATTCACTGGTAGAAGCAATTCAGTGATTGAAGCATAGATGGTGGGGAATGATAAGGACTGTAGCAAAATAAAAAGCATAGGTCCAGCCTAAAGATATTCACATTCAAGTTTCAGAGGAACATTTATGCCAAACAAAATATATCTGTAGGGCAATATTGACTCCCATTGTTTTCAACTCTTCTCCAATGATAGCCATAATTAGAAGCAGCTTTGGCAAGAGACAGCCAAAACTGCAGCAGAATTTTAATTTTACAACAGATCTTAACACTTCTTGGTTCAAGTTGAGAATTAATTACTGTTGCCTATCCCACAAATGCTTGAGGAAGGCAAAAATACCCTATGTGAAAAAGAAACCACAAGGAAAAGAAAAAAAAATGAAACCATGTTTTGTTGATGTTTTCCTGTTTCGGGATCGTAAGGAGAGACACTGTAGAGAGAGAAGGAGAGAGGAGAATGTCTTAGCCTCACAGTCTTCACACATCATTATTTCCTTCAGCATCAGATCTAGACTTCTCCAGAGGACTTTGAAAGCCCTTTTGCAAGAAAGCTGCTAAAATAGTTTAGGACTAAATACTCACCATGATGTTCTAGCATAATCAAGGAAAACCTGCTCATAAAGAGGGATGGTGGACACAGGAAGCGGCAGCTACCACTGTCCCCCAACCCCCAGCATCATGGCAGAAATTGCTGGTTAATAAAAGTACTCTTTCCAGCAGATCCCCTTGTAGCTTTCAGAATTCTTAATATAGAGAGTATCACTGTTTGAGTTTTAACTGAGTTGGGCCAATGTCTACCTAGAAGGTTTTTTTTTTTCTTCTTTCTTTCTTTAGTGTCATGTGGTTTTCTAAATGATAACATAGAACCTAGAAAGCACTGACGTATTTAAAAGAATATAGCAAGTGCAATCTGGTTTAGTGATAGAAAGAGCCCATCGTGGATAATGTCTTTAGATTCATGACTACATGCTGAATTTTTATGCTGCCTCTTCTAAATCAAGCCCTTGTTTTTGTTTGTAATACCACCACGTAACATTCTCTTATCCATTATTTTTGAATCTAGTCTTAACCTCCCTATCTTTTCCACACATTTACTAGATTAATCTGCCATTAACTCCAATTCTATCAGATCATTCCCTTGTTCAAAGAATAAATTATTTTCTTATATATCCTATTGCTGTTTGTCTATACAATTTACTTATTGAAATAAAAAAAATGCTCTTGTTCAGTAAATTTGGGAATCCCTGAGTTTCCCTGCTGTCATATTTCTCAGAAAAGAAGTCTCTATTTACATGACATGGAACAGTAGTGTTTTGCACAAAAATCATTTGGGAAGTTTTACCATAATGCAGGTATAGATAAATGTTTACATGAGGGAACATTTTTGGATCACATTCAACCCGATAAGAAATGGAATCACACAGGATGATAACAAAAATACAACCTAGAATACATAGTCTGGAATGAGGCTGTACATTGGAAGCCATGTTTGTGTTTGCAGTACCACCATGCTTAATTCATGACTTCCCTATTTTAATTATCTAAGCAGATTAAGTTTTGATTTTCTTTATTATTTCCTGTTTTTCTCTGATGCTTTAAGAATAGCTTCCAAAGCCTTATTTATATTTCTAAATTAATGGTTTGTGTAGGGGAATAGGACCTAGTAGTGAAAGAAGAAAGTAAGCATTCAAAAATGAGTCCACAAATGAATTTCAGAGTAATGTTTGCTGACAAAATTGTGTTGTGATTTTCTTTTCTCCTGGTTTTTCATCCGTAGATAACAATGCCATACGTTTGTTTTTATGGTCTTTACTTTGTCTTTTATAGGGTCTGATAAGCAATTTGAAGTCTGAAAATAAAGATCAACTTTTTGCATTTCCAGGGTGATATTAGGACTTCGTGGTTGTTTGCACAGTTCCACTTAAAGATCACAATCTCGAACACACTGATGAATAAAAATGTCTTCTCTGTGCTTAAGGAACAAAAGTAAACCTGCAAATGCTAATCTGTAGAGTAAGCCAGGGAAGGACATCACACAATTCTGGCCTTTAAGGAAAAGTATATATGAATACAAGTGTGTTTCTCTGATACAGGGAACCATGTAAAGCAGTTACACAAAGATAAGCAGATGATGCAATCTGATGCAGCAGATATAGAGATGCACATGGTACCCAGCATCTGTGGTGCCCAAGTATGTTAGGAAACATCATGCTCTCAGAGGTGCTTCTGCCCTAATCCTCAGGACCTTACATGGAAAAAGGAGCTTTGTAGATGTGATTAAGGTCAAGGTCCTTAAAATGGGAGATTATTTTAGATAATCTAGGTAGATCCATTTCTAATCTATGATTTATTAGAAGGGGAAGAGGATGGCAGAAGAGTGGGTCAGAGAAATGTGATCTGAGACTGACTCCTCCTGCTGTTATTGGCTTCAAAGACAGAAGAAGTTGGCCATGAGCCAAATAACATGTGGTGCTCTATAGGACCTGGGAATGACCTTCAGTTTACGTGCAGTGAGAAAATGTGAACCTCCACCCTATAACAAGGAACCAAATTTGGCCAACAGTTCCCAGTGAATGAGAAATGGACTCTCCCCTAGTGCCCATGTTCTAGAAAAAGAATGCATCCTGCTGATACCTGGAGATTCATTCCAGACTTTGACAGAATTGGAAACATATAGATGTGATGTTTTAGATTAGCATTGTGAATAAATTGTTCTTGTAACAGAAAATGTGTTCACCAAGTTACAAATAAGATTAGAAAATAATTATGAAGGGATATGATGAGAACAAATTATAGCAGAAATTTATATAGCCAGGGACTGAGTTTCTCAAACCCCAGAAGTGGGTCCACCTTGTATTCTTCCCTGTTTTATTTGAGAAGGCCTATATCACCTGTGGGGCTGGGATTTGGCTCAGTGGGTAGAGCGCTGTGCTGCAGTCTCTGAGGTCCCGAGTTCAATTTCCACCACCGCAAAAATGGGAGAAGGGCCTGGCAATCCACTCCCAAGGCAATCCCGAAACAATCAGCCATTGAAAACCCTATGAGGGTTGCTATGAGTCGGATACCGACTCAACGGCACCTAACAACAACTAAATATCACCTGTACTCTCTGTCTACATCTACTGATAGCTTTCATGTTTAGGCAGCAGAACATCTGGGGGAAGTGTTTTCCATGGAAGGCTGTGAGTAACAAATACTTGGGTATTCATTTGTATATTGGCATTTTACCTTTTGTAAGAAAGTAGCAATTTAGTTGAACTGAAAATATTTAAACTTCCAAAACTCTCAAACATGACCAGAACTGACTTCTCTTAAAATAACATAATTATGAACAAAATTGATAATAAATATTAAAGTCTTGAGGTTTTCCTTGTATTCCCACCATTTTGGTGAGGCATGAGGCAGAGTGGTCCAGGTAAAAATACTCCAAAGGCCCACCTGCAGTGACCACATCTGCAAGACTGAATTCCACCTCCTAAGTTCCATGACTTCCACATACAGTGCCACCAGCTGGGGACCAACCATTAAAGCACATGACCTTTGGGGGACGTTTTATGTTCAAACCATGACAAATGATAATTATAGGCCTGGGAACTGACTCTAGATTTATATAACAATTTTCTCTCTCTTGTTACAGTCAAACGCTTCAGTGAATTTATTTAAATTCATCCACTGAGGTTTTATTGAACACTTGCTAAATGGTACACACTACAAGAACATAGAAGACAAAATAAATTCTAGAAACTCAGAGTTGACTTGGGGAGTCATAGCAGTCAATGAGCTGGGGTTTAGCTCAGTTGGTAGAGTACTTGCTCTGTGCACTCTGGGGCCATGGGTTCGATCCCCAACACTGCAAAAATGGGAGAAGCACCTTGCATTCCAAAAACAATCAGGCATTGAAAATCCTGTGAGTAGTGGAGAAGCACTGACACAGTGCCAAGCATGGCACAGTATCCAGGAATGTTTCCTTCTGTTGTACATATGGTCACTATGAGTCAGACCCAGCTTAATGACATCTAATAACAAGTATTCAGTGAGCAGCAGGAAGATCCTGTGAAGCCTGAGAACCAATTGGGATGGGTAACACCTGTGGGTTAGTCAACCCTTCTCTACCATCCTGATATACCCCTGATTCATATGTGGCTAGGAAGATCTTGAATTCTGACCTCACCATAGGTTAAGGCATCACAGGAATGCTTGTCAGTTTGAATTAGGATAAAGAGCTACATCATAGCAGTTTGACTGAAAACTCCTGGGGCAAAGAAAATCCCTTCGAGAGGAAATAATGACTGACTTGAAATTCCAGAATCACCATCAGGGTGTGGGAGTTAGAGGAAGGGAACATATGGGTTTTAGGAAATCCCTGTTGGTTCAAATTCTTGTTGGGTAGTATAGTGGTTAAGAGGATAAGTTTTAAAATCTGACTGCCTGGGTTCAAATCCTGGCTGTGTCGCTTAGTAACCAGTGAATTATTTCTGCGTGCTTTAATTTCATCAATTGAAAAATGGACATAATAGCATTTACATTAGAGCATTCTTTGAAATACTGAGTGAATCAATACATGCATTTACCTTTCAATAAATAAAGCTACTGCCTGTAGCCATAGTACTGTGATGTCCAATCTTGTCAGATCTCAGAAGCTTAGCAGGGTCAGGCCTGGTTAGTACTTGGATGGGAGACCGCCTGGGAACACCAGATACTGTACGCTTGGGAGAAGGACCTGGCAACTCACTCCCAAAAATCAATCTGCACAGAAGCACTGACAATAGTGCCTGTTGTACCTAGGGTCACTATGACATCAACTCAATGGCACCTAATAACAATAACAAATAAAGCTACTATTACTGTCTTTGGGGGGCTGGGATCTAGCTCAGTTGGTAGAGCACTGCACTGCAGTCTCTGAGGTCCCGAGTTCAATTCCCAGCACCGCAAAAGTGGGAAAAGGGGCTGGCAATCTACTCCCAAGGCAATCCTGAAATAGTCAGCCATTGAAAACTCTATGAGGTTCACTATGAGTTGGATACCGACTCGAAGGCACCTAACAACAATAACAACTGTCTTTGGGGTGAGGACTGTCAGGTTTTTCTCGAGGGGCAAAGCACATTCACATTTATTGTGCATTCCTATTTGCAGGTGAGAAGGAAGGCTTGACAACCCAGTGGGCCCTAAAGGCTCCATTAGGCGATTAGGAGGTGAAAGACAGAGGGAAAGCAGGGCCCAGTCTGGGCAGCAATGGCCATCATGATGCAGGAAAGAGCCCAAGGGATCCCTCTCTGAGTAGCAGCCCAAAGCAGTGATAATACAGAAGCAGCAAGTCAGGAAGCATCAGTGATTCAGGGCACAGTGATAGAAGTGTGGTGGCATGCTTCACTGTCCCGAGGCAGTGACAGGCAGAGTCTGGCCTGGAGCAGAGGAACTTGTGAGATGGCTACCAGACTCAGTACACAGCTCTTCCCGAGCAGCTTTTCTCATAGTGGTCTGCCTGCTGTGAGAGCATTGTAGGAACATCCCTTCCACAGGCCTTCTCAAGGACATTTTAGAGGAAGGTGGAGACCTGTAAAGGGGAGAGAGCAGAATTTCTATGTTGGTAAAGTGGGAAAGGGCTTTCAGACCAATTGGCCTTTAGTCTTATACTGCTTCTGTATGTGATCTTAAGTATGTTGTTGTTGTTAGGTGCTGTCAATTGTGTCCGACTCATAGCAACCCTCATATGGTTTTCAGTGGCTGATTATTTTGGGATTACCTCGGGATACTACAAACTATACATTCTAAAATGTGATCCATCCTCCAACAAAAAGATTACTGGAAGCCTAGAGGAGGAAACCCATTTGGTGTGCACATATGAAAAGGTTGTAGTAATGGAGAAATGATTTGGGGAAAAGTTGAAATAAAGTAAGCTAAGGCATGGGTAAAGAGGAAAAATATCAAATTTCTTTTCTTTTTTTCATTCTACTTATGTTAGTGTCTCAACTTTTACCTGTGTGTGCCTCTATTTTGTTTGCTCTGAGCAGATGCATTGTTGAATTAGCCTTTGACCTCTCATTCCTTACAAATTTACAGATTATTTACAGATTATTATGGTAGGTCTATCAATCATTTACATTTATTGTACATACATTGTATACTTGACCCTTTAATATGAAGTGGGAGGTTAGGGGTCTAGCTCAGTCTAGCTAGAGTGCTTGTCTGGCATGGGTGAGACCTTGAATTTGATCTCCAGCACTACAATATTTAAAAAAAAAGTGAAGAGATGGTATCTATCTTGAAAAATTACATATTCATTTCCAAATGGCTGTAGCATATAAAAAGAAAAGGTCACAAATCACTTACGAAGGTTGTGCAGATGTATATACAAGTCACTATAATGCAATCAACTGTAGATACAAATAAATAAAATGTGAGGATAGGCATGTAAATGTGTTCTGCAATTAACCCCTACTCCCATTACACAAAAACAGTACCAAAAAACCTGTAGTTCTAGTAAGTTTTAATATTGTATCTACTTATGAAACAAGTTTTATGAAATCCTTAGTCAATAAAACAAATATATAAAAACACAGTATTGAAGAGAGATTCAATCAATTTCACCTCATTTTTTCTACAATAATTGACCATAGTCTTTGAGTTGGAAAGAACTCAGATGTCAGACACAGCAACCTTTCTCCAATTAGACTTGCACATAAAGTCGAATTGCCACTTTCCTGCCATTGCCACCACTTTGCCAACCTTCACTAGTTCCTGGTTTTCTTCCAGTCTTGTAAATAACATGAGCTGAGTGATCTCCTTTCTCATCTCTTCTCACTTCGTCTCCCTCTCTGAACTTCCCTCCTTTCTTCTTTACCTTTCCCCCTCTTTTGTCCTCAAATAATAATGGCTAATATGACCTTTAATCCATAAATTTATTCTTCATTCTCAGGTGCCAGTCATGGATTTTCATCTGTCTGAAAACGAAGTGTCAACTGACTGGTAAATATTTTCAGGTAGATGTCCCCTCTAGAACAACAAAGGAACAGCACGTACCTCCTGGATTTCCTATTTTGGTTGATGTCAGCACTGTGACAGTGTATTCATTGGGTTCAAAAGCCCAAGTATTTCTAAGGCCTTCCTCTCCCTCATTTTCTATGCCAAATTAGTTAAGAGGAAAGAATGAGCTGGGGACTTGAAGAACTTTTTCTTGGGTTTAGCCTCACTCATTGACAGCTTCCAGGATCATTGAACAATTTATTTAAGTGCTTTAAGATTCAGTTTATCTCCAAAATGTCCTGACTGGAATGTATAATATCCCAAGTTCTTTCCAGCCCCAACATCTGTTCTTTTGCATTTAAATCCTAGTAATCTCTTGCACCAATATTTCTTACAGCTATCATTTTTTCTCTTTCACCCCACTAATCTCATCCCCGTGACTTCATTCAGAATTCCTCAATAGATTTTCCTTATTTATTTCTTTGCCTTATCCTCCCAACAAATTGTCACCAGAGTAGTTTTTCGCAAATATAATTATGGTGATATCATTTTCTTCTTCACAAATCTGCAAAGATTCACTATTTCTTAAGAATAAAATCAAACCCCATGGGCTGACTACAAACTATGGCTTCATACGTTATGCACATTTCATGCATGGTTCTGGAGGTAACTTGAACTTTTTGCTTTTCTCATATATGTCTTACATTTTCTAGTCCATGCTCCTTGGTTTAAGCTGTTTCCTCTGTTTGGAATTGTTTTTCTTTCCATTTCCTTATGTACCTCTCCTATTCTTTTTCCAAACTTGGTGTGTTTGTTGGAAGACTCAATCTAATGCACAGAGTGCACTTAGCAGAGTGGCTGTCATATTAGGTACTCAATAAATGTTTTTAGTTTATACAATTTGGTATTTTCTAGGCCACAGTACTAACTTATGTTCTTTCTTTGACTTGGTATTTATTTAAGAGTTTCAAACTCTTTACATTGTTGGAACATTTTGATTAAGTTTTATTCAATATTTTGCAAATTTGAATTGTATTTTGAAAGTATATTCTGAAATTTTTCTGCTTTGGAGAATTTACTTCTATTTTCTTAATGTCCTATAATATTGCTACTTTTAATTTGAGTGCCCATTTATTTTCTGCTTGGAAGATGAGAATTTTAATATATATCAAATTCTCTGGGTTCTTATTCATTTTTATTGGATTGATTTGGATGAGATGTATTGAGGTCTTATACTATGATTATGATTTCATTCATTTACTTGGGTTGCTGTCCATTACATTTTGATCCTTTGCTACTTGGCATATACATTTAGTAATGAATACAACTTCATTTAGAATGCTTCTTTTATAAAGACAATATAATCCTCTTTGAATTAACAGTTTTTGTCTCAAATTTTACCTTGGCCAATATGAATGTTACCCCTTCTGTTGTATTTTTGTTTGTATTTTATGGGTATGTCTTTGCCTATCCTTTATTTATAACCTTTCTAAGTCATCTTGTTTTAAGTTTGTCTCTTGTAAACAGCATATTGTTGAATGTTGTTTTCTATTCCAATCTGAGAGTCTTTGCCTTTTAATTGGGAGGTAAAACACACTTACATACATTGTCATAACTGATGTGTTTGGTCTTCTGTCATTTTGTTTTATAAGTTCTATTTTCTGTGCTTCTTTGCCATTTTCTGTGTTTTCTCTCTTGATATTTGGACCATATTTTGTTTGCTTTTGTCTTTTGAAGGGATTCGAAAGAGAGGCCTTCTGTTTTAAATTCTACCAATTATATCTTTAAGTTTATCTCATACGCCAATATCTCTCTAATTATATTTACGAGCAAAATAATATCTTTGCTCTCATCTTGACATAACATATTTTTACTTTTCCTAAGCCAACTCCTTTGTTATTGTTAGGTGTCATTGAGTAGGTCCAGCTCATAACAACCTTATGTACAAAAGAACAAAACATTCCCCATCACTGTGTCATGCCAGGCACTATGTTGGTGGTTCTCTGCCAGAGGGTTTTCAATGGCTGATTATTTTGCAATTGTTTTGGGAATGAGTTACCAGATCATTCTCCCATTTTTGCATTGCTAGTGATCAAATCCAGGGTCTCAGAAAGCACAGGGAAGCACTCTACCAACTAAGCTCAAAATCCCAGCCCAAGCCAACTTCTAGTTCATGATATATGTGCTTCTCTTGTCTTTAGTTTTCAGTGCAATTTTGATGGGAAGTTAAAAATGGGTCTATCAAATACTTCTGGCATGTCACCAAATCCTGTTCTTTTCCTAATAAGCGTCTTCTTATTTTATGACATTGAGGAAATTAAGAGAGGCAATGTGATCAAAGCCACATTTATTCAAGTTAAGAACCAAATGGGTAAAATGTGGCACTAAAATCCAGCTGTACTCTCCTGTGTCAGATCTCAGAAGCTAAACAGAATCAGGCCTGGTTAGTCCTTGGATGGGAGGCTATCTGGGAATATCAGGTGCTGTAGCCTTGGGAAAAGGATCCAGCAGCCCACTCCCAAAACATTTAGTCTATGAATAGCAGAAAAACACGGACTATAGTGCTGGGCATGGCACAGTGTTGGGTAGTGTTTCATCTGTTGTAGGGTTGTTGAGTCAGATCTAACTCAATGGTGTCTAACAACAACAATACTCTCCTGAATTTAGTGCTCTGGCACACTAGAGTTTTTCTCATTTATTATGTCTTTGACCTTGGCTTCCTATGTTTCTTCAAGTAACCCTTAAATATCACCTCCCCAGAAAGGCTTTCCTTATCTAATGGAATAAAAGTATATCTCAACACCCAGTCATTACCTTTCCTAGTTCTCTATTTTCTTTTATGGCATCTGTTATAGTCTTAATTATGTATTAACTATTGTTTACTTGTTTGATATTTGTGAACTTGTTTAGACCAAAGTTCTAAAAATACAAGGACTATACCTGTTTTATAAGTAAATCCTAAGCCTAATACAATGGGTTCTTAGGATACAACTATTGAATAAATGACCGAAACAAGGGCAAATTACAACAGTATAAGAGACAGTTATATCCCTTTTTTTTAACAATTAAGGCTCTACTTAAGCAAAAGTATACCAATTCTTATTGCTATCTAATATAGTATCTAAGAACCCTGCTCTATGTAATTCTTACCTCTAAGTATTCTTTGGAAACCATGTAGTTCACAGATATATTTTAGCACTGAATTTAACAATTGTAATGTTATATATAAACCTGCAGTCATAGCACTGTGGTGTCCGACTCCAGCAGATCTAAGAAACTAAGCAGGGTCAGGCCTGGTTAGTACCTGTTTGGGAGACCACCTGTGAATACCATGTGCTGTAGGCTTGGGAGAAGGACCCAGACACCCACTCCCCCAAAACAATCAGCCATTGAAAATCCTATGAATAGCAGAGAAGCATGACAATAGTGTTTTATCTGTTGTACATAGGGTTGCTATGAGTTGGATATCGACTTGATGGTACCTAACAAAAATAACAATGTTATATGTGGCTGAGCTTTAGCTTAGTTGGTAGGATGCTGCTCCACATTCTCTGAGGACCCAGGTTCAATCTCCAGCACCACAAAAGCAAGAGAAGGACATGGCAGTCCACTCTTGAAACAATCAGCTATCGAAAACTTTATGAAGGTCGCTATGAGTCAGACCCAACTTGATAGCACCTAACAACAACAACAAAATTATATATGCCCATCAATTCTTACCAGGCGTATATTGCACTGTATTCTTCATGGCTGCTGTGCATCTGCTGTCTTCTGGAGATATCTGGAAGGAAGCAATGCATTTGTTTGACATTGTGGTCTCTTTCCTTGCTCTTTTGGATCTTAATATTGCAATACCAGAATCCTCATCTTGTACAATTTATGTTTTTTGGTGCAACGAGAAGATATGTATGTCTTAAACTCCATGGTAAGTTTGTCAGAAGCCTAGCAGCAGGATTATGTTTGCATCAATGCCTCAAGTCTTTTATGAAAAAAAGAGATTCCTGTCTTGTAAGAATATTCTTCAGCTGTAGGAAGGTCAACTACATACAATCAACCTTCATCCTTTGTTTATAAATTTTGCTCAGACTTGAAGGTTAAGCTTAAGGTAAGATCTTTATTATTTATACAAGAGATAAAGATTGATGATACACTATAGTTAGATATTTGTGTAAATTATCTTGGGTTTTTCTTGAAAATATTCTTTTATTCACACCTGAAAAGCAAATTAATTTGTAAGAGTTAGCTAAAAGGAAAACAAAAACTGTGATTTGTGACAGTGAATGAGATTTAGTGAAAAAAGCAGACTAATGGGCAAACAAACTAAAGTCACCAAATCTCACATAAGTCACCAAGTACAACTGTCTTTGGCCCCTAAGAGTCTACCTTGATATCTATACCCTGCCACCTGAAGAGAGGTTTCTAATCTGCATTGATCAGTAGCAAGGGAAGTGACAGCCAAACATGGCATGGGTGGTATATAGCATATCTAGAGGTGTTGTAAAAACTTCTTTTTAGTACTGAGGGGTTGGATCCAGGGCCTCTCACACACTAGGCAGAAATTCTAACACTGAACTTTACTCCCACACCATTTATAATACAGTCTTTCTTTCTTTTTTCCCCTCCTTTTTTCCTCTCTCTCTCTCTCTCTCTCTCTCTCTCTCTTTCCTCTTTTCATTCTCTTTCTTTTCTTTTCTTTTGTACTGAGGGGTTGAATCCAAGGCCTGGCACCTACTTTCCATGAGCTCTACCATTAAGGTGCACCCCAACCCTTGCCTTATTTTTTATTTTGAGACAGAGTCTCACCAAGTTGTGCAGGCTGCCTCTGGCCTAGATCCTCTGCCTCCACCTCCTGAGTCCAGTGGGAAGTGTGCACCACTGTGCCCAGCTGTTTTTGTTGTTGTTGTTTTGTTGTGCTTTGTTTTATTTTTCACAACATCTTGCTAAGTTGTGTGGTCTGCCTCTGACCTCAGACCTCCAATCCTCTTGTTTCAGCCTCCTAAGTAACTGGAATTACAGGTGTATACCTTGGCGCCTGGCTACAGATGTCATTTGAAAGGCCCCCATTCTCTGTTTTTATTCCTCCTTCCTAGGGACACTTATCTTCCCTTAGAATAGACAATTTGTGGTGGAAATACGTACTTCTGTAGTGAGTCTGGGAAAGGAACCCCTGTTCTTATTTCCACCTTTCCCTTAAGAAGCAGGCAAATGGTAGTTTTAGCTATGTTATTCATGAGTGTAGCCACAATTTATAAAAGGTAATTAATTTTATTTTTCTTTTTTGGCATTGGGGATTGAACCAAAGGTTTTGTGCTTTTCTTAGTGGCAGAGTAATCTCATCCAGTGAAGCATTTTGGGAAAATATATTGCAAATCCAGGATTTTCCTTTGGGGCATGGAAAATTGTGTAGGCATGAAGGACAATTTTAACATCATCCTCTTGAAAAACAATTCCTTACCTGTCTCTTGGGTGTATTATTGACTGTCTAATAGTTGTAAAGTGACTTATTTCCCTTATTAAAGGAAGAAACAAATGGAGTAACCAGAAGATAGAAGATAACAAAAAGACATACAGACTTCCTTTGTTAGACCAGGCCAGTTAAAAGGTAAACATATTATGTCATTGTAAGTTACTAAACATTATTACTCATATTGAGAGTGATTTACAGGAAAAATCCTTTGAAATAAGACAGACCTAGACCAATAGAGAGCATCTTATCAAATGTCCTTCATTTTGTGTATGCAGGAAGAGTCCCAGAAAGAACTATACATCAAATAATTAGTTACTAGTAGAATCACCACTAGAGCTAAGGTTTAATCGTCCCTCAAATAGTCCTTTTTCCTGGTGAAACCTACTGCAAATTGAAATGATTCATAGTTTGCATCTCTCTGGGCAATTACGAAATTGTATTGTAGTTATCTACAGTGGAGTTCATCTTCCTAACTGAACTGTTGGTTCTTGGAGGAAGGGATTTTTGTGTCTCTTTGATATAGCACATTATCTGATATGTTTGCAGCACTCAGTGCTTATTATTTATGAAAATGAATGAATAAATAATAATGCTTATTATATATGAGAATGAATGGAGTTCTATAGAATCAAATGGATCATTTTTCTTTCTGTTTTCCAAGTTTTAGAATTTTTTAGCCTGTACTTTTGTTCATTTTGAAACGGAAAACAACTATGAGGAGTGATAAATAAATGTGGTGAGGTCTGTACTGTACAGAAATAGATTTATGCAATGTTTCTTTGTGTCCCTGACTCTAAGGTGTCTCTGTGTATATTTGGGTCTTTGGGTTTTATGTACTTTACAGCAGAAAAGGGAACCCTTTTGATTTGTAGTTAAGCTTTCCATTTTAATATTTTGTTATCCTCACTTCATCTTTCTCATCTTATTTTAAATGCAATGATGGTTCATTTAACAATCCACAGGAGCCTAATTTGAGAGTCTAAGGTTCTAGGATAAGCCCAAGGAAGTTCTGTTGCTAATCCCCTTAAGAAAGACATACTTCTGATACAAATCACTGTCTTATATTTTTCCCAAAAGAAAAAGTTTGCACTATGGAAAAGGGTAAATGTTCTTTTCCATCTTGGGCCAGAAAAAATATAAGGCATTTTGAAGGTGGGTTATGGGCTTTCTAATAATCACCTGGAATACACTATGGAGAGATGAGTTGTTTGGAAATGAGAGAGCCCTAATAATTGGTATGACGCTTCATAAGAAATATTCTGGGCTTTCAGGAGTCCCTGAAGTTTACCCTGGCTTTGCTCTACTTCCTCCCATTGTAGTTACCATTGTCACATGCATGGACCAGGAGGGAGATGCTTGACATTTTGGTTCAGCATTTTACTTTGGTGCCCACACTTTCCTAATTTGGGGTGTGTGCAAATTACATGTTCTCCTCCAAGCCATTTGGTTTGATAAATTGTTTTCTAGTAGTTCAGGAAAACAAAAAGATTTAATTCAGACAGACTTGTTGTTGTTAGGTGCCATTGAGTCAGTGTCCAACTCATAGAGACCCTACATACGACAGACAAAACACTATTGTCAGTGCTTCTCTGCTTTTCATAGGGTTTTCAATGACTGTTTTTGAGGAGTGGGTTGCCTGGTCCTTCTCCCAAGCCTACAGCACTTGATATTCCCAGAGAGTCTCCCATCCAAGTACTAACCAGGTTTGACCCTGCTTAGCTTCTGAGATCTGACAGGAATGGATGTTGCAGTGGTATGGATGTAGACAGACTTTGACTAGCATTGTATAAACATAAGGCATGCATTAATATTTTGAACAGATAAGAATTCTAACTCAAGCTTCAAGGGTTTGCGCCTCAGTTAACATATTTATCATTTTAGGAACATGATAAAATTTTCTCTATGCAATATTAAACTTCATTAGAGTTAGGTCAGAAAGTTTTCCTTTCTTTAAGGAAATACTGTAAGTAAGGCATTTCTTTTACAAAACTCATATTCATCATCAAAAAATAATTGAAGCCCTGTGGTACTATAGGAAGTTCACTGGAAATTTTTAAGTACATATTTTTCATAGTATATGCACAGGTAGGTAGGTGATTCCATTAAAATGCTAGGTACATGAGATGATAGATTTGTTACTTAGCTTGATTTAATAATTCTATTATATATATCAAAACATTACTTTGTACCTCATAAATGTATACAATTATGATTTAGCAAAGATAACATTAATAAAAAGTTATTAGGTTAAAAGATCTTTAAGGAGCTAGGCCCGGTGGCACACGCCTGTTAATCCCAGTGGCTCAGGAGGCAGAGGCAGGAGGATTGCAAGTTCAAGACCAGAGGCAGTCTTCATAATTTAGCGAGAGCCTTTCTCAGAAAGCAAAATATGGGCTGAGGGTGCAGCTCAGTGGTACAGCACTTGAAAAGCTTGCAAGCGCCAGGTCCTGGGTTCAACCCTCAGTACAACACACACACACACACACACACACAATCTTTATCTTCATACTACATATATGTGATATATGCATAGGTATATGAATATATATTCTTACTATGTACTTTCTTATTATGTGAGCACTTTATATACACATATACTTTTATACGCACACATACATACACAGGGTGCCCAAAATGTATACACATCGTGGGATAAAACCTTTCCATTTTGCCATTTTAAGAATGCATTTTGTGCTTATTCTGATGGGATAGTAGAAATATCCAGAATGTCATACTATATATACTGTGCTACTGTAATTCAATTCATCTTTGAAAAGTAATACATAAACCACATCTTTTAAAATGTCTGTACATTTTTTGGCACACCCTAGTGTTTGTGCTCATACATGCGTGTGTATGTGTATGTACATGTATGTATATACCATACTTTGTATAAGTATTGCATATACATACACACACATGTATCCATGTAAACATACATACATATTCATGTGTCTGTATACATGAATGATGTGTTTATATATACATGTACACCATACATATATATATACACATATATATATTACATATAACATATATACATATTTATATATCTCCCATGTGTCTGTCAGTTTGTCATGCTGTGGGGGCTTTGCATGTTGCTGTGATGCTGAAAACTACTATGCTGCCAGTATTTCAGATACCAGCAAAGCCACCCATGTTGGAAAGATTTTAGCTGAACTTCCAGACTAAGACAGACTAGGGAGAAGGACCCAGCAGCCCACTCCTGAAACAGTTGGCCATTGAAAACCCTGTGAGTAGCAGAGTAGCATTGTCAAATATAGTGCTGGAAAATCAGTCTCCCAGGTTGAAAGGCATTCAAAAGACAACTGGGGAAGAGTTTCCTCTCAAAGCAAAGTCGACATTAATGATGGGAATGGAGTTAAGCCCTTGGGACCTCCATTTGCTGATGTGGCATGAGTCAAAATGAGAAGAAACACAGTGACTGCAACAATAGGCTCAAACATTAAAAAGATCATGTGTATGGCACAGTGGTGGGTGGTGTTTCTTTCAGTTATACATAGTGTTGCCATGAGTCATGCCAGACTCTACAGAACATATGTATCTGTGTAACAAGATGATAAGGACTTTACAGTGTGGCCACAGTACTTTGTCCTCCCTATGTGTATTTCACCTTGGCCACAGGTGGGCCTTGGCCTGTCTGTGCCTCTTTCATGTACAACACACTTAGATGACAAGTTCTCAGGTGAGCAATGCTTGTTTCAGACACTTTCATACCTGTTATTAGAAAGGCTAGAGTGACATTGTTCTTATTACCATGAAAACCTGTCTAAATCATCTGAACTTGAACAAATGCAGAAGCTAAGGCTTGTGGGTTACAATAGAAGACACACTCATTTCATGGCTTTGACCTCTTCAAATAGCTCCAAAGTGTGGCCTACAACCTATCTCTTTCACACAGTGAGGCATATTTGCTTTAAATAAGTAGATAATTTTGTACCCTGTTAGGGCTTTGAGAACTATGATAACCTGATTTTTGGTAAAGTGTCTGTTCAGAATATGTATGTAAGTATAGAAAAGAAAATAAGAAACCAATAAAATTCCACCTGGTTGCTTTGAGCAGCTGATTTGGAAAAAAGAACTTTTATGTTCAGAGGATGAGACATTTTGATTTTTAACAAGGAAGAAAAATTAAAACTGTCTTGCTGATCCTGGGACCATCTATTTGCTTAATTCACTAAGTAGCAATTTTCACTCCATATAAATCATAAAAAGAATTTGAAGTTTCCAGTCAGCTTCACTTCAGGACACTAGAGCCAGTAACAAAGTGCTGGGGGAAGGTGGATGAGTTATTTAAAGATTATTTATATCACCTGATTGCAATATCATCAATAATAGAATAAGCTGACATTAAATGACAAATTGAAACTGTTAAGAGACATGCATTGTACATAAGCACTAAAATCATGGACAGTGCTTCTGATTGTTCATAATTTATAAAAAGAAAATTTACGTACTGTATAAAAAGTATTTTTTTCAGAATCATAATAATATTTTTCCTGTACATATGTGAAATAGTGAAAAAAACTCACTCAAACTTTGTTCTGAAGAGCTTTTACATACTAGAAGTCCCAATAACTAGCTAGAAATATTTACATGTGAAGCCCAGTGAGAGTCGCTTTGTATCTCAGTGGACCAAGTTCAGTTCTGTTTGAGACATGTGAGACCAACCACATCCTAAAGATAGAAGATTGCAAAAAGGAGAATTGTATCGAGCAAACTTTCCTTAAAAGCAGGTAATTAAAGATTAAGGAGATGAAATGATGTCAACCAAATATCAAATTTTCAATGAGTAGAGGTCTCTGGTTTACATGAGATATAGTAAAATTTCAAATTAATATAGAAAAAACTTACTGAATCAAATTCTGACACCAGACTTAGTCCCCTTAGGTCAGGAATTCAAAGTCAGGCCTTAAGATGTTTATCTCAGGCTTCATTCCAACTCCACAAAGTTATGCTCACTGAAGATGCCAATGCTTCATCTTTTCCCATGTGCTAAATATACTTTTTTAAAGTTTGAAAATACCTTGAGATAGACAAACACATACACACTTAACTCCTGTAACCGTGTATGAGTTCCTTTCTTGAATCATAGTTCGTCATATTTGATTAGCTCCTGGGAAAAAAAAGTGTATTAAGGCCTAGAAATGGCTCTAACAGGAACATCAAGATCTTTGACAGAGCCTGACATATGATCTTTGTTGATGTTTCAAGCCAGATAGCAAAGAACCAGGAGAGCTTGTCAGCTTTTCCTCTGCTATCTACTACTTGTATAGCAAGTACTGTTAATAATAATTTAAATGCTTTAGTTGCCAGTCATTGCTCTTTCTTTGTAAATGTTACCCATTTCATAAATAAATCAAAACCTGCAGACCTTAGGTTTTCAGAAACTTGAATGCTTTTGTTAAAATTGTATGAAGCAAATTCACAAACACATGATTTATATTATCTCAGTGCACCACTGGAGATGATAGAATATACTATTTAAATTAACTTCTCTCCCAACAAATGAAATCAATTCTCTTCTTAGGTTACTTTTCAGCTGCCTTTTGTCTTGTTGCAGAATCTTTTCTATTTCTTTCACTCATTCATCTATTGTGCCCTTTCCTTGATCTGATAGCATTAAACATATAATTAAGTCATAAAGGAGGGAACTGATGAGTATAGCAGATGGTAATTGCTTCCTACATTTGAATGAAATGATATGCATTGCTACAATTTACAGCTCTTGCCTCATATTTTATTCAGGAACCCTTTATCTCTTTTCCTGCAGAATTATTCTGCAATAAATTTAGACATCTTATCAATAGCTTGGTGATAGTAGCAGAAACAGAGAAAAACTGAACTTTGTGCATCTTAATGTCTAAAATAATTTTCTGCAATAATTGAATTATCTGCCAGTGAACATTCACATAGAGAACCTGAATATTATCTTCCCTTTCTTTGGACCAAGTCTGTGATTAAAGGAAAAGAAAGACCGTTGAGATTGACAAATTATTGACTGAAAAAGTTTGAAACCAAACAAGAAGGCTTTGGTTCCATTTTTCTTTCTTTCTTTCTTTCTTTCTTTCTTTCTTTCTTTCTTTTTTTTTTGTGAAAAGATGAAGGGGTGTTTTATCCTCTCCATGCTCTGTCAACTATGTAACAAAAATATAATAAAGATGAAACCATCATATATTGTACATAGAGATCCCCAAGTAATTAACACCTAGCCTTTCAAAAATTATGGGGAAATTTGGGGAAGTTCAAGTCTTGCTCCATTTCTTTCCTTGGAATTATGTCCCATGGGGTCCATATTACTTACTAAATGTTGAACATGTGGAATCTGCTCCTGAAAGTCATTGTGTTGTCTCCCAGGACCTGAGAGTAATTTACTTCACTGCAGGGTCAGTGCAGTAAAAACAATAAAAGCCCTTCCTGGCATGGTTTCATTATTTGAGGCCATTGTTAAAGAATGTGATTTTGAATGACTCCAGGTCTGTAGGAGACAAGCAGTCCCTCCCAATAGTGCATGTGATATTTGCCCTTATAACTGAATTATCTGTCTCCACGGGAAAGTTGTTATAGGCTTTGGAGGTTTAAATACATATAACCACATACAAAACGCATGTGCATATATACATACAGCCCTGCTTTAAGTACCTTAGCTGTAAATTTGACTTTAGTCTACTATTTATGCTTTTTTGTACACATGGACATATATCCAACATGCCAATCACATTCAGAAGCATTACCATATGCTCTTCCGTGGTTATCTGGCAATGGAAACATGAGTGGAAAAGAAAAAACCTGAGAGTCCATCAGTACTTCAGGTCCCTGGCAGAATTGTGAAGCATCACATTTTCCCATGGCCTCCGCTTCCTCTCTAACTCATTAATTTCTCACTAACCTGGGAAGGAAACCTATCTTTTACTCCATCTGCAATAAAATAATTTCAAATAGTATGGTATAAAATTAGTCAGCCTCTCCTTGAAAGCATACAGGTAAAAAAAACATTATTTAATAATGAATATATTTTGTTAAGTGTGGTACTATTTAATGTATTTACTCATTAATTTATTCAAGAAACACTTATTGAGCACCCACTCTGTGCTTAGCACTGAGCTACAAGTTAGAGATAGACATAAAAATAAATATAACATGTAGCCTTGGCTTTCCAGTTGAGTCTAGGCATTAGACACAAAAACGATAGGGAGACGTGTGACACGAGAAGGAAGCCCAGAGGAAAAACCATCTAAATTGCTCTAAGTGCCCTTTAAGAATTTGTGGCCTTGAACCAAACATTTAAGGAGAAATAGAATTCGGTAGGCAATTCCAGGCAGGTGATCCTTGTGTAAGGGCATAACACAACGGAAAAATAGTGTGGTGTGGTATGATGGAACAAAGAGGGAGGGGAAGAAGTAATGGATGAAGTTAGGAGAAAAAGACAGTGGTTGTGGTGGCAGTAAGGCTATATTGGAAAAAGAATGTTTTCAGTGCACAATTCTAGAAGCCATTGCATACCTCCTTTGCCTGTGATGACATAACAATAAACTTAGAATTGTTTTGGCACATCTATTAAGATTCAAGCAATATTCCAGAAACTTTTTAGAATGCGTATCAACACTATTATTCATAAGGACTTTGTAAAGTACATGTTATCTCCATTCATATTAGGAAAAATGGAGGTTTAGGAGGTTCAGATATCTTACCCAAATTCTTGTAGATAGTAACAAAACCAGTTCTAGGGTTTGAGCACTGCTGGTCTGATTTTCTATTCTGTGTTACTTCTATTATTTTCCTGCAGCATATAGACATCTGCAGGCTGCCCCTCTCCCGCAAAATTGAACTAAGTTGAGCACTTTTTGAACTCAAGTTACAGCCATTAATTAATGTACTATACATGGTTTTATCTTGCACATACAAAGTGTGAATAAAAAATAGAGTGAATGTTTAAATTTTTAAAATTACAATAAAAGACACATTGTCATTAATCTTCTTCAAAATACTCCCCCTGTCTTCAAACACACTTGTCCCACCATCCTTGCCACTTTCTGAAACACTTTTAGAAGCCGTCTTTCATGAGTGTCTTTAGGTTTCATCCTCCATCATGACAAAGATCCATGTCACACTTTACTTCCAGTATGGCAATTTCTATCAAATAAAAATATTACAGTGCATCCTCATCCACCTTACACATTGAATATGGCATCATGGAACTTCTGACTCTTCCCCAAAGTCAAAATGACCTTGAAAGGTTGTCTTGAAAGGTAACCACTTTGAATAAATTCATGTCATTGAGGCAACCATTATAGTATAATTAAAGAAACTCACACAAAAGGACGCCTGAAACTGTTTCAAAAAGTGACAAGAATGACAGATAAGGGTGTTTGAAGTCAGAGAGAGTATTTTGAGGGATATTAATGGCAATGCATCTTTCACTGGAAATTTTTTTAATTAAATCATTCACCATATTTTTGAGCATATCTTGTATATTCAAATTTGAATTTTCTTGGAGCTTGCATTAGTAGTATCAGAAAAAAAAGCTTACGTATTTCAGGCATGCACAACTTCACCATTCTTTAGCAGTAGGATCCAATAGGAAATGGATGGAAGATATTCAAAGTATCAAAGGAAATGAACTTTGAAGTTTGGCTTAACTGATACCTCCCCTTTTATGAGTGCCCCCATAATATTTCCACTTTTGCTTGCAAGGTCATGTTGCCACTGTTCCTAGAAAATAAAAAATAGTTACTAAGGAAAAATTTTCAATACTGAGAATTTGAACCCAAGGCCTCACACATGCTAGGCAAGTGCTCCCCTAACCCCATTTTTATTTTTTATTTTTTGAGATAGGGTCTGTCTAAGTCACACAGGCTGTGTGTGGTCCTTGGACTTAGAATGCCCCTGCTTCAGTTTCCTTAGTCACTGGGATTACAGGTGTATACCACAGTACCTGGCCTGAAGAATATTTTTTGTGAAATATTTGTAAGTGTAAATCCATTTGCTCTAAGTTTTACATTATCTGAAATGTAAGAAAGCTTAAAAAAAAGGAAGATCACAATTAAAAAAGCATTCTCCTAGAAGAAAAATCGATATTTTTGAAAACCCCATGTTAGGTACATCTGAAGATAATATTGAAAAAAAATATTGGGAAGAGGTGTTATTAATCCTCCCCTTTATAAAGTCCCCACTCCTGAAGCAAAACCCAAACAATTAGCCATTGAAGACCCCATGAGGGTCACTATAAGTCAGACCCAACTCCACAGCAATCAACAACAACCACAAGGTAAATTTCATGGAGGAATAAAACAGACCCACATTTTATTCTGGATATTTGACAGTTTTGACTTTTCAATTCAATTAAAAGCTTTATTTGTTAGAAAGATAATAAAATAAATGTATTGTGAATTATTTATCATATCAACTTACAATACGAAGAATGGAGGAGTTATATAAATATTTAAGTATAAGATAAATCATTCAGTTAAATTTTTGAGACAAATATAGAAAAGATATAAAGAGTAAAATTGCTTCTATTTTCAAAATGCACTTCAATTTTTGAAATGATTAAAATTTTGGGCATGCATTGCAAATGAAAGGAAACTGTGAATTTCATTTAGACCTTCTGGTTTGTCTTTCAGTTGAATGCAGAAGTCTGGAATCTGAGGAATAATTCTGGGCAAGAGATAGAGATTTGGGTACTAGTGTGTAAAATGAAGTCTATAGATGCTGGTTGGAATCCTGAGTGTGGGTGAAATTGTTTACAAAGCATTTGTAAAATGAGAAGAAAATTATATTTTGAACTCTGAGAAACAGACACATTTAAATGGTGGAAAGGAAACTGGAGGGATCAGCTCTAGGAGATGATGAAAGAGATGGTTGGAGAGAAGGGTGAAGAATCAGGAAAGAGTGGTCATGAGAACCAAGAGATGGAGAGCACTGGGAAGCAATGCTACCAGAAAACCCTCACTATTGAATAGTATCAAATTGCATGTAGTAATATGTGAGTCATTGGTGGCCTTTAAAGATGAGGAAGGGTTTGTCTGGGAGAAAGGGTGCCCTTCCTTAGCAACCAGATTTTTATCCACTGCCCTAGAGGCCTTTACAAGCATCAGTATTATAATACATCTTTAATGTTTGAGTGGAAAACAAATTCTAATTATATAATAAAGCCAATGAATCTCTTAATCTACTATGTAGGCTATCCCATTAAGTGTTCTTTGGCTAATTTCTCTGAATTGTGTATCTGGTATCAATTCTCAATTCTCTACCTCAAGCAGTTTTACTACTACTTACTAATTATTGACTTCCAGAGTTGCTAGCAAGTATCTAATTCATATCAAAGGCTAGACATACACCCACTCCTACTTCTGTATTAATGTACCCTACATGGACTCCATACACTCTCTCCCATTGCTGAATATAAGGCCTAAAAGCCTTTTTGTACGACTGACCAATTAAACAACATTAATCCTCCAAAAGACGTGTTATTGTTGTTTTTCCTAGTCTTTAACTAAGTAAAGAAGTAGATAGATAGATAGATAGGTAGGTAGATAGATAGATAGATAGATAGATAGATAGATGACAGATAGATATCCTGCCCCTTTTCTTTTCTGTTTTTTGCTTTGTTTTGTTTTGTTTTCCTTCAACTGAATTTTCATCATTCAGCCCTCCCTTTTCCTTTTCAAGGTTTTTCCTGGTCACAATAAATGTCTGGCTCTTCTTATTTGTGTTTCTTTTCTGTATTTGAGTTTCTCTCCTGTATTTCTTCTCTTTCTATGTTCTGTCATTCCCTGTTTTTGTTCCCTTTGTCATATCCTAACTCTCACTGATTTATCTTAATAGTAATTGTTGAGTACAAATGTTACCAAAAAGGAAAGTATTTAGGTTTTTAAATTTGTATTGCAATAACAAGCAGGTAATGTCCATTTCTAAATCAGAAATTTTCTTCAGGTTCTCCCCTGGTTGTATTGTCTACTCTTTAAACTAAACTTGTAGTAGTAGTAGTACTTATTGGTCATTAAATACTAACATGAAGGCTAAATTAAACTCATTTACTTTTATTATTTTATCTTTTGAGTTACTTGTATTGCAATAACATTTCTAACTGTTTTTATAGCAAATGTATAATATTTGAACTACATCTTGGGCTACAGAATAATTTGAAGATTGCTTTAGCAATAAGATATTCCATTTATAACATCATTTCTAAGGGAAATGTGTGGTGAGTTCCTAACAACTGATTAGCAAATTAAATTTTGGAATACAACCTGCTTGTTAGCAAGGAACTGCCTATAATTAGGGAGGTAAATCTGTTGGGAAAAAATCAAATAGGTGAGCCAAAATGCAGAAGCTTGTGTTGTGATAAGAAGCTAGTGTATATTTGTATATCACATTAGTATTTCAAAGTGCATTCATACACATGTACTCATTTAAGTGTCAAAACAACCTTTAAAATTAAACAGGGAAACATTTTTCATTATCTAAAATTTGCAGAAAAGCAAATGAGTGAAAATAGTTAAGTAAATTTCCCAAGTTCAGGCAATGCAAGGGTGGGTATAACCAGGTTTTCTAATTCAAAGTCCTTCTTAGAAAAGCTGCCTTTTGTATTGGGATCTGTTTAAGATTTTAATTAGAAACCAAGTAGTTTTGCTGCTGCTAAAGAAAATGTTTAAGTTATCTGTGGCACTAGGAATATGGCTATGGGTAAGGAATATGGCTATCATGACTTTCCAGAATGGAGGTTAGAAGTCAGGCTAAGATATTACTTTTTAGAATTCATTATGTAAAAGAAAAGCCTTTCCCCTGTACAATCATAATTCTGAAATGGAAATAGCAATAAGTAAACACTGAATTCCTACTTTGAGCTGCACACTTTACTAGACTTCATTTGATTTCATTCTTTTTAAAACTGTGTGAAGTAATAGTAGTATCTTCATTTTACTAGTGAAGAAACAAAGGCTCAGACAGGTTATGTAACTTGTGCACAGCTACCTATTTTGTGAAGAATAATGCAATGATTTGTGCATAGATCTGGCTAGCCCCATACCTTGTGCTCTTAACTACTACTTGTTGGACTTCTTCCTCCCCTTTGGAGATACATTATTATACTCTGAAAAAATGAAAAGTTTGGATCCATTACTTCCCAAATCCACTTGGAAAGACAGAGGATACTGTATTGTGTAGCTGCAGAGTGGCAGAGTGAAGGGCATCCACACCAAAGAAGTCTATGTGAACAGTATCCTCTGGCACTGGGTGCTATGCAGCCTGCCCAGTTGTTTTCAGAAGCCTTAGGAAGAACTCTCAAGCTTTGAAGCTATTATAAATATTGGATGACATTGAATTGATATTCTCCATAAACAGGTATATAAGATTTGTATCGTTTTGATATTTTTAGCTGACTTATTTAGATTAGGGTGCACAGAATCAAAGACCAGCTTCAACTTCATATATATATATATATATATGTGTGTGTGTGTGTGTGTGTGTGTGTGTGTGTGTATAATATATATGTATATATAATATATATAATATAATTACATAATATATCTGTAATCTATCTATCATCTATACAAAGAGATAACAATTAGAAGACAAAGGGGTAACAATTTTGAAATATTTAGCTTTTCCCATGTCATATCATTTGAGGATATGATAATCATGCAATATTTCTTTCTAGATGCTATTTTTAAGTCATGCAACTCCAGGAGGAATTTCAATATGTTTCTTGTATTCTTTTCTCTACTGCTTTATGGCTTCTAAACCTAAATTTTATAAGAGTATTTCTAGTTACATTGTGAGTAGTTAATCCCCAAACATTTATGGCTCACTTTCTCCTCTGGGGCAGTGTGCTAGGTACACTGAGAGAGTAGGGTGAGAACATTTTATTCTTTTCCATTCTGATCTAGACCTCACATTTTATACCCCACAATACTCAATCATTTCCAAGCAAGTATTGTCACATCTATTCAGAGTGGGGAGACACCTGCCAGCAGCTATGACAAGAGATCTGTAGTGAATTTAGTGCAAATTGGTCCATGAAGAATAGATAGGATTTATTTAAATGGAAAGAAGAGATGTTTGAGGTAAAGTATAATCAAATCACAAGTTCAAAGGAAAGAGTGGGCAAGATATGTTTATAAAGCACTGAAAAGACTGGTATTTGTCATATAAACTGATGTTTCAGGTTAAATAAAAGTACAGCTAAACTTGGGTCAGATTTAAGACTGGCCTATGGGTTGGGTTAATGCAAGCAATAGTAACAACTAACAGCAATTGAATGCTTACTGTGAGCTGGCAATGGTTTTAAACATTCTATATATCTTAAAACATTTGCATTTCATGATAAATGTGTGAATTAGATATGATTATTATTTCCATTTTATAGATCAAGCAACCAAGTCTTAGTAAGATTAATAATTAGCTAAGTAGAAGTAAAAAGTTCAGAATTTTAGTAATGTGGCACTACAGAAAGATGATTGTGATGATGTAAAATAGGGCTATGGGAATATATACATCTGATAGTGATTATCAGAGTAGATTGAATGAGGGAAAGTCAGAGTTACCTAACAAGCTATCTCGAGAGCCTAGGAATGAATAAGCACCTGAATGAGGGAAAAAGCTGTTTCAATATGAGAGTGGTAATGAAAGAGGACTCAAACATGAATCCAAGGCTTCCACTGGGAGAACTCTGAAAGAATTTTAAAAAGATGGTGGTAGGAGGTTCCTTTCAAGATGGAGACAATTTGAAGGCATGGGTACTGATAATGGTAATCACTGTGGTATTAAATCTGAAACTATCAATGAATGGTAGAAATCAAAGACAGATAACCTATAGTACTTGGGCATAGCTCTTGATAATGTGGCTTTTAGATGGCTAGTGATCTTTAGTGGCCAAATTTGATCTCTCCTATGAGAATAATTGACTCAAGGGGCTACTAGCATTTTCTTTCCTATAATGTGTATGTGTGTTTTTCTCACTTCTGCTTCAAAATTTCTTTTGCCTATAGAAGGCTCCTTTGCAGAGTTATGGTTCTGAGTCCAGTGTTCCCATTACACTCTATACTTGCTTCTAGGAAAGGAGTCACCAGGTTGTGTCATAATAGTTTGTTACTTGCCTGCATGTTCACTAAACTGTAAGCTCCTAGTGGAGAGAAGTTGTGACTCAATTATTTTTTTCAAGTTTTAAATGTAACACTATTTGATTATATCATGTATTGGCAAATTTAATATTATTTACAATCATATAGTTATAAAAGTGAGAAGCATCTGGTTTAACTTCTTAGTCTATACAAAATTGCATGTTCAATTTCCTTGTCAAGTGCCATGCCCAGACACATTTGGTAACGAGGAGGATTCTTATACTATGAGAAAATACTATCATTTTCTCTTTTATTATGAAACTCTGCTTATTCATAGGTTGGAGGTACTTTTACATGTTTCGGTAACATGATGAGTAGCCGTATTTTGCAGTACACACACTCAGTAGCATGCAATATTCCATGTACTGTCCAATACTTTGAGATACTTTTTGTTGTTGTTGTTGTTGTTAGGTGCTATCGAGTTGTATCCGACTCATATGGCTGACTATTTTGGGATTGCCTTAGGAGTGGATTGCCAGGTCCTTCTCCCATTTTTGTGGTGCTGGGAATTGAACTTGGGACCTCAGAGACTGCAGAGCTGCGCTCTACCAACTGAGCTAAATCCCAAGCCCTTGAGAGACTAGAGGTGCCTGTTATGCTTTCCTTCACAAAAATGACCAAAATAAAGGTTTTGAGAAAGAGAACCTGATGCAGGGATGGCCCAGAGCATGGAGACCCAGGGTGATCTTATAAAGAAGGGAGCAAAGCGCATATTATCTACCATCCTATTTCCCTGGATGAAATCAACACTTAATCAATGAGAGACTTGGCACAGCAGGAAATAGGTAAGCAGGAAGCACTCAGAAGTCCCCACTAGTGAATGGATGCCCAAAACATCAGCTGTTGGAGAAGCATGCCCACCCTGAGTTTAGTTTGGGGAAATGCCAGGAAAGCAATTGTTGTATCTCTAGTGCAGAGCTGAGGAAAAGTAAGTTTACTGAAAGTGCTTCTAAGTGAGGATTCTTCTACAGGATGTGAGGTAAAATGGAGCACAAAGGTAAATGGAGCACGAAGAAGTTTATCTTGTAACATATTTGTTAAATTGGATTCAATTTCCTATGGCTAGAAATTGTGTTCCCTTGTCGGGAGCAGCGGCCCATGCCTATAATCCCAGCAATTTGGGAGGCAGAGGCAGGAGTTTCACAAGTTTGAGACCAGAGACAGTCTGTAATTTAGCCAGACTCTGTCTCAAAAAAGTGAAAAAATGGGCTGAGTGTGCAGGTCAGTTGTACAATACTTGCAAAGCATTCAAGTGTGAGGCCCTGGGTTCAACTCCAAGTACAGCAAAAAAAAAAAAAAAAGGAAAGAAAGAAATTGTGTTTCCCAAATTAAATGAACCATAAACAGATGGGTAAGGTAATTGTAATGTGATAGAACTGGAACCAGAAATACTCCCCAAGAAGAGCTTACAGGAGTAACCGAAGTCCCCTAATGATCTGTATTTTGTTTAGCCAAACTGACTTTTGGGTAGTTAAGAGATTAAGTTTTGTATGTCCTAGGGTATAATTATTAAACTCTGAAATATATTTTGATATAGTTATTAATATACTTTACATTGATATATAATAATATTTGATATAATAATTTGATATAAAAATGGACTTTATATTTTTCTCTGTGTATATAATATTTGATAATAAAATTATCCCTCTGTATCCATGAGGGATTGATTCCAGGAACCCTCTTGGATATCAAAATCCCTGATATTCAAGTCCATATTCTAAAATAAGGTATTAATTTCATACCACCCACAAACCTCCTCACTGCATACTTTAAATCATCTATGG
Source organism: Pedetes capensis (assembly GCA_007922755.1). Classification (NCBI taxonomy): domain Eukaryota; kingdom Metazoa; phylum Chordata; class Mammalia; order Rodentia; family Pedetidae; genus Pedetes; species Pedetes capensis. Next base: position 38,113 of record VMDO01000298.1, on the reverse strand, counting down.
ATTTCTCTTTACATCTAATAGAATGTAAATGCTATCCAAGTAGTTATTATACTGTACTGTTCAGGAAATTATGACAAGATAAAAAATCCACACATATTCAGTTAGAGATGAATTTTTTCTTCTATATATTTTTGATCCATAGTTGGTTAAATCCATGGGTATGGGATACACAGATACAAAGGACAAACTGTATACAGAAAATATTTACAACAACAGCTATCACAGACTAAGTGCTATATGTAAAGTTCAAAGAAGGGGTAAAGCAATGTAGACTAAATTAGAACCCTGAAGACTTTGCACAATGTATTATTTAGGATGATTTTTTATTGTTGTTGCTAACAAACAAATATGGAAAATTATCAACAATTTAATAAAAATTCCTTTCATTCACATTCGATGAGGATGTCCCTAGTTGGTCATTGGCCTGCTACATGGTCTCTTTAGAATGGAGAATCAATTGATCTTGTGATTCTGTCCTCTTTAAAGGCCCCCTGTTCATTTGCGTTTAGATTATTGAAGGGGAAGAAGAGAATAAACAAGATACTTTGCTAGTTTTCTTTGGCCCTGAAATGACCAACATCACACCACTGAACTTACACTGGTGAAAACTCATGACTGTGTCAGCTGGAAGGCAGGATGGGGATTCTGGTCTGGACATGTACAGAGGAAGAAGAGTAATTGCCTTTGGTGAAGAACTGATCCATCCTTGCTAAATCTGGCCCATTCTTAAGAATATACTCATCCCTCCCAAAGCACCAACCCCAAATTCCATCAAATAAATGGGCCAACTTTGAAATCCAGAACTGAGCAAGATTCAGTCCTTTCTCTCAGGTCCAGTTATGATTTTTTCTGTGGTGTTGGCATAGGATCTGAGGACAAGCTACCCAAGCTGCCTCCCACGACCATCTCTGCCATCCAGCAAGCACTAGAGGAGTGGGTAGAGGGAAACAGCAATGAAAGCTCCCATTTAGACATGTCAATGATGGGAAACTCATAGCATTTTGACTGTCACTATTATTTCAGTAATAATAAAGTGCAGCTGGGCACCCTTGCCCTATCAGGAGAGAAACTCCTTCATAGTCCCTGATTATACCTGCTGGAAGATTCTGTCTCTTTGTTTCTTGTTCTGTTTGATCCCTGATGCCCTCAGTCCTTGGAAGCTTCTATCATATTCTCTGTGACCACAAGTGATGATGTTAGACATTATTATGCTCTCTTAGCTTGTTAGATGGCATGTTCTGCTGCCTGATTCTTCCAGTTCACCAGCCTTCTTAAAAACTAAGAGTTTATTTTTGTTGTTGTTTAGATGCTTTTTAATTTAATTTAGTTTAGTTTTTGTAATAAAAAGCCCACAAATGTTTACTAAGGGTTTTATTTTACCCAAGTGATTTCATTCAGTTCTACATGCTGTTGTTGTTGTTGTTGTTGTTGTTGTTATTGTTGTTGTGAGGTGCCATCAAGTGAGGGTTGGACTCATAGCAACCCTTCCTTCCCCTGCTTTTGTGGTGCTGGAGATTGATTCCAGGTCCTCAGAGAGTGTGGAGCAGCACTCTACCAACTGAGTTAAAAGTGAGAAAACGACCTGACTGTTCACTCCCAAAGCAATCCCGAAGCATTCAGCCATTGGAAACTCTATGACATACCTTTAGCTACACTTAAATCTCCTTTTCTTTATTGCCTTATTTCTTTGCTTTCCCTCTCCCCCCCCCTCTCTCCCTCTCTCTGTCTCTCTGTAATAACTTGGACAGGGAAATTGTATGGTTAATCTTTGCTACAAGGCTGAGACACTTCATTAAACAAAAGTCTCATCAGGCCTTCAATACTCAAAACTTTGTTCAAACTTACGTTTCTTACTGTTTAGAGGTCCAAAAATAAACATTGTTTACAAGTAGCTAAGGCTCTTAAATCTATTTTCTTTCATATCTACCTAAAAATCAGCTGATTCTTGCCTGAACTCATCTTCCTTGTAATATCTTAAAGCAGCATGTTACGGTATCCTGTAACATTTTGGAATATTCTAATAAGTTCCATAAAAGCCATAATCCTGAGAGGCAAATATTTATCCCCCAGATTGCCACAGTTTCTCTAAATAAATTCCACAATATAATGTGGATTTCTAGCTCCTCAGCCTGCTATATCTATTTCTTGGCTCCTATATCTGACTTCAATGCCAATGACATACTTTTTTTTTTTTAACCCAGGACCTGGCACATTGTAGGTCAGCATTTTGCCACTGAATGACATCTACAGTCCTCATACATTTTATATTCATTGTTGTAGCAGAGCCCTTTTCCTGGCAAGAATTTCTGTTTTCATTGGAGTGAGTAATATTATAGCAAAAACCTCCAAAATTTCAGTGACTATTACTGTTGTTGTTAGGTGCTGCTGAGTTGGTGTCCAACTCATAGCAACCCTACATACAACAGGTGAAACACTATTGTCATTCTTTTCTTCTATTCATGGGGTTTTTGATGGCAGATTGTTTTTTTGGGAGTGGGTTGCCTCATCCTTCTCCCAAGCCTACAGCACCTGGTGTTCCCAGGTGGTCTCCCATCCAAGTACTAACCCAAGTCTGACCCTGCTTAGCTTCCAAGATCTAATGGTACAGCTGCAGGTTCAGTGACTTTTAATAGTCCTTTATTGCTATTCTACAGTCATAATTATCAGCTAGTCCACTTCTTTTTTAAATTAGTGTTTAATTTTTACATGTTGATGGGGTACAGAGTAAAAAGTCAGTTGATATATCCCCTAAGCAACTATCAAATCAGTATTTCTTACACTTCCATCTACTTAAACATTTTACAGACCAAAATAAAGAAAGAAAGTAAGATTTTTAATTAGCATGTGATAATAGCCATAAGCAACCATGAGTAATACCCAGATTTTTTTTTCAGATTTACATCCTGTACTTTATGTTTTTCCTCTCCCTCGTTACCCCCTATGTTTTTCTCCCTTGCCCTCCCCATCACCCACTCCCTCCCACTAGTCCTCCTCCCCCTCATATTGAGTCCACTTGTAATTTGCAATCTTAGATAACTATGATTGTATATTTATATGTATATATGTATGTACAAATTTTTTCCTTTAACATAGCTTTAGTTCCTGCATATGAGAGATAACATCTGGTATTTCTCTTTTTCAGTCTGTTTTGTGTCATTTAAAATAACATTCTCCAGTTCCAGGGATTTTGCTGCTAATGACACAATTTCATTCTTTACTGTTGAATAGTACTCCATTGTGCATATATACAAAATTTTTAAATCCAATCTTGTGTTGATGGACATTACTGTGAAAAGTGCTTTATTACATGTGTTGAATTAATTTACAGATCCACCAGTAGTGTAAAAGGGTTCATTTTTCTCTGCATCCTTACCAGCATTTGTTGTTATTTGCCTTTTTAATCTTGTCCGTTCTTACTGGAGTGAGGTGGAATCTCAGGGTACTTTTGATTTGCATTTCCTTGATGGTTAGGGATATTAAACATCTTTTTCACGCACTTATTGGCAATTTGTTTTTCTTCTTTTGAGAAATGTCTGCTTAGTTCCATGCCCCACTTATTTATTGGATTATTTGTTACTTTGGTGTTTAATTTCTTGAGTTCTTTTTACATTCTAGAAATTCATCTTCTGTCAAATGTGTAGGATACAAAGATTTTCTCCTATTCTGTGAAACCTCCCTTTATTAAATATTTCCTTTGCTATACAGAAGATTTTTAGTTTTGTATAATCCAATTCTTGGTCCAATTTCCTGGGCAATTAGAATCTCATTAAGGAAGAATTTGCTTATGCCTATGTGTTGGAGTGTGTTTCCTGTCTTTCCTTCTAGTAATTTTAAGGTTTCTGGTTGTATGTTGATGTCTGTGATCCATTTTGTGCTGATTCTTACGCATATTGAGAGGAACAGGCCTACTTTAATGCTTCTACATATAGATAGCCAATTTTCCCAGGACCATTTGTTGTAAAGGCAGTCTTTTCTACACTGTACAGATTTGGCCACTTTGTCAAAAATCAAGTGGCTGTAGTTGTGTGAGTGCATATCTGGAACTTCTGTTCCATTGACCTTCATCTCTGTTTTTGTGCAAGTACCAAGCGGTTTTAGCCACTATGGCCCACTAGTATAGTTTGAAGTCATGTATTGTAAAGCCCCCTGCACTATTTTTCCCGCTAAGGACTTTTGCTGCATTGTGTTTGGCTATACACAGTCTTTTGTTATTCCCTATAAATTTTAAGATTGATTTTTCTATTTCTGTTACTTATGTCATTGGAATTTTGTTGGGGATTGAATCTGTAGATTACATTTGATAGTATAGCCATTTTCACAATATTATTTCTTCTGATCCATGAGAAAAGGAAATTGTTCCATCTTCTAGTATTTTCTGTGATTTCTTTCTTTTTTTTTGAAGTTTGTGTTGTAGAAGTCTTTAGGGTCTTTGATTCCTAAACATTTATTTTTTGGTGGGCTATTGTTAATGGGATTGTTGTTTTGATTTCTTTCTCTTCCTGTTTGCTATCGGTGAAAGGAATGTTACTGAGTTTTGAGTGATAATTTTGTATTCTGTTACTTTGATGAAGGACCTAATTAGCACTAAGAGTTTTCTAGTGGAATTTTTAGTGTCCTTTAGGTATAGGATCATGTCATCTGCAAAAAAAATATAACTTGACCTCATTCCTTGTTTGTATTCCTTTTATTCCTTTTATTTGTTTTACTTGCTTGATTGTTCTGGATAAGACTTCAGTCATGATGCTGAATAACAGAGGAGAGAGAGGACATACTTGTCTTGTTCCTGATCATAGAGGGAATGCTTTCAATATTTCCCCATTTCATATGATGTTGGCTATAGGTTTATCATAAATGGCCTTTGTGGTGGTAATATATGTTCCTTCCATAGCCAATATATTCAAGACATTTAGAATAAAGTGATGTTGAACTTTGGTGAAAGCTTTTTCAACATTAATTGAGATGATCATGTGATTTCTGGCTGCAAGTTTCTTGATATGTTGAATTACATCAATTGATTGGCATATGTTAACCAGCCTTACATCTATGGAATGAAGCCCTTCTGAGAGTTGTGTATGATCTTTTTTATGTGCTACTGAATTTCAGTTTGCAAGAATTTTGAAGATTTTTGCATCAAAGTGCATGAAGGAAAATTGGTTAATAGTTCTCCTTTTTTATCATATCTTTGTCTAGTTTTGGTATCAGGGTGACACTGGCATTTAGAATAAATTTGGAAGTAAACCTTTCCTCTCTATCTTATGAAATAATCTGAGGAGAATAGGTATTAATTCTTCTTTGTTAGGGTCTGGCAGAAGACCATGGAGCTTCTCCTCAACACCAGTTCACTTGGGGACCCTTGGGAGGAGGCAAGAGCTGGTCAGTGGCACCAAGAAGGACCTCGGGAGCCTTCAGCAACAAATAAGAATGTTTATTAAGTACTCCTTCCCAGGAGAACCTAAAGACTATACAACTCCCTAGCCAGCAGCATGGGTTGCTGTTACTACAAAGGACTAACACCAAGTGCCAAACAGCTCTGATGTCTTCGCTGGCAGCGCCGATGTTCTGATGATGTTGCCTCTTGCCAGTCGTCTTCTCCTCTCACCTCCTCCCTGGGGTGGGGGAGATTGAGAGTTCTTCTTGAATTGCTCTACGTCTTCTTTCTTGACTCTTGGAGTCTTGAATCTCAGCGGCTTGATTGAAAGTCTTTGCAAAGTCAGGCATGGGATGTGATGATCAGGATCCAGATGGTCAGGAAGCAAGAGACAAAAGGACACTTGGGATAGTTGGTGGTCTGTTTATATACACTCTAGGTGGGGGCATGGAATAGGGCATAACCAATTGGAGAGCAGTTCATATCGGGAGGGGCAGCTCTTCATGAGAGTGTTGGAAAAGTTCACTTACTATAGGTGAGTTAAGTGTGGCCTAGACCAATCACTAAGCTTCCCTTGGTAACAAATCAGGTGACTCTGGGCAGCCAATCAGGTTGAAGGTGCCCACATCAGAGCTGGGCTATTTGGGGGCCATCTTGAATCACTCGGTGGGAGGGGTAGGAATAAAGTAGGTGAAGGGTGAACTGGGACTTGGGTAGCCATATTGGCTCTTAGGGAGTCAAATAAGTCCCAGTCCAGGTTCCTGGGTTAAGGGCCAACAGAGGTGGGAGGAGCAGGACAGGAACTGAGCAGGATCTGGGGAGGGCTCAGACCTTGGCCTGGGCTAAGTGGGCCTTGGCCTCCGCACCTCCCAGTCCACCTGGGGGGGTGTGTGTCTGAATAATTCCCTACACTTCTTTAAAGATTTGATAGAATTCAGCTATGAACCCATAAGGACATGGGCTTTTCTTTGTTGAGAGGTTATTTTTTTATTACTGCCTCAATTTCCTTGCTTGTTATAGATATGTTTAATTTGTTTATATCTTCAGGATTTAGTTTTGGTAGAACATAAGTAGTAAGGAATTTATACATTTCTTCTGTATGTTCTTTTTCTGGGGGTGAACAACTTCTCAATGTAGTCTCTGAAGATTTTCTGTACTTCATCAGTATCAGTTGTTATGTTCATCTTTTCATCTCTAATTTTATCAATTTGGGACTTTTCTCTCTTTTTGGTGAGTTTGGTTAATGGAGTGTGTATTTTCTTTATCTTTTCAAAGAACTAAGTCTTAGTTTCATTTTTTAAATTGTTCTGTTAGTCTCTATTTTATTCATCTCTGCCTTGATTTTTAATTATTTCCTTTTGTGTGCTATTTTTGACGTTGGCTTGTTGCTATCTTTCTAGTGCCTTTTGTGTACTATTGTACACAAAATACAATATTGTTGTATTGTGTAATATTGTTATTTAACTGGGCCTTCCTTATCTTTTTAATGTAGGCACTCATGGCTATGAACCGCCCTTGTAGAATTGCCTTTTCTGTATCCCATAGATTTTGACAGGTTGTATTTTCATTATTGTTTGATTGAAGGAAATTTTAATTTCCTTTGTGATTTCTTCAATGACCCATTGGTAATTCAAAAGTGCATTATTTACTTTCTATGTAATTGTAACATTTTTGTAGTTTTCCTTGCTTTTATTCTGTTGTGGTCTGATAAGGTATAGGGTGGGCTAGGATTTAGCTCACTTGGTAGAGCACTGAGCTGCAGTCTCTGTGGTCCCGAGTTCAATTCCCAGTACTGCAAAAATGGGAGAAGGGCCTGGCAATCCACTCCCAAGGCAATCCTGAAACAGTCAGCCATTGAAAACCCTATGAGGGTTGCTATGAGTCGGATACCGACTCGACGGCACCTGACAACAACAACAACAAGGTATAGGGTAAGGTTTCAATATTTTAGTATTTCTTGCAGAAATTTTGTGGACTACAAAGGGATGTTTTTAGAAAAGTTTCCATGTGATGCTGAGAAAAATGTGGATTCCATCTCTCTTGGATGGAATATTATGTAGGCACCTGTTAGATCCAGTTGTCCTATAATATTATTTAAGTGTGTCATTTCTTTATTGACTTTTTACTTTGATGACCTATCTCTCGAAGACAGTGGGTTATTAGGGTGTCTCAGGAGTATTGTGTCAGGACCTATGTACCCCTTTTTTGTGTAAAGTTTATGAAACTAAGTGAACTTAAGTTTGGTGCATAGATATTGACTAAAGTTATGTCTTCTTTGTTGATTGTTCCTTTCACTAATATGTAATGACTTTCTTTTGTCTCTTTTGATTAATTTGAGGTTGAAGTCAAATTTTTCAGAAATTAGTATAGCTACCTCTGCTTTTTTTTCTTTTTCTTTTTGGCTACCACATGCTTGGTATATTGTTTTGCAGCATTTTATTTTTAATCTATTTCAGTCCTTGTGAATGACATGAGTCTCTTGAATCCCACATAGCAAAGGTTTTTTTTTTTTTTTCTATTTGGCCAATCAGTGATAAATTAAAAGCATTTACATTTAGGGTAATTATTGTGAAGAGTTTGGTATTCTGCATTGTTTTGTTCATTTTTTTCTCTATTGGATTTTGATGTTGATTTTTCTTCACTTTGCTCCCTTTTCATGCTGGGACCCTGCTGGTTAATTAGTTCTGATATGCTTGCCTCTTAATTAGCTTATTTTGTTCATGCATCTCTCTCATATATTTTATTCATTCCTGTGGTCTTGCATTTGGGTTTGCTTGTCTTCTTCCATGTGTAATATTTCTTTAAATATCCTCTGCAACTCTGGCTTGGTGGCCTCTAATTGCTTAAACTTGTGTATATCATGGAAAGTCTTAATCTCTCTATCTATTTTAAAGGATAACTTTGCTGGATATATTCTTGGTTCATAATTACTTGCTTTTAGGACTTGAAAAATGTCTGACCATGCTTTCTTTGCCTTTAGTTGATGTTGAGAAATCAGCTGTTATTCTGATGAGTTTGTCTTTGTAAGTGAGCTGATGTTTTTCTTGCAGCCTTTAAAATTGCCTCTTTGCTTTGTACATATAGCATTCCAATTATAATGTGATATAGAGAGAATCTGTTCTGGTCTACTCTATTTGGAGTTCTAGATATCTCTGTGGATTGGGTATATATTTCTTCCCTTGGGTTTGGAAAGTTTTCAGCTATTATTTCATTGAGTAGATTTTTATGTCCCTAGTTTTAGTTTCAGCTCATTCTTGGACCCCATGTGTTCATAGGTTATGTCTCTTCATTCTGTCACAGACTTCTTGAAAATATTCATCATATTATTTTACTTTTTTGTACTTTTGGTATCTGAATAAGTATGCTCTCCTTCTGTCTCTGATATGGTATTCTCTGTTTCTTCCAGTCTGGAAACATTAGATTCTACTGACACTTTTATTCGATCCACTGTGTTTTTTAGATCCAGGATTTCTGTTTGGTTCTTTTTCAGGATCTCAATATCTTTTCTGAAATTTGCTTCTAAGTTGGATAAATTTTTTGTCCAGTGATTCAATTGCATTCATTTGGCTGTGGGGGGGGTGGGAGATGGAGTCCCTTTGTCTCTCAGACCACACTTGTACATGTGCTTTTGACCTCTCTGGCCCCAAACTCTCATTCAGTGGTCAGCCTCCATTTGTCACCTGTCTGCTCTGTGGTGCAGTGGGCTCCCAACTACCTGTGAGGGTGTTGTCCTCTCCTGCTGGGGCAGTCTGACCCATGCGTGCAATGCTGTTCCTTTCACATTCTCCCATGATTTTTTTTCTTTTTTACTTGAATTGAGGCAGGCAGTGCACTTCTTTACCCTAAGAATGACCCCCTCAATGAAGAGACAGCCTACAGAATGGCAAGAGATCTTTGCCATCTATTCATTTGACAAGAAATTAATATTCAGATTATATAAAGAACTTAAAAAATTAAACAGCAAAAAAAAAAACAAAAAAACAATCCAATCAATAAATGGACAAATGAATTAGACAGTTCTCAAAAGAAGACAGCTGGGGTTTAGTTCGGCTGGTAGAGTGCTGCACTGCACTGAGTACACATGTTTGATCCCCAACACCGCAAAAATGGGAAACGGATGTGGCAATCCACTCCTGGAAACAACCAGTCATTTAAAACCCTATGAGGGCTACTATGAATAGGACATAACTTGATGGCTCCTAGCCACATATACAGGAGCCATATATACCTTAAAAAATAATCAACATCCTTAGCTATAAAGGAAATGCAAATCAAAACTACTCTGAGATTCCACCTCATCCCAGTCAGACTGGTTATCCACCAAGTAAATAAGCAAAAGCAAATACTGATGAGGATGCAAGGAAAAAAGAATTCTTATAGTTTTGTTGGGAATATGTTAGTCTATAGCCACTAAGGAAATCAGTATGATGCTTCCTTAAAAACCTAGACATAGATTTATCATATGATCCTGCTATACCTGAAGGAATCAAAGTTCACATACAATAGAGATAACAGCACATTCTTATTTATTGCAGCACTATTCATAATAGCCAAGTTATGGTATTAGCCTAGGTGCCCAGAAATGGATGAATGGATAAAGAAAATGTGGTATATATATATACAATGGAATATAGTTTGGGCATAAAGGAGAATAAAGTTGTTGTTTGCAGTAAAAATGGATAGAATTGGAGATCATCATATTAAGTAAAATAAGCTAGACTCAGAAAGACAAATGTTGCATGTTTTCTCTAATATGCAGAATCTAGATTTTAAAAAAATATTTGATCTTAGATTGGAGATATTTGGGAAGAAGAGGAGACCAGCAGAAAGGAGGAGGGGGCCAAGAGATGGCGATGGGGAGGTGAATATGATGGATATGCTTTGTACACATGTATGAAAATGTAATAATGAGGAGCACTGTTTTGTACAAATAATACATGGTAAGTATAAAAAGAATGATCCACTCAAGAGGAACTGATCTATTTCTAGCCTGTGTACCTTTGTAACATAGACAGTATTTTCCTTGCCTGAGATGATGTATACCTTCCAGTTAAATTATGTCCCAGAGCATGGAGGTTCTTGTCATCCAATGGTCCATGGAAATCTTAGATATGAAGATACAGATTTGACAGAGAATTGGGTAAATTAGCAACAGCAAATATCTGTCAGGGCTTAACATTTTTAAACCTAAGCTTTCTGAAGATGGATATAAAATCTTATGCTCTCCCTTTTCCTCTCCCTACTTGTTCCAACATTTTGAAGTGAGAGGTGCATCAATTGTTATGTGTTCCATTATGTTTCTTTCCATAGAATGACATCCTGACAGAAGAAAGCCTAAGAGATTAAGAGAGGAAGGGGCAGAAAGACAAGCAATGGATAAGACCATGTCTTACTTGCCTGATCCCTTAGCCCCATTCTAGGCTGCTTTCCAACAGACTTTGTCTATAGCACTTAAATGCAGGACAAGGTGATTTGCCCAGAGTAGTATTTAATGCACTTTCCTTGAGTGTTTGGTAAGGATTGCAAGCTATGAATTCAACGAGTTATTATTCAGATCCTTACTCTGCCTATTGCTACAAATCTTGGACAAATTCATCTTTCTGTGCCTCAATCTCATCAGGTGAACAATTGGTAAAGTGACAGTGCCTAGATAACAATTTGCTCAGTTGGTAGAGTGCTGCTTTGCTCCCTCTGAGGCCCTGGGTTTGATCCCCAGCACCTCAAAAATGGGAGAAGGACCTGGCAGCCCATTTCCAAAACAATATTAAAATAATCAGCCATTAAAAACACTGTGAATAGCAGAGCAGCAGTGACATAGGGCTGGGCATGGCACAGTGTCAGGGAGTGTTTCGTTTGTTGTATATTGTTGTTAGGTGCCCTCAAGTCCATCCTACTCATAGACACCTTCATAGGTTTTTGATGACTGGTTGTTTCAGGATTGCTTCAGGGGGGGATTTCTATGTCCTTCTCCTATTTTTGTGGTGCTGAGGATGGAACCCAGGGCCTCCGAGAGTGCAGAGCAGCACTCTACCAACTGAGCTAAACTCCATTCCCTGTTATACATAGAGTTGCTATAAGTCAGACCTGACTCTACAGCACCTAACAACAACAACAACAATAATAATAACAACAACTGTTTAGAATAATGCCTGGGACGATGGCATCCTTCAATAAATGTTAGTTACAATTTTGAGAAACATCATAGCATAATGATTGAAAGTAGGATTCTGAAGCCAGGCTAACTGGGTTCCAATACTTGTTGTATTCACTCCTAAGTTTTCCAAGATGACCATACAAATAGTTAACCAAGATTATTACTGAATAACTATACAAGTGAGCATTACAAATAACATCCCTCTGAGACAAATAGTTAAAACAGTTCTAATTTCTATGTCAGACTTCGGTTTGCAGTCTTGTTTTCCACATAGATATGGACATGAAATGCTCCATTAGATGTTCTGAGGTTTCTTTTTCATCATTTCCCTCCCCACCAACCCATGTATATCCAGTGATGAGAAATCACAGTGTGAGCAGAAACTCGTATCAATACATCTGAAAACTGAAACACAGCAACCATTTCCCTAACTAACCAAGTCTTACAAAAGGAAAGATTTAGGAAAGGAAATATTGATAGCACCTGACAAAAAAAGAAGAACTAGACTTAGGAGGTTGGCCATTTCAGTAGTGTTTCATAGTTACTGACAGTATAAAGCTCACTTCAAGAAAAAACAGTGCCACTGCCCATATTTTGTCTGGAGTTAATACGAATTTTTTGACTTATGGTGTGGGAGGTTTTGTGTTTATGTAATTACAGCTTTCAAAAATCACTTAAATAGATACGGCAAAGAAGTCAAATTGCGTGTGGAATTCTTGGATGATACTGACTGTTGGGTCTATGGGATTTTTCTTAGAAAAACTGAGATCTTTTCAGCGCTCTATTGGATGGAACCATGCTTTGCAGGAGCTTCAAATACAACTTATCCATGCTGCCGACACTCCTGACAATGGTCCTGACAAATGATCTATTCTAAACAAGCTCCCAAACCACCAGGATCCATTTCTATCAGGGAGACCTGGAGAAGAGCAGCATTCTGTATTTCTCTGTGCCTGGGACTTGGAACATCCACTGTAGTTAGGAGGAAGAAGGCAAGCTGACCAAACTCCATGACCTTCTTCTCCTCCTGGTGGGCTGTCTGCAACAAATTAAGAATGGAAGAATTACATATCAGTGAGTGAGGAATGAGAGGTGAGGAAAAAATTGAGCTCGTGCTTGTGAGGGGCAAGTGTTCACCTTTGCTTTTCTCGCATTTTTTAAACAGGTGAAAAAAAATTGAAAGTTTGTTCCTCGATATTCTTTCAGCTTCTTTCTCATACTCCACATTTCAAATTTTAATTTCATTTATTTATATTTCTAAACAGCTTCACTCAGGTGAAATTGGTATGTACTAAACTGTGCACTTTAAAAGTACAATTTGAAGGCTGGGCATGGCAACGCACACCTGTAATCCAGCACTGGAGAGGCTGAGGCAGGAGAATTGAAAGTTTGGGGCCAGCCTGGCCTACATAGTGAGACTCTGTCTCAGAAAAAAAAAATGTGAAAGAACAGTAGGATAAATTCTGGCAGATATATTTACCCATAAAGCTACCACTGTATCCAAAAATTTTCTTGTGCCTTTTTAAATCTCTCCCTGCCACTCTGCCTCATCCCTTACCACCATCACCACCCTATTTCCTGGATCCCTGATTCTGCTTCCTGTCTCTATATATTGGTTTGCATTTTCAAGAGTTTTACAGAAATGGAATCATACTAAATGTACTTTTTATAAGAATTATACCCCTAAGCATAATTATTTTAAAATTTATTGATCTTTTGTACAGTATTTTAACTTAAATTTCCCCAATGACTAAGTGTGTAGATCATCTTTTCATATACTTACTTGCCAATCATAGACTGGTCTAAAAACTTTAGTCATTTTTATTAGGTTGTTTGCTTTCTTTCTTTTTTTAAAAAATTATTTATTTATTTACATACTTGGAAGTTGAGCCCAGGGTCTTGTACATACTTTGCAAGTGCTGTAGTACTAGGCTGTGCCCTCAGCCCATTTTTATTTTTTATTTTGAGTTGTTATTGCTGTTAGATGCTGTCAAGTCGGTGTGGTGTCTGACTCATAGCTACTCTATGTATAACAGGTAAAACACTATTGTCAGTGCTTCTCTGGTATTCATAGGGTTTTCAATGGCTGACTGTGTCTTGGGAGTGGGCTGCAGGTCCTTCTCCCTATTTTGAGTTAGGGTCTTGGTAAATTAGGCAGGCTGCCTCTGGACTTGAACCTGCAATCCTCATGTCTCCAACTCAGGAGTCACTGGGATTATAAGCATGAGCCATGCAGCCCAGCTTTGTTTGCTTTCTTAATATTGATGTTTATTTTTTATTTTTTATTTTAAAATACATTATTCTACTTAAAAAATTAACATTCATTAAAATTGATTGGTATACAGTTCTGTGAATGCTACTATATATATAATTTTATTTAACTGCCATCACTAAGATACAAAACAGTTTCAACACCCCTTAAACGCTCTCTACCTACTTTGTAGCCATGTCCTGCCCCAATCCCAACTTTTACTTTTCTCTATTGCTCTAGCTTTGTATTTTCAGAAACATTATATAAACTGAATTATATGGCATGTAACATGAGACAGCTTCTCTTAGCATTTGAAATTCATTCAAATTTTTGTATATCCTTATTTTTCTCCCTTTTATTGCTGAGTAACATTTCATTGTGTTGATGTACCACCATTACTTATTGAGTGGCATTTAAAATATTTCCTATTTTTGATGATTATGAATACTTTCATGTACATGGATGTGTGATAATATAAATTTTTATTGCCCTGTGGAAAATACCTAAAAAGATGATTACCTGGGTTTGTTGTTGTTGTTAGGTGCCGTTGAGTTGGTATCTGACTTATAGCGACCCTGCATACAACAGGTGAAACACTATTGTCAGTGCTTCTCTGCTGTTCATAGGGTTTTCAATGGTGGATTGATTTTTGGGAGTGGGTTGCTGGGTCCTTCTCCCAAGCCTACAGCACCTGGTGTTCCCAGGCAGTCTCCCATTCAAGTACTAACCAGGCCCAACCCTGCTTAGCTTCTGAGATCTGGTGGGATCTGATGCCACAGGGCCACGGCTGCAGGCTACCTGGGCTTAGAGTAGGAAAAATACTTTAATACACTTTTAATACACTTTAAAATACACTTAAAGAAACTTCAAACTCTTTATCAGTGTAGCTGTACCATTTCACATTCAACAATGTATGACCTGCTTGTTTCATGCTTCAATGTGAGATGCAGTTCCTCCTTTTCACCACTTACAGAAAGAGACCATCGCATATGTATGTTGTTGCTGTTAGGTGCAATTGAGTCGGGTCTGACTCATAGTGACCCTATGTGCAACAGACAAATCACAGCCCAACACTGTGCCATTTCTGGCACTATTGTTAGTGATTCTATGCTATTCATATGGTTTTCAGTGGCTCTGATTGTTTCTGGATTGGATTTTTGGGCCCTTCTCCCAAGCCTACAGCACCCAGTATTCCCAGGTATTCTCCCATCCTAATATTAACCAGGTCTCACCCTGCCTAGCTTCTCAGATCTGATGAGATCTGATACTAGAGTGGTATGGCTGTAAATTCACATAACTATGGAACTGTTGAAATCAAGGCATCTGACTAATCTGAGTGTTGAGGATATGCAGGAATTGGAATTCTCCACATTGCTACTACAAATCTAAAATGGCATTACCACTTTAGTGTTGTCTCTGAAAGTTAAATACATACCCACCATGTGATCTAGCCACCATGTTTAGGTATTTTCCCCAAGGAAATGACAGCCTCTCTGCTAAGACTTGCGCATAAATGTAATAACAGTATTTAGCCAATCCAGATAGTATATAGTAGTATCTCACTATTGTTGTAATTTGAGTATCCCTGGTAGCTAGTGATGTTGAATATCTTTTCCTGTGATGGCATGCCATCTATATTCTCTTGGTAAGTGTCCACTTAAGTCTTTTTGTCCATTTATATGTTGTTGTTAGGTGCCATTGAGTCAGGTCCAACTCAAACATTCCCTGACACTATGCCGTGGCCAACACTATTATCAGTGCTTCTCTCCTGTTCATAGGGTTGTTAATGGCTGACTATTTTGGAAGTGGGCTGCCAGGTCCTTCTCTCAAGCCCATAGCACTAAGTATTCCCAGGCAGTATCCCATCCAGGGACTAAGCAGGCCTGATCCTGCTTAGCTTCTGAGATCTGAGGATATTTGTAGCCATGGTGGTACGGCTGTAGATATTCATTTATTTAGCTATTGGTTTCCTCAGTGTTGACTGTTGAGAATTATTAATGCATTTTTTACCAAACACAAGTCCTTTATATATTTGAGGTATGTAATCTGCAAATATTTTCTTTTAGTCTACAGCTTATCTTTTTCATTGTCTTAAGAGTGTCTTATCAATTTTTACTCTTATGACTTGTCATTTTGGTGTTAGGTCTAAGAATTTTTTGCTTAATCACAGATCATAAGACTTTCTATGTTTGCTTCTAAAAATTTTATAATATTTCATTTCACATTTAGATCTATGATTCATTTTGTGTTAATTATTATATAAAATTTGACAATTCAGTCAAGGTGTATTTTTGCCAATGGCTGGCCAATTGTTCCAGCACCATTTGTTGCAAAAGTTGTTTTCCTCCATTGAATTGCTTTAGGAATTTGGTCAAAAACTTAAGCAAGCATATTTACATGTGTCTTTTTCTGGGTTCTCCATTTTTTCTATTGAGTTATGTGTTTAGGATTCTGATACTACCTCACTTTTACAGTTATTATAACTTTAGAATAAGATTTGAAATAGGGTACACAGTTTCATTTCACTTTATTCTTACTTAAATATTTTTCAGCTACTCTTATTTGTCTTTCTTTATACATTTTAGAACAATCTGATATATACTGGCAACAGATCTTAATGGGTTTTGATAGAAGTTGTATGCTGACCTGAATATCAATGTAGGGATAATTGACATTTTTTTTACATTGAGTGAGTGTTCTGATTCATTAACATGTATATCTCTCCAATTATTTAGGTCTTTTTGAATTACTTAGATTTTGCACTTTAAAGCATGTATACCCTGTGAATAGGCCTGCAGCCATACCACTGTGACATCTGATCCTGTCAGATTTCGGAAGCTAAACAGGATCGGGCCTGGTTAGTACTTGGATGGTGGACTGCCTGGGAACACCAAGTGCTGTAGATTTGGGAGAAAGACCTGGCAACCCACTCCCAAAAATCAGGCAGCCACTGAAAACCCTATGAATGGCAGAGAATGGCTAACAATACTCTTTTGCCTGTTGTACATAGGGTCATTATGAGTCAGACATGGACTCAATGGCACCTAACAACAACAAGAACATCCTGTGAATATTTCCTTACATTATTCCTAAGTATTTTATTTTATTAGAAGAATTAAATGTAGTATAATTTAATATTGTGATTGATTTCACATGTCTTGACATCCTGCAAACCTCTTAAGCTTACTTTTTAGTTTGAGACATTTTTTGATAGATTGTTTGATTCTTTGGTGCTTTTTCTTTTGTTTCCTACTTCATCATCTTCTTCTATTTAAGGTAATAATGTTGTCATATTCTCTTCTGTGAGTAGGGTCAGCTTAATTTCTCCACTTCAAAATTTATGACATTTATTTTTCTTGCTTTAGTGTTGCTAGAATTTTTACTACAAATTTGAATAGGACTAGTGGAAATGGGCATTACCTTGTTTTTAATGTTGTAAACACAGCATTTGATTTTTCACCATGGAGTATGATGTGTGCTATAGGTTCTTCATACATGTTCATTACCAGCATGAAGATATTCTATGCCTACTTTGCTGAAAGTTTTCATTAACAGTAAATGTTGGATTTTATCACAAGTTTTCTTTCTGTGTTAATTGAGTATCTATTATCTATATTTATTTGTTAGTATGATAATGAATATAATAAATTACATTGGTTGATTTTCTTTGAAACATTCTTTAGTGAGGTATATTTGATACATAAAAATCTGTGTATGTATTATATATATAATAACTCAAACTCAGTGATATATATGTGTCTGTGTATATATATGTACATATATATACATGTACATACGTATGTATGTGTCTGTGTATATATGTAGGTATATACACATATACATGTATAGACATATATGTACATATATACACAGACACATACATATATATCACTGAGTTTGAGTTATTATATACTTTCTCTCTCTCTCTCACACACACACATACACACACCTATGAAATATACACCCATGAGGACTCTCTCTCTCACACACACACACACAAACCTATGAAACATATACCCATGAAGCCATTGCCATCATCAAGGCCAAAATCATATACATTACCTCCCAAAGTTTCCTCCTACCTCTTTGTATTATCATTTGTTTTTGTATGTATGTGGTGGTGGTGGTTGTTATTGTTAGGTGCCACTGAGTCGTGTCTGACTCATAGCGACCCTCATAGGGTCTTCAATGGCAGATTGTTTCAGGATTGCCTTGGGAGTAGGTTGCCACATCCTTCTCCCATTTTTGGGTGCTGGGAATTGAACTCGGGACCTCAGAGACTGCAGAGTGGCACTCTACCAACTGAGCTAAATCCCAGCCCATGTATGTGTTAAGAACATTTAATGCATGATCTGCCTTCTTAGAAATTTTAACTGTATAATACAGTATTGTTAACTATAAGCAATATATTTTACAGTAGATTTCTAGAGCTTATTTATTTTGGGTAATTGAAACATTGTATCCTTTAACCAAAATTTCTCCCTTACCCCCACATCCTCTAGAAACCACCATTCTGCTTCCATGAATTTGACCATTTAATATTCTGTCTACAAGTGAGAAAATGCAGTATGTATTTCTCTATGTCTAGCTTATTTTACTGAGCATAATGCACTTTAGATCTTTACATATTGTCACAAATGACAGGGCTTCCTTCTTTTAAATGATGAATAGTATTCAATTTCATGGATGTATCACATTATCTTTATGTATTCATCTCTTTATGGATATTTACTTTTTATTTGTCAATAGTGATATATTGAAGTTCTCTACTTTTATTGTATTGCTATATATTTCTCCTTTCAGTTCTATTAACATTTACTTCATACATTTAGGTCTTCCCGTGTTTGTTGTTATTAGATATTGTTGAGTTGAGTATGACTCATAGCAACTCTATGTACAGCAGAATGAAACACTGCCCAATTCTGTGCCAGACACATGATCTTATTTATGTTTTAGCCTTGATCTTATTTATGTTTGTTGCAGACACCATATTAATCAATCTGGTGGAAGATTTTCCTTTTTTCGTTGACTTGCCACTCTCCCAAACATGATGTCTTTCTCCAGGGATTTGTCCCTCCTGACTACATGTCCAAAATACATAAGACACAATCTAGCCATCTTTACTTCCAAGGATCACTCTGGTTGCACTTCTAGAACAGATCTGTTGGTTCTTTTAGCAGTCCATGGTATATTCAATAATCATCACCAGCACCATAATTCCAAAGCATCAATTCTTCTCTTGTCTCTCTTGTGCAATGTGCAGGTTTCATAACCATATGATGTGACTGAGAATGCCATGGCATGAGTCAGGTGCACATTCATCTTCAATGTGACATCTCTACTTTTCAATACTCTAAAGAGATCTTTTGCCACAGCTTTTCCCAAAGCAGTGTGTCTTTTGATTTCTTGACTGCTGCTTCCACGGGTATTGATTACGGAGCCAAATAAAGCAAATTCACGGACAACCTCAATCTTTTCTCCACTTATTTTGAAGTTGCATACTGACCGAGTTATAAGGATTTCTGCTTTGTTGATGTTTAGTCACAATCCATAATGAAGATATGTTCTTTGATCTTCCATCAGTAAATGCTTCAAATCCTCTTCACTTTCAGCAAGCAGAGTTGTGTCATCTGCATAATGCAGGTTGTTAATGAATCTTCCTCCAATCCTGATGCTGTGTTCTTCCTCATAAAGTCCAGCTTCTCAGATTATTTGCTCAGCATATAAATTGAGGAGATATGGTAAAAGTATACAGTCCTGACGCACACCTTTCTCAACTTTAAACCAGGCAGTGTTTCCTTGTTCATGTATAGATTCCTCATGAATACAATTAGGTGCTCTGGTATTCCCATTTTCCAAAGTGTTATCCATAATTTATTATGATTCACACAGTTAAATGCCTTTCCGTAGCCAATAAAACATAGATAGACAGCTTTCTGATATTCTTTGCTTTTGGTTAATATCAGTCTAACATTAGCAATGATGTCCCTGGTTACCTGCCTTGTTCTGAATCTGGCTTGATTTTCTTGCAGTTCCCTATCTATATACTGTTGCAGTCCCTTTTGAATGATCTTTAGTAAAATTTTGCTGTGTGTGATATTAATGATATTGTTTGATAGTTTCCAAATTCAATTCAATCCCCTTTTGGGGGGAATAGGCACAAATATGGATCTTTTCCAGTTAGTTGGCCAGGTAGCTCTTTTCCAAATCTTTTGGCATAAACATGTTAGCACCTCCAGTGCTGCATCTGTTTGTTGAAACATCTCTATTGGTATTCCATCAATTCCTGGAGCCTTGTGTTTCACCTGCCTTGTGTGTCACTTCAAGATAGTTTCCACTTTGTCCTTCAGTACCATTGGTTCCTCTTCATATGCAACCTCTTGAAATGGTTGGTCATCTACCAATTCTTTTTTGTATAGTGACTCTGTGTATTGCTTCCATCTTCTTTTGCTATTCCCAGGATCATTTAATATTTTCCCTGTAGAATCTTTCATTATTGCTACTCAAGAATTGAATTTTTTCTTCACTTCCTTAAACTTGAGAAACAGTGCATTCTTCCCTTTTGGCTTTCTATCTCCAGCTCTTTGCACATGTCATTATAATATTTATTTTTGTCTTCTTGAGCTGCCTTTTGAAATCTTCTGTTAAGTTCCTTAACTTCATCATGTCTTCTTTTTACTTTAACTGCTGAATGTTCAAGGGCGAATTTCAGAGTCTCTTTTGACATGCAATTTGGTCTTTTTTCTTATCTTTTTAATAACCTTTTGCTTTCTTCATGAATGATATCTTTGATGTCCTGCCACAACTCGTCTGATCTTCTGTCATTTGTGTCTAATGCATTAAATCTATCCCTGACGTGATCTCTGAACACAGGTGGGATATATTCGAGTTCATACCTTGGCTCTCGTACTTGTTCTAATTTTCTTCAGTTTCAGTTTGAACTTGCATATGTTAGGTGCATATATCTATAATTATTATGTTTTCTTGCTTAAACAATCCCTTTATAATTATGTAATGGGTTTTTTGTCTCATGTCACCTTTTTAACTTAAAGGTTGTTTTGTGTGATGGAAGGAAACCACCCCTCCTCTCATTTGTATGCTATCTCTTTTGTCATCTTTTCACTTTCAGTCTTTTTATGTTCTTAAATTTAAAGTGAGTCTCTCAAAGTTAAAGTGACTCTCTTTCACACATTTAAAAAATCTAGAGAAAATATTGAAAATCTTTAGATAGAAAACAAATTTATATTAAAAGAATACACAAATTGAACTTTAGAGGTGAAAAGAAGATTAGAAATTACAGAAAAATAGATAAATTAACTTGAACATAGATTGTTAAAAACTATCCCAAGTGAAACACACAGAAAGAACAAAAAAAGTAGGAAGGAAGGAAGGAAGGAAGGAAGGAAGGAAGGAAGGAAGGAAGGCAGGCAGGCAGGCAGGCAGGCAGGCAGGCAAGCAGGCAGGCAGGCAGGATGGAAGGAGGGAAGAAAGGAAGGAAGGAAGGATAGAAGGAAGGAAGGGAAAAAAGGACTAACACCAACAAGTAAATAGAATATCAACAAGCTTCTGGTCAACTCTGAGGAGTCAAAAGTGTAACTGATATGTTTAAGAAAGGAGAGCATGGTAGAAAAATAGTTCAAAAATAATGACTAATTTTTTTCTAGATTTTATAAAAATTATGAATCCATAGATGCAAAATGCTGAACACAGAAACATAAAGGAAATTCTAGCAAGGTATAATCATAAGTACTAACAAAGAGAAAACAATAAAGGAGTTATAGAAAAAATTATGAATGAAAGAAAGTACAGTTCTTGTTTGAGTATTGCAATCAAGAAATGAGAGAAATACACTTTAAATACTAGAATTATATACCTATTGATAATACCTTTAAAAAAGATGAAATAAAGCCTTTCTTATTGTTGTTAGGGGCAGATGAGCTGCATCTGACTCATAGGGACCCTATGTAAAACAGACAATACACACCCCAACTCTATGCATGCTGAGTACTGTGTCAGTGCTTCTCTGCTATTCATAAGGTATCAGTGGCAGATTGTTTTAAGAGTGGGCTGCCTGGTTCTTCTCCCTAGCCTGCGATGCCTGATATTCCCAGGTGGTCTCCTGTCCAAAGACTAACCAGGCTGGACACTGCTTAGTTTTCCAGATCAGTTGGGATCAGATGCCAGGGTAGTATGCCTGTAAACAAAGCCTTTCTTAGCCACACCAAAATCAAAAGAACTGACAACCAGTGAATCTCCTCTACAAAAATATGTTAAAAAGATGCACTTCAGGTGAAGAAATTTTATTACTAGTTGAAAATATATATCTACATAAAGAAATTAAAATCATGATTTTTACTTGGAAAATACATGTTGTTGTTGTTGTTAGGTGCCGTCGAGTCAGTATCCGACTCATAGCGACCCTCATAGGGTTTTCAATGGCTGAGTGCTTCGGGATTGCCTTGGGAGTGGATTGCTAGGTCCTTCTCCCATTTTTTGCAGTGCTGGGAATTGAACTCGGGGCCTCAGAGACTGCAGTGCAGCACTCTACCCACTGAGCTAAATCCCAGCCCCGGAAAATATGTATTTATTAAAATACTTATTAATATTTAAACTTAAAAATACTGGAAAATTTATTTAAAACAATTTGATATATTGTCTATGACAGATTTTAAAGTAAAATGTATGACAACAAAGTCACAAATGACAAAAGTGAAAAGATTAGGTTTTTGTTTCAAGTATAAGATCCTTAAAAGAATAAGCTTCCATTTCTTTTGATATTATACATAAAGCATAATATATCTTGAAAGTAGACTGTGATAAGTTGAATATATATTATTAATCCTAAAGTAACCACTAAAACAAATAAAACACTCAGAGTTGTCACTAATAAGCCAACAAAAAAGATAAAATGCAATTGTAAAAATGATTTAATTAATCAAAAAAAGAGGAAAAAATATGAAAAAAAGAATAGATGAAACAAAAGAAAACAAGTGCTAAGATTCTTGTTTTAGCCAGCCGCGGTGGCGCATGCCTGTAATCCCACTGGCTTGGGAGGCGGAGGCAGGAGGATCTCAAGTTCGAGACCAGGGAAAGTCTGCGTAATTTAGCGAGACCCTATCTCAAAAAGTAAAAAAAATGGGCTGGAGGTGCAGCTCAGTGTTTTGCATATGATGCTGTGATGCTGGAAGCTATGCCACTGGTATTTCAGATGCCTCAGGACCACTCATGATGGACAGATTTCAGCTGAACTTCCAGACTAAGACTAGGTAGAAGAATCCAACAGCCCACTGCTGAAACAATTAGTCATTGAAAATCCTATGAATAGCAGAGAAGCACTGTCAAATATAGTGGTGGCATTCAAGAAACAACTGGGGAAGAGTTGCCTCCACCAAGTAGAGTTGACCTTAATGACAGGAATGGAGTAAAGCCCATAGTAATTCCATTTTGTGATGTGGCACCACTCAAAATGAGAAGAAATGTAGTGTCTGCAGCAATGGGGTCAAACATACAATGCAAATGTGCATGGCACAGTGCTGGGTACTGTTTTGATTCTGCTGTGCTTAGAGTCACTATGAGTCAGATCTGAATCTGTAACACCTAATAACAACAATATGTAAGTAATTATATTGAAAGAAATGGGCTAAGTACCCCAGTTACAAGGCAAAAATTGTCAGATTCAATCTCAAATAAGATCCAATTATGTCTCCTTCAAGGAACACTGAAATATAAAGCTAAAATTCTGCTAAAATTTAAAGGATAGGAAAATATATACCATGATAACATTAGTTGAATAATATAAATGGCTATATTAATATCAGACAAATTACAATTTAGAGAAAAAATTATTACCAGGGATTTTTTTAAAAGTCATTTCTTAATGATAAGTGAATAAATTCAACATGATTATATAACAGTGTTTTGGCACACAGAAATAGAAGTCCAAAATATTTGAAGCAAGAAACTGACATATCCACAATCATAGTCAGATATTACAATATACTTATTTCAATAATTTATAGAACAAGTAGACAGAAGATTGTAAGATGTTGTTGTTAGATGCTGTTGAGGTGGGTCTGACTCATAGAGACTCTATGTACAACAAAATGAAACATGCCTTGACACTGTGTCATGCCCAGGACTATTGTCAGTGATTCTCTGATATTTGCAGGGTTTTCAATGGCTCATTGGTTTGCAAGTGGGCTATCTGGTCCTTCTCTCAAGCTTACAGCACTGGGTATTCCTAGAAGGTCTCCCACCCAAGTACTAACCAGGTCCAACCCAGCTTAGCTTCTGAGATCTGACAAGATTATATATATGTCACGGTGTTCAGAAGATAAAAGACATAAAAAGATCAATTTTTCAAAGCTTATGTTTGTCATAGTTGATATCTGTAGAACACTTCACCAACACTACAGATTACCCATTCTTCCCACCTGCCACCCTGCTTACTGGAGGATTGAACCCAGGGCCTCCCACTTGCATTGCAATTGTTCTACCACTGAGCTGCACCTCTATGTCACTTTTTACTTTTTATTTTGATACATGATCTTAAGTTATGCAGATTGCCTCTAGCCTCAAATTTGCAATCCACCTGTCTCCTCTGCCTCCCAAATCACTGGGATTACAGGTGTGAGCCACCATAGTGGACAGATTACCTATTCTTTTCAAGTGCACAGAGAACACTAAGATAGACCATATTCT
Organism: Pedetes capensis; assembly: GCA_007922755.1. Classification (NCBI taxonomy): domain Eukaryota; kingdom Metazoa; phylum Chordata; class Mammalia; order Rodentia; family Pedetidae; genus Pedetes; species Pedetes capensis. The sequence continues at coordinate 13,639 of VMDO01000298.1, read as the reverse complement.
GAGTCATAAGAAAAATCTCAATAAATTTAAAAAGAAGCAAGTTTTCTGACTATATAAAAATTCAATTAGAAATTAACAGAAAAATCCCAGGAAAATTCTAAATGTTTGGAAGCTAAATAATGTACTTCTGAACGTTGCATGGGTTGAAGAAAAAAATTAAAAGAGAAAATAGAAAGTATTTTGAAATTAATGAACATAAAAGCACAATAGATTGAAATATGCAGAATGTTGCTAAAGAGTCCATAGAGGGAGATTTACAATATTAATCATTTATATCAGAAAAAAGTGATTTCTCAAATTAGTAACTTCAGGATCAACTGTTGGTATTAGAATAAGATCATAGTAGATCTAAAGTAAGCAGAAATAATAAATGTCATAGGAGGAATAAATTAAAATTGAAAAACAATAGATAAAAATCAATGAAACACAAAGGTTATCCTTTGGGAAGATGAATAAAATACATTAAATTGTTTGAAAAATGCTAATAACCATCATTCAGTCAAGAACAATAAGGTCTGGTATGTGGTACACCCCTGTAATTCCAACAACTCATGAGGCTGAGGCAGGAGGATCACAAATTTAAGGCAAGAGGCAGCATACACAACTTAGCAAGACCCAATCTCAAAATAAAAAGTGAAAAGGAGATTGATGATGCACTATATCTGACAGTGTTTCTTTGCTACTCATGGTGTTCTCAATGGCTAATTTCTTTGGAAGTGATTTACCAGGTCCTGTTCCATAGTCTATTGTAGTCTGGAAGCTCAGCTGAAACCTGTCCACTGTGGGTGACCCTGCTGGTATCTGAGATACTGTTGGCATAACTTTCAGCCTCATTGCAACCAGCAAGCCCCCATAGTATGGCAATCTAACAGACGTGTGGGGGCAGTGATCATTAGTAGCTCTTATATTAGGAATTATCAGGGGCTTTCCAGGCCCTAAATAAAGTGGTATTTTGTTCTGATTTTATTATAATTTTTCCTTGTGAAGAATCATAAAATGTGTAGGAGGACAGAATTTGTGCATTTTTGAACATTTAATGTCATTATTCCCCACACGTCAGTCAGTTTGCTGCACTGTGGGGCCTTGTGTGTTGCGATGAGGCTGAAAGCTATGTCACTGGTGTCTCAGATACCAGCAGGGTCATCCATAGTGGGCAGGTTTCAGCTGAGTTTCCAGACTAAGACAGACTAGGGAGTAGGCACCAGCAAACCACTCCCGAAACAACTAGCCATTGAAAACCCTATGGATAGCAAAGAAACACTGTCAGAAAAAGTGCCAGAAAATGAGCCCCCCAGGTTGGAAGGCACTCAAAAGACTACTGGGGAAGAGTTGCCTACTCAAAGTAGAGTCTACCAGGATGACAGAAATGGAGTAAAGCCCCAGGGACCTCCATTTGCTGATGTGGCACAACTCAAAATGAGGAGAAACAACTGTAAACATCCATTAATAATTGGAACATGGAATGTACGTAGTATGAATCTAGGAAAATTAGAAATTGGTAAAAGAGAAATGGAGCACATAAACATTGACATTCTAGGCATCAGTGAGCTAAAATGGACCGGCATAGGCCATTTTGAGTCAGACCATCATATGGTCTACTATGCTGGGAATGATAAACTAACGAGAAATGGGGTTGCATTCATCATCAAAAAAGACACTTCAAGATCTGTCCTAAAACACAATGTTGTCAGTGATAGAATAATATCCATACACCTACAAGGAAGGCCAGTTAATATGACTATTATTCACATTAATATACACACCACTAAGGCCACACATGAAGAAAGGGAAGATTTCTACCAGCTTCTGCAATCTGAAATAGATCAAACATGCGATCAGGATGTACTGATAATTACTGGTGACTGGAACGCAAAGGTTGGAAGCAAAGAAGAAAGTTCAGTAGTTGGAAAATATGGTCTTGGTGACAGAAATGATGAGGGAGATCGCATGATAGAATTTTGTCAGACCAATGACCTTTTCATTGCAAATACATTTTTTTCAACAACATAAATGGTGATTATACACATGGATATCACCAGATGGAACATACAGGAATCAAATTGGCTATATATGTGGAAAAAGATGATGGAAAACCTCTATATTAAATGCCAAAACAAGACCAGGTGCTGATTGTGGATCAGACCATTAACTTCTCATATGCAAGTTCAGACTGAAGGTGAAGAAAATTAGAACAAGTTTTCAAGAACCAAGATATGACCTTGAGCATATCCCACCTGAGTTCAGAGACCACCTTAAGAATAGATATGCACTAGATACAAGGGATAGGAGACCACAGGTGTTGTGGCATGACATAAAAGGTATCATTCAAGAAGAAGGCAAAAGGTTATTAAAAAGACAAGAAAAAAAGAGCAAATTACATGTCAAAAGAGACACTGGATCTTGCCCTTGAACATAGAGCAGCTAAAGTAAAAGGAAGACATAATGAAGTTAAGGATCTAAACAGAAGATTTCAAAAGGCAGCTCAAGAGGACAAAAACAAATATTATAATGACATATGCAAAGATCTGGAGTCAGAAAACCAAAAGGGAAGAACACGCTCTGTGTTTCTCAAGCTTTAGGGAAGTGAAGAAAAAATTCAAGCCCCAAGTGGCAATAGTGAAAGATTCTACAGGAAAAATGTTAACCAACGCAGGAAACATCAAAAGAAGATGGGAAGAATACACAGAGTCATTATATAAGAAAGAATTTGTAGATGATCAACCATTACAAGAGGTTGCATATGAAGAGGAACCAATGGTATTGAAGGACGAAGTGGGAGCCACCTTGAAAGAACTGGCGAAACACAAGGCTCCAGTAATTGATGGGATACCAATAGAGATGTTTCAACAAACAGATGCAGCACTGGAGGTGTTAACATGTTTATGCCAACAGATTTGGAAAACAGATACCTGGCCAACTGACTGGAAGAGATCCATATTTGTGCCTATTCCCAAAAAAGGGGATCCAAATGAATGTGGAAACTATCAAACTATATTATTAATATCACATACAATCAAAATTTTACTAAAGATCATTCAAAAGCAACTGCAGCAGTATATAGACAGGGAATTACTGGAAAATCAAGCAGGATTCAGAAGAGGGTAGGAAACAAGGGACATCATTGCTGATGTCAGGTGGATATTAGCCAGAAGCAGAGAATATTAGAAAGATGTCTATCTATCTTTTATTGACTATGCAAAGGCATTTGACTGTGTGGATCATAACACATTATGGATAACTCTTTGGAAAAGAGGAATACCAGAGCACCTAACTGTGCTCACAAGGAATCTGTATATAAACCAGGAGGCAGTTGTTTGAGTAGAACAAGGAAACACAGCCTGGTTTAAAGTTGAGAAAGGTGTGCGTCAGTGCTGTATACTTTCACCATATCTCTTCAATTTCTATGCTGAACAAATAATCTGAGATGCTGGACTCTATGAACACAGCATCAGGATTGGAGGAAGACTCATTAACAACCTGCATTATGCAGATGACTCAACTCTCCTTGCTGAAAGTGAAGATGATTTAAAACATTTACTGATGAAGATCAAAGATCATAGCTTTTAATATGGGTTGCAACTAAACATCAACAAAACAAAAATCCTTACAACTGGGTCAGTATGCAACTTCAAAATAAATGGAGAAAAGATTGAGGTTGTCCAAGATTTTGCTTTGCTTGCCTCTATAATCAACACCCATGGAAGCAGCAGTCAAGAAATCAAAAGACACATTGCTCTAGGAAAAGCTGTGGCAAAAGTTCTCTTTAGAGTATTGAAAAGTAAAGATGTCACATTGAAGACAAAGGTGTGTCTGACTCATGCCATGGTATTTTCAGTTGCATCATATGGTTGTGAAAGCTGGACTTTGAACAAAGGAGACAGGAAAAGAATTAATGCTTTTGAATTATGGTGCTGGAGACGTCTATTGAATATACCATGGACTGCCAAAAGAACCAACAGATCTGTCCTAGAAGAAGTACAACCAAAGTGCTCCTTGGAAGCAAAAATGGCCAAACTGCGTCTTACATATTTCGGACATGTAGTCAGGAGAGAACAATCCCTGGAGAAGGACATCATGTTTGGGAGAGTGGCAGGTCAATGCAAAAGAGTAAAACTCTCCACCAGATGGATTGACACAGTGTCTGCAACAATGGGCTTAAACATAAAAAAGATCATGTGCCTGGCACAGAATCATGAATTGTTTCAATCTGCTGTACATAGGGTTGCTATGAGTCATACTCGACCTGACAGCACCTAACAACAACAACAACTATGTCATTATTGGCCTGCAGCTATACCACTGTGGCTGAGCAAGTGGTAAAGTACTTGCAAAGTACATATGAGGCCCTTAAAACAAAAAACAAAACAAAACAAAAAATAAAAGAGCAGCACAAAAACAAAAAACAAAAGCAGAACAGCACCTCAAGAAGCCAATAAGCACATGTTATTGTTAATTTTTTTAAAAAATATGATAATGTAGGGTAGATACTCTTATAATGACTTGGAAATAAAACAATTAGAAATGATTTTAATTCTAATATTTATCTGTATTTTAAATTTAATTTAAAAAGAAACAGCATATTATTTGAACACAGATAAGAGAGGCTTCTTCCAGCCATGAGAATCTAATTCTAACCTTTGAGCTATTATGCAAAGGCAATATGGTATAGATATTCATGTGGAATCTACATTATTTTTTGTCAAAACCACTTAGGATAACAAATCAGGGCTGAACAAAGCATCCTACATATAATTAGGTAATGGATTATTACTAGTCAAGTTCTGTACACTTATAATCTAAATGAAAATAGTTCATTCTCCAAACTAAGGTTTTTGAGCCTGCAGCTGTATCACTGTGGTGACCGATCCCATCAGATCCCAGAAGCTAAGCAGGGTCATGCATGCTTAGTATTTGGATGGGAGAGCACCTGGGAACACCAGGTGCTGTAGGCTTGGGAGAAGGACCCAGAAACACACTCCCAAAAAACAATCAGACATTGAAAACCCTGTGAATAGTAGAGAAGTACTGACAATAGTGTTTCACTAGTTGCAGGTAGGGTTGTTATGAGTTGGACACTGACTCAGTGGCACCTACCAATCAACCAACCAAAGTTTTTGAATAATGAATACCCAACTTTTTCTTATAATAGAGTGAGATGTAAGCATGCTCATAGTATTGAAATATGAATATTTGTCCTTTTTTAGGTTATTGTTTTTAAAGATTCCATTCCATATAGCCATAACTCAGCATCAAATGGTCATATTGAGTATATAAAAAGGTTGAATAAATTTAGGAATCAAAGTTTTTTTGTTTGTTTTGTTTTGATTTGAATTTTTATTTTCACATTTAGTAATGCAGGATAAAAATCAACTATAGCTAATATGGATTTTCTTTCGATTGTATTGTTTCTCCTATGAGGATAAAATGAGAATTATTTTTGACTTTCCAAAAGTGTGTACTTTTTAAAACACATTATTGAAACCCTCAGCACTATTTGTGTGTGTGTGTGTGTGTGTGTGTGTGTGTGTGTGTGTGTATAATATTATTTGCAGTACTGTGGGGCTGAACTCAGGGCCTCACACATACTTTGCAAGTGCCCTACAACTGAGCTGCACCTCCAGCTCCTTTTTTATTTTTTATCTTGAGACAGAGTTTTGCAAACTTACACTGCCTCTGGTCTTGAACTTGCAATCCTCTTGCCTCTGCTTCCTGAGTCCCTGGCATGTGCCACAGCACCCAGCCTATTTGTCAATAGTATAAGTACTCTATACCCACTACTGGCTGGGGTTTATCTCAATTGGTAGAGTGCTGCTCTGTGCTCTCTGAGGCCCTCGGTTTGATCCCCAGCACCACAAAAATGGAAGAAGGACGTGACAATCCACTCCTGAAGCAATCCCAAAACAATCAGCTATTGAAAAGCCAGTGAGAGTGGTCTATGAACCTGACTGGGAGGAACCTAAAAACAACAATTCCCACTATACCGTATATACTGCCATCTCTAAAATTAAACTACTCATCACATCAATCACCTCCATTCTAATTAACAGAAGTCATCAAGTTTCATATCATTCTTTACATTATGGGAATTAATTATAAAATACTTCTTGACTGGTAGTTGATATCATAGAGAAAGTATGTTTGTTTTTCTGTGAATTCACTATAGAGTAGAAAGAGTAATGTCTCTAGGATTTTGACAGATAGTAAAACAGAACAGACATTGTTGGGTGTGTGTGTGTGTGTGTGTGTGTGTATCTGAAGACCTCACTCTAACAATTATTTTGTGTGTCTAAGTTGTAACTATCTAAAAAGGAAGACAGAGCAACAGACAAAGGTGAATTAAGCTAGTGAAGGAAGTGTATGGCTCTTTAATACTTAGTCTTTCTAGTCTCACAGAGAGCTTCCACCCTAGTTCAGCTGTTTCCCTTATGCATTCTCACTAGTAGTCAACAATGACTTTCTCATTGACTGACATCTCCAGTTTTAACCCTGCTATTACTGGCTGTTTATCATCTTTATGTCTGGGTTATTAAAATTTATAATTAGCAAGCATCATTGAAACCTGGCTTGATATGTTGATTTATGTGATATTTTGTCCCACTTGAATACTTTTGTTGTTTTCGTAAAAGAAGTGGATCTTTAGACAATAGTTGAAAGGCACCTACTAAAATGTACTTTTTATACTAAGGATGTACAGGGCAGGAAAGCCACCGGCTTGCTGTGGTGACAGGACATGCTAACCTCTCAGTTTCTTTTCTGCTTAGGAATTCAAGACAGGCTTGTCAGTAATAATTTCCAGAGTAATTTTTAAAAGCCTGTGATTCCTTCCCTTATTAGTTTTAATAAAGAGTCACTACTCCCTAAGCTTACTTGGAAAGTTATTACCTATCAGCAAGACAGAAGACAAACCTATATGATATTGACAGCAGTAGAAAGTGAGTCCCTAATGATGGCTATTAATAGGTGAAAGTTACTTTTAAAAAAATATAGTCAATCCTATATTAAGTTCCTTTTGAAGACCTAACTTGAGTTCTAAAGAGTTGACTTAATTGAAACTAAGAGAGGGAAATTGATTTTGTAGTCAGAGGCTGATTCACTTTGATGAATAGTAAAATTGTGAACTATAAAAAGAATATTTAAACCACAATATTTCAATGAACCCAATAGATGTATCCATTTACTGGTGGAATTTTCACTAACAATGATCTTTTCTCATAAATATAAATGCTTTATTTCTGAGACACAATATATAGACAGTAGAATTCTTCCTATGTACCCAAATGACAGTGAAATCATTGGTTTATTTCAAACAAGTGCTCTGTTCCTGTGGTTTTCTATAATGATTTACAGGTTTAATTAGAGTATTTAGATCTGTTCTGGAATTTGTCAGATTTGTGTGGTTATAATAGATTCTATTTACTGTTTTAGACATGTTCTAGGATTTTTCAGATCCATATGGCCATGACTATAGAATCTAATCAAGAGCTGCTATTGGGAGCAAGTACATCATGTATTCAATTTATTGAACTATGCTTCAATGGATATAGAAGCAAATATGATTTGATTTTCAGTGCAATAGATCTTATGATGTAGGAGTCCATTGTATGGTGCTAAGTAGAAATTTAAGAAAAAATATGAGACTTAAATGAGTGAAGAAATGGGTAGACAGCTTGCTCAGTGAATAAATAGATGAATGAATGGAATCTATTACATTTATTAGGCTTTAAAAAATCTTGTGGAACTATAAGCTTCCCTGAAGTCCATCTTTGGTATAAAGAGTAGGTGTTTTATAGAGGTGTTGCACTTCTAGTAGATTAGTTTGTTATATAAGCTGCATGCAGTTTAAGTGGAATAATAAGTCACATGCCACCCGGTGCTAACAGAACTTGTAAGGAGAAAAACACTGTAATGAATGATTCTCTCTATTAACTATGTATGAAGTAGTTGAGATTACCTCAAGTGTAGGGAGACCAGAAGTGGAAGAGGCGTATATATCTACTGTCACTAAAATGATACTTTATAGCTTCGGCTGTTCTCTACTGTTATGCAGCTCAGTGGTCGAGACACCAATTATTGCTAACATGTTATTCAATTACTTTTAAAAAAAAAAACATCAACTCAAAGGGAAATCATCTCAATGTTGACATCACTTTTGGGAGATATGGACGAGGAGAAATAATTCAGGCTTAAAAGCTATTGTTTACAGCTGTATGTGGTCAAACAACTATTGACGCTTGAGAGTTTCCAATTGCTGGTAATAGACTGGAAAAAAGATAATATGTTTGATCGATCAGCATGAACAAATTTCATTTAGGGGATCAATAACAGTTTATACTTGACAAAGCTAAGGGACCACATTTATTTTTCCCTTTGATTGAATAAATGTTTTCAATGGGACTGCAAATGTAAAGCAATCCTAACCATTTCTTAACTTAAGGCACAGTTCCAGCTATAGTGTTATTGCAAGAAATGTGTATTTAAAACTAATATATAGAAAAGTGGATAGCCAGGGGCTGGAGCAGTTGAATGAACTAATGTCCAGTTTATTAAAACACAACACATGTAAGAATAAAGTTTCATTTTCTTGGTGCCAAGCAATGGAGAAAATAGAAGAGCAACATCAACTTTCATTGGTGCTAAGCTTTTTTACATTCTGTTTCATTTTGTTGGTCTCCTTCTCTTTTTATTAAGATTAAACCCTTCAATGGATGAAATGAAGTATGAACATTACTACATAACAAAAAACAGTCAAATACCTGTGACCAATAATCTCAGAGTGAATCTTTTACATGTGCAGGGCTGCCTTCCCTAGCAATCCATATGCACACTGGGCTCACTCTTTCTCCCCAAAGGTGTCTTCACACCAAATGGTACCTAGTGCAGTAAAGACTGGTTGAATGAACAAATGATTGAATCAATGCGTAAAGATAGTGATTTCCTGCCACATGACCTTAACAGCTGATGCTGACTTGTGGCCTTTTGTTTGGTCTCCATAGTGAGGCCAGAATTCTGGGGCTTCTACATGCTATGTAGAAACAGAATGCTCTTTGTTTTATGGATACAGAATGAGACCCTGGGCCATGGATAACTCATCTGAAGATTTTAGATGAAGAGGTGAGATTTCCCACCATTCTGTCTCAAAGTGACAGGTAGCTCACAGTGATAGTTCTGGATACAAACAAGGAACCTTCTGATCACCTAATTTTCCTTTCACATTAAAAATAAATGAGCTTTCCTTTTCAACTGACAAGCTGGGACTCATTGTTATAAGCCCTTATGATTCTTTCCTCAAAAGGAGATTCATTTCTGCTACCCTAAGTTTTCCCTGTTGGCATTGAAAATGCAGATTCTCGATCCTCAGCTTTTCCCGTGTCTTGATCATGTCAGTATTAAGTTTTCTCTGGAGGCCTTTCAGTGAGTTTCAATGATAGTCAAAATTACTCGATTGATCATCTGTACTTCTTTTCACACAAACATATTGGCATGACCTAAGAAGCATAGAAATCAAGATATTTTATGCAGGGGTTGGGAATATAGCTCAAGATATAGGGCGCTTTTCTTGCATATGTGGGGTCCTGAGTTCCATCTTCAGCAATACAATAATAACAATAGTAATAATAATTTTAAAAAGATATTTTATGCAGATATGTTCAATTAAGGTTTTACTTAAAGAAAAGGTAAAATTTTCCCAGCAAAGATTTTCTTTCACTGAACAATGCCTAAAATTTCCTCCCAAAGAGGCTGATGTTACATGGTCCTGCAGTTAAGCTCCTGATGATCCAGATGACAAGCATCCCTTGAAATGTAGGGGAAATGCCAATAATGCATGCGGCTTTTCATTCCAGCTGCCTCCACCAGCTCCACGTTCTCCGGCATGTGCCTCCGAGTGAGGGAGCTGAGGTCTTGATAAGCTGCTCCCGAGGACACTCTGCTGTGCCAGGTCTATTTTAGGCACTGGTGCTCTGAACTGTTTAAAATGCATATTGTTTGTGTACATCTCACAAAGGAAAATGCCAGCTATGAATGCCCGGGGCTGCTTGTATGTCAAATGATTAAGTCTTCAAGTCCTGCAGCTGAGGGGTCATTATCAATGGAACTTCCAGGTCAGGGTGTACACAGCAGAGTTTGAGGCTATGGTTGACCTTTTGATGGCACTTCAGGGTAACTCGGCTTCCTAGGGCATAAATAATCATTTTTAAATTGTTTGTCTGCATTCTATTTGTTTTAGAATGCAAATGTATTATAGCAAATGTGGCTTACAGATATTATTTTGGGAAAGAAAAAGCAGTTTCCATAGCATTTCTCTCTCTAACTTTCTAAATAAAATATTTAATAAAGAAAAGGAGAAGACAAAATAAATAATAGAGACTTGTCAATTATACTCTGCTGCTTGAGAGTTTGGGATGATCATGTTAAAATTGTATTTTTTGTAAAGTATGAGCTTCTTTAGCAAGTAATCTTTGTTGTCTTCTTGATGTATTAGCTAAGACTTAAAGTGGCTTAATGATACTTTAAAAATATTTGGACTATTTATGTACTATTTGCCTTTAAAGTAAAGTTGCTATGTTTTGAGAGAATAAGTATCTATAATATCTCACTTGGGACTGAATTAACTTCTGATGTCACTGTACTCTCTTCATTTGTATGGAAGTATCGAAGCTCAATTCAGAGTAAAAAAGAGCTGAAAATAATAAATAATATTCATGATTTCAATCAGCCTTACTCTGTTGCTGTCAACTCAGCAACTACTATTCTTAACACTGCCAGAAGTTTAAGATTTAAAAAGCCTTCCAGAATGGAGGGGTGAACATGAGCAATGTACAATGACATGCATGTATGGAAATACCATCATGAAACATATTAAGTTATATGCTGACTAAAAAATTACTGATAAAAAACCTTGAGGCTTATAATTAGCAAAACAAAGAAGAGAGGATCCAGAAAATACAGTGATGAGCAGTAGTTAATTATAACCTTGTAAGGTGATTATTAGAAGTGATTATTTGATGGTACATGAGTGACAAATTTCTGTTTTAGCGAAAATTCACACTGACCTTTCAGATGGCATGAAGTCTCTGAACAATTTTGATAAATATGGCTTTATATAACAGTAAACATTGTCAGAGTTAAGATTTCATTAGCTACTTTAACAACAGCAACAACAAGTGTATAATGGGACTAATATAGTACAAATTTATATCTTTGTCCCATCAAATTCCAAACAGGTGTTGTGGATTGGTGGATGGCTCTCCTCTAAGTGTTGATTCAAGAAGCCACAATCTTTCATCTTGTGGCTTTGCCCTCTTAAGCGTGATAGCCAAACACAACTGAGCTTCCCCTACAGAGCTGGCAGAAAGGAAGAGGGCATGGAGGACCTTGTGTGGAATGCTCTTGTAGGTTAGGCAATTGTGTTCAAAAGTAATGACCTGGAGCTTAGTTTAGTGGCCACAGGCAACTACAAGGGAGAGAAGAAAAAATAGTCTACCTGTGTTCAGAGGAAGAAGAAATAAATTGAACAAGTAGCCAGATTCTGGCACAACTATGATTCTTTAAAATTACATCACTGTCATTATTTGTCCCATCAGTAATAAAACTCCATGTCTGAGGTGATAGGTTACATGGCAAGTCTCAGAAGAAATGCATTTGTTTCTTTCAAAGTAAGAGATTTTGAATAATGGCACATTCAGCTGTTGAAAATGATTTATACATATTTAGAAGGAGCCATGGCAAAGGCCCCAGCCCTTTTGGAGAATTTCTGTGACAATGGAAGGAGGTAATAGAAGCTGAGGTCAGTTCTACTGCATACCTTATGTTGACTCTCTGGCTTCCAGACAGCCCTTCTTTCAATCTAGACCCAAAGCATGATCATGCTTGAAAGCAAGTGATACTATAGAATATGTTCCCATTGATTCAGCTACTGTGACATCAGCTATTTAGGCAACAGGTGGTAAGAACTTTAGAAATTAAAAAAAAAAGATTATTTGCTAATCCTATTTTCTTTTAATTTTTAGAATTAAATATAATCAGTGTTATATATAGACAAGTGGTAGTGGCATGGGTGCATTTAAAATAATACATTCAATTGATTCATTAATGTTTAGCCTTTCATTTAACATTTAAAGGGTTTTATACTCTTTTCAGAGAGTGCTAAGCTTTGGTAATCACTATCATTATTGTTAATCTAGTTAGATTGGCAACTCCACATCTCCATATTGTTCCAGCTGAGATTTTTCTTGTTCTTCCTTTTCTTCCTTCCCTTCTCTCTCTGATATTTCTTAACCCTTACCCCTTAGACTAATAAATTAAGTTCCTGACATGTGGAGGTACTATCTCTTCCTGAGCTGTAATGAATGCCTTCCCATTAATCAGAGAGCAAAGGATCTTTTCTCCATAAGCCAGATGTCACAGCCCTATGTCAGAGGCTTAAACTGGGTCTTCAGTCTCTATTTCTAATCTATAGCACCCTACAATGGTCCACAAGAAAAACACAAGAATTATATAAACAATTACCACAATGGAATCAGGGAGACTAGAGAGTCAGTGCTGGTTTTACAAATTAAAAAAGGTTAAACTCTTTTCTGTAGAGTAATTGAGGATCCTTTAATAATTACTCTTTATCGATGCATTTTACCTCTTATGCAGAAGGTAATGAAATTTCTCTGAGAAGCTGAGAAATACAATCAGTATTTGTTATAATGAGATCAGCTTAGTGAGCAACTTGCTAAATTCATTTTTATCCTTCTAGACCTCAGGGCAAATAAGTATCATGAATATCTCTTTATTCTTTTATTCCCAGATAAATAATAAGAAATGAAAAATTTTAAAGCAATAGTTTCTTTAATCATTTGGCTAAGGTACTCTTAAAATAAAATTAGTTTTAATTGAAATTAAAAGATTGTTATGTGAGTGAAAATCATATACTTCTAAACCCGTAGACACTGTGGACATCAATCCCTTCCCACTTTCCCAAGTCCAGGATTGGTCTCTGTGACACCTAGTATTGGCTGTAATTTCGGGCTGCCCAGAGATGATTGGTTCTAGTGTTGCCAGGCAGGAATTTCTTCATGATATTTCTTGGGGAGAATTATATTTTTTAACAAATCCTGAATCCTGAGAAAAATCAGTTCAGAACTAAGAAAAATGGGGAAAAATAATTCTACAAATTTTAAAGCTAACAATCAACATAAAACATTACTAGGACAACATCAAATTGAAATGCTGGTAATGCTAATATATGGAGTCCAAGAATAGTATGATGTCTCCCAGAAACAGGACTGGGACAAAGAGGAAAGAAGTGGTAAAGATTCTAGAGTCAGCCTTGCTGAGTTATAGAGTTTCAGGTTATAAATACGTGTTTGAGGTCCTATCTATAGCTATTGATGCATCATTCTTGACAATAAAATAAATACTAATAAGTTCATAAGTACATATGGTGTGTTTCATATAAAACCTACAGTTGATGCTCTAAGAATAAACAAGTTTGGAAGCAAAATATCCTACTTTAGTAATTTCAACATTTGATTTTTTATAATGCCTTTAACTATAAGCTGCTGAGAGATGAAAATGTTAGTTCTTTTAAATACTATACAATAATATTCACTGAAATTTTCCATGGCTTGTATATATTCCATAGGTTATAGTT
>VMDO01000297.1:0-338442 GCA_007922755.1 Pedetes capensis | reverse complement strand
GACACAAACTCCACTCTCCTCTTTCCCTACCCAAGTAGAATCTGGGTGGTAGAGCCTTTTCTCCTGACCCCACTGCACTTGGGTAAATGGATGCTGTCCTGACCTTCGCCTTTGTTCTCAGTGTCTCTCAGCCTGGCACCTTTCCCTGCAACTGCACAGATTCAGGCACAGCAGAAACTAGTCCCTTGGGCAGGCACTGAAAAGTCTGAACATTGGGTATATGGTTTAGTCTTCTCTTTCCTCCCCAGGGAGCTTCTAGGAGGTGAGTGTTCTCCTGATCATCACGCCATGCTAAGCCAAGGAGAGGGATCCTAGAGATGAGTGTCACACACTTTCCATTTGGCTTTGTGTTCATGTGGGGTGCAGGAGCCTCTTAATTGGTTTCTGGGTTTCTCACAAAGGAAATGGTCCATGTATTGCTCCCAAATCAGTGTCTCTATGGGGTAAAGAGGGTCTGGGACTTCCTATCCCATCATCTTGCTGATGTCCAAACCTCTTTGTGGTTTTAATTTGCAATTTCCTAATGGTTAATGATGTCGAACACCTTTTCATGTACTTATTTGCCATCTGTATATATATATTAGTATATAGGTACACATGTGTATATGCATGTATATATAGATATACACAGGCACCCATACATAAACATATATAGATGGCCCTGTGGATTGAACCTAGAGCTTAATGCATGCTAAGCACATGCTCTACCACTAAGCCTCACCCATAGCCTCATACACTCTGTTTTTGTTTTTGTTTTGCAGTAGTGAGGGGCTGAACCCAGGACCTTGCACATACTTTGCAAGTGATCCACCCCTGAGTGGCACCCTTAGCCCTATTTTTATTTTTTATTTTGAATCAGGGCCTCACTAAGTTGCACAGGCTACCTCTGGCTTCAAACTCACAATCCACCTGCCTCAGCCTCCAAATTTGCTGGGATTAGAGGTGTACACCACCATGCCCAGCTTTTTTTTTTTTTTTTAATAAAATGTCTCTTCATGTGTCTTATTTTCTAATTGAATTGCTTGTTTTTTTACTGTTGAGTTATGAGAAGTTTTTAAAATATATTCTAAATACTAGTCCTCTGCTAGATATGTGATCTGTAAATATTTTCTGTCAGCATGTAGATTGTCTTTTCTTCCTTTATTTCTTCAGTACTGGGGGGTTGAACTCAGAGCCTCATACTTGCATGCTTTGAAGCACTATACCACTGAGAGGCACCCCAGCCCATTTTTTTACTTTTTATTTTGAGACAGGGTTCTTGATAAATTACACACGCTGCCTCAGGTCTTGAACTTGCAATCCTCCTGCCTCGGCCTCCCAGTTTGCTGGGGTTACAAGTGTGAGCCACAACACCCAACTATCATTTCTTCCTCTTTATAGTGTATTTCACAAAGCAAAATTTAAAAAATTTTTCCTTTTATGCTTTTGGTATCAAGTCTAACTCAGCTTACTCCTCAATCACAAAGATTTTCTCCTGTGCTTTTCTCTACAACATTTACAGTTTCACATTTACATTTATATGAGTGATCTATTTAGACTTAAATTCTATATAATTTGTGAGACATAGGTATCTGTTTTGTTTATTTGTTTGTTTTGTTTTTTGGGTTTTGGGTTTCTTTTTTTTTTTTTTTTTTTTTTTTTTTTTTTTTTTTTTTTTTTTTTTTTTTTTTTTTTTTTTTTTTTTTTTGCATTGGGATGTCCAGTTGCTCTAGCATCATTTGTTTAAAAGGTTATCTTCTTTCATTGGATTATTTTCTAATTTTATTTGCTTTTCAGTCATAATTTGTATTGTTTCTGTGAACATGACTTTATAAAAATCTTATTGTAAAATCTCCTGAAAATGCTCTAAGTGTGATTTTTTTTTTTCCATTTTGAGACAGAGTCTCATTATGTAGCTCAACCTGAACTTGAACTCATGAGATCTCCTTGCCTCGGCCTCCTGAGTACCAGGATTACAGGAATGCACTGCTGAACCCAGCTGTTTTTGAATTTTAATCATAGTGAATTTATTTGTTGTTTGTGACTATGTTAAAATAGTAGTAATAGCAATTAGTTGGGGCTAGGGATGAAGTTCAATGGTAGAGCATTTGACTAACATGCATGAGGCCCTGGGCTCTATCCCTACCAGCACAGAAAATTAAAATACAAAAGCAAACAGTGATATAACAATTAAGATGGGTCAAGCACTCCTCCAAATGCTTTACATATATTAATTCATCTAATCCTCACAATACTTCTGTGAGGAAGCTTTATGGTATTATGCTGCAATACTACTAGAATATTATACTGTTGTGTTTTAGTCAATGAGTGGTAAGAAGCTATTAGAGAGTTTTTAGAGAGTAATGAAATTAGTCTTTAAGAACTTTTTATTGAATATTTTCATACACACACACACACACACATACATACACACATGTACCGGGGTGCCAAAAACTGTATATACATTTTAAGAGATGTTATCTATGTATGATTTTCAAAGTTGAATTGAATTATGGTAGCAATGTGTAGTCTGACCTCTTGGAACTGCAGAAGTCAAATGTACCACATATACCTCTTTTGTTATGGGACATATTGAGTGTTACAATTTTAATACAGTTAATGTGCATAAATTTTGGCACCCTCTGTATATACACATAGAGGGAGAAAAATATAATAAATTCCCATTTATTCATCACTCAATCTCAATGTGATTAACATCTTGCCTATCTCATTTCACCTATTTTTCCCCTCCACACACACATTTTTTTCTAGAGTATTTAAATTCCAGGCAGCACAGCATCTTAGTAGATCTCTAGAAGAGAAGAAAAAACTTAAAACCTACACACAATATCCTTATCACTATAAATACAGATGGCACCTAACAACAAAACATATATAAAACAATAATTTCTTAATGTTTTTCCTTAATAAATCCTCATTTCTAGTTCAAATTTTCTCATTGTTTCAAAAATATCTTTTTACACTAGGTTTGTTTAAATCAATATGCAAGTTGGTTGATGGCCTTTTTCCCATGCCATTTACTTGTGGAACAAATTGAGCCTAGTATTTGTTCTTAAAATGCACTCTGGATGAACAAAATGCGGTGTATACATATAATGGAATATTATTCAGCCTTAAAAGGGAAGAAAATTCACATTCTACAATACCACGAACCTTGAGTACATTATGCTAAGTGAAATGAGCAAGTCACACACCTTCTCTCTCTCTTTCTCTCTCTCTCTCTCTCTCACACACATACATACACACACACACACTCACACACTCACACACACACACACCATAGGATTCTTATACGAAGTACCCAGAGGGTCAAATTCATGGATACAGAAGATAGAATGATGGTGCCCAGGGATGGGGGATGGAGAGAAAATGGGGAGTGGTTTGGTGAGTTCAGGGTTCTAATTTTATAAGATAAAAGAGTTCTAGAGATTAACAGTACAACAATGCACTCAACACTGCTTAACTGCACACTTAAAAAATGAGTAAGACTGGTCAAACACAACTTAACATGTATTTTAATCACAATTTTAAAATAAAAAAATAATACCCTGGCTGTTGTATGGAAAAGTATGTAGACAAGAAAGAGCAGAAGCAAGCTGACCACCTGGGAGGCTCCAAGTGAGATGACGTGGCATGGAAAGGTGTAATGGCGCAGAGGCATTTGGGTAGTGATCAGATCTGGGGTCTGTTTCAAAAGTAGAGCCATGACTCAGCGACACAGGATATTGAGTGTGAGGGAAAAGGAAGAAATGACAGAAGACCGCAGGATCTTGGCCTGATTGCCTGAGAGAGTGACCGTGCCACTCAGGGGCATGAGGAAGCTGAGGGAGGAGCCAGCTAGCAGGTGGCAGGTTGATTACATTGGATGGCTTCCATCAGGGATGGGGCAGCGCTTTGTTCTCTCTGGAACAGGCGCTTACCCGCATTTGGGTTTGATTTCTCTGGCTATCATCATGCTGCTGCCAACCCTCTCTCTGTGAACTTGCTACAAGGCTTATATTCTACCATGATCTCTCACACAGTATTACTTCTGACCAAGAAACTCATTTTCCAGAGAAAAAGCAAGTCGGTGGGCTAATGCCCATAGCATCCCCTGATCTTATCATTACAGCCTGTCCCCAGAAGCAGGTGGCTGAGGAAAAGAGAGGCATAGTGTGTTGGCTCAATCCTGTGCCAGGTGGAAAGACACCCGCTGTGATGCATGCAACATATTCTCTGACCAGCGCTGCTGCTGCTCACCTTGCCAGGGCACATTTGGCTGAACAGCTAAGGGATGGAAGGGGTGGTGGATAGGGAACTTCTCAAACGTGTATGCACTGACCTACCCCAAATCATTGGCTCCTTTACCCCAGATCCTGTTGGGGAAATTTTAGTACAGATAGGAGAAATGCTTCACCTGGGGACAGTGCCTGCCAAAAATGACTAACTGGGTTATCCTGTTGGCCAAGCCAAGGAGCATTGTGCCAAAGCTGAGTTTATTGATAAAAGTAAAGAAACGTGATGCCCTTGCACCCTTGCACCTGATTATTATGGTTCTCTTCACATCCATCATATGTAACCTACATTTCTAGCTCTCAGCAGCTTGCATTTTCATACAAAATTCCTCCAAACTCTAGCTTCCATGATGTCCATGGCTTCATCTTCCTGCTGCCACATTCTTCCTTCTCAGCAGCCCACTGCTCTATGATACTTACTGCTCACAAGGCTGCTGGAAGGAGGCTGTCTGCTGCCCTGGCAGAAAATCACCATTGTCTTGGCCAACATCCCTCTACTACAACATTCTCATGGTGCTAAGAAGGTGCTGGGATCCACCCTTCTACTGTTACCTGGGCCTGTGGCAACATGGTGTAAAGACTCCCAGAGTCTCTCTCAAAGGCAGACATTCCATTTCTTCCCACTGCTTCTTGCCTGCAAACAACAATCAATGCAGTAAATAAAAACTCTTCTGCACAGATACTGGAATTTTCTTCATTCACACAGATCTTCCACGGCCTCCTCACCTACCTGGAGGTTATGGTTAGAGAAGCTGGAGTGTGGAGCTCCCAGTGGCTGCCTTTCTCTGAAATTGGCATGTGATGTCAGGTTGATTCCTTACCCAGGTACCCAGCCTTGCCTTCTTCCCATCCTCATCTCCCTCTGGGCCTTAGCTGTCCCAAGACAGGGAAACGGGGGCAGGCAGATCCCAGGCTCTTGGAGTTTGCAGATATCTTGCAATTTTCAAAAGTTCCCTGTACTCACCTAGCATCCCTGTGACAGCCCCCTACCAAATGTTCCATTTCCCACTGGCCAAACAGGGAGGCACAGAGAAGACCTCAGATCTTCCGGAAGTTCTTCGAAATGTCTCAGAAGCAATACAAATGAAAAACTTCATCCCTTTTGGATGAAGAATGCTTTGCCCTCTGCCTGTGGAAACTGGGACCCTACTCCATAGCACAGAAACTTTACAATGGCTCAAGAACATCATGGTAGGTAAGGCCTGGGGTCCTTCCACCCAGCTGGTCAGGGATGGGGGCCCTGCCATGCAGCGGTAGGTTACAGAGCTTTTGCCTTTCTAGGATGAAGCTCGATTCAGGAAAGCTTTCATATTCCTTCTTTCTCCAAAATGTCTTCCCTTTGCTGGGTATCCTGCATATATCTAGAAACTACAGCATTTTTTCTTCTTTCTTTTTTTATTAAACAACGTGAGTTTATTAAGTACAG
The DNA here is from genome assembly GCA_007922755.1 of Pedetes capensis. Lineage (NCBI taxonomy): Eukaryota > Metazoa > Chordata > Mammalia > Rodentia > Pedetidae > Pedetes > Pedetes capensis. The sequence goes on along the minus strand of VMDO01000297.1, from coordinate 332,742 downwards.
ATAAGAGATAGTTGTTGTGGTGGTGGTTGTTGTTGTTGTTAGGTGCCGTTGAGTCATGTTTGACTCATGCAACCCTCATAAGGTTTTCAATGGCTTATTGTTTCGGGATTGCCTTGGGAGTGGATTGCCATGTCCTTCTGCCATTTTTTGCGGTGCTGGTAGATGTCTTAGATTTAAGTGTAGGTGTTCAGAGGGAGATAACTAAGAATAATAGTACACACTCAACAACTCAGGAGGTGGAGGCAGGAGGATCGCAGATTGGAGGCCTGTGTAACTTAGCAAGACCTTGACAAGGCCCTGGGTTCTGCTCCCAAATATCACAAAAAGAAAAAAAAAATAGACAAGACTATTGGCTTATCAAGAGAGAGCCTCACTATAGCTCTATTTTCAAAGGCAGTCTTATCATGACCCACTAATACTTCTAACCTATCAAGAACTTCTGAGACATTTGCCTCTTCCTTGCACACCAATTTTCTTACATCCTACAGTGACCTGCAACAAATTCCACTTGATGGTTTCTCCTGAGTCTATAGGGCTACTGTGTACTTTGACCTTGCACAAGCCTTTCATCCCTACAACTTAGTTTTCTTCTGTAAGATAGGACCAATAATTGTATCTAAAATATAATAACATGGAAAGCCCTTGGAACAGAGCCCAGCACTCAGAAGGCAGTCAGTCAATATCACCCATCGCTGCTATCACCAGCATCTTTATTGTTGTTACTATAAATCCCTCATGAATCCTACATGTTGCAGGATGAGTCTGAGGCTACAATTCAGATATGAGAAAGTATATATATATATATATATATATATATATATATTTTTTTTTTTTTTTTTTTTTTTTTTTTTTTTTTTTACATTATGTGGGTTGAACCCAGGGCCTTGCACATGGTAGGTAAGTGCTCCACCACTGGGACTGACTCCCCACCTCAATTTATTCTTTGAGACAAGGTCTCACTAAATTGTGCAGGCTGCCTGTGGCCTTGAACCTGCAATACTCCTGCCTTAGCTTCTCAAGTCACTGAGATTACAGACGTGCACCAGGGCACCCAGTTCTCTACCCAAGACTCTATTTAGTTTTGATTTTGTGGGTCTATTCCTCTGGGTGGCAGGAATTTCATTCTAATGAATGCAGCGTGATCTCATTCAATATAGAGTACCCACTTCCCTCGATAGTGTGTCTAACTCTTGGACCTTTGTAAGTACTAATGATCAGGACAGGCCCCTGGCCTGCTCTTGGCCAAGTCATCCCAGGTGGTCCTAGGTCAGCAACCCACTCAGATCTTGCACTTGGAACTGACTCTCCAGAGCACTCACTTAGGGCCAGACCCAGTTCACACTTCCTAGGGAGTGGGTGGGAGAGAACACCTCCACATCCTGCTACATCCTCCTGCCCTTACAAAGATTTCAGTGAATCTAGGGGGAGAGGTGTAGCAGGATGAGCTTGTATTTATTTATTTAGGTTCTGGGGATGGAACCCAGGGCCTCATGCACATGCTCTACCACTGTCCCCAGCCCTGTGATAAGTTTTTAGGATTCTAAACAATTTGTGTTTCATTGTAGATGTTGTTAGGTGCCATTGAATCGGGTCCCACTAACAGCAACCTTACGTACAACAGAATACTCCTGACACTGTGCAATGCTTGGCATTGTCGCCAGTGCTTCTCTGCTATTCATAGGGTTTTCAATGGTTGATCATTTTGGGAATGGGTTGCTGGGTCCTTCTCCCAAGCCTACAGCACCTGGTGTTCCCAGGCGGTCTCCCATCCAAGTACTAACCAGGCCAGACCCTGCTTAGCTTCTGAGATCAGGCAGGATAGGATGCTAGGGTATTATGGCTGCAGGCTGTGTGTTGTTGTTGTTGTCATGTGTCGTTGAGTTGGGTCCAACTCATAGCGATCCTCATAGGGTTTTCAAAAATGGCTGATTGTTTCAGGGTTGCTTCGGGAGTGGATTGCCACCCATTTTTGCAGTGCTGGGGATTGAACTGAGGGCCTCAGAGAATGCAGAACGGCACTCTACCAATTGAGCTAAATCCCAGCCCATGTTTCATTAATGGTTATTTATTTTCACCCCACGGCCCATTTACCAATTAAAGTAGACTACATAATGTCTACTGCACATCCCAGGAATGAGTTATCCCATCAGAAAAGTTGAAGAAATGGTTTCTGAAGATTCAAACATCTGGGGTTTTTAGTATCAAATACCTGGCTTTGAAAGAGTCATAACATTGATTTTTGTGCCATAAACACTAGATTTAAAAGAATAGGAGTTAGCCAGATGCAGTGGCACATGCCTGTAATATCAGCAATCCAGGATGCTGAGGCAGGAGGATTGTGTACTGGAGGCTAGAGGCAGCCTGTGTAACTTAGCAAGATCCTGACTCAAGATGAAAAATTTAAAAATGGGTCTGGGGATGCAACCCAGTGACAAAGCACTTGCAAAGGATGTGCAAGGCTCTGGGTTCAACTCTCATGTACCACACATACACAGAAAGGAGGTTATGATAAACATAGGTTTTCTTTTCTTTTTTTTTTTCTTTTAAAGAAAAAGTAGGAATCTTAAAATGTAATGACAGTCATATGCAGCCAAAGGTTATACCCTCATTGATTTTTCCTCTCTTTTTTCCTTTTTTTTTTTTTTTCATATATCCATATAGTCGCATTCTGTATTTTGAGTATTTCCTCTCCCTCTTTACCCTTTTCTCCTTCTCTAACTGCAGTTCCTACCCGCTACTCCCCTCCCCATTCCTGCCGGGTCTGCTTGCATTTTCCATTCTAAGATAAGTATGATTGTTCATTTTTATATATTTATATATGTAAAATCTACAGTCATACCATCCTAGCATCTGATCTTGTCAAATCTCAGAAGCTAGGCTGGGTCAGGCCTGATTAGTAGTTGGATGGAATTCTGCCTGGGAATGCCGGGTGCTGTAGGCTTGGGGGAAGGATCCAGAAGCCCACTCCAAAAATAAATAAATAAATAAATAAATAAAATTAGCCATCAAAAACCATATGAATAGGAAAGAAGCACTGACAATAGTTCCAGGCATGGCACATTGTCAGGTAGTATTTTGTTCTATTGTACATAGGATCGCTATGAGTCGGACTCAACTTGATGATACCTAACAACAACAACATATATGAGACTTTTCTTCCCCTTTAAGTTAGATTTAGCTCCTACATATGAATGAGAACATATGGTATTTCTTTTCATGAGTATGGGTTAATTTGCTTAAAACAATGTTCTCTGTCTCATGCATTTTGCTGCAAATGACATAATTTCCTTCTTCTTTACTGTTGAGTAATATTCCATTGTGTATATATACCACAATTTTTTAATCCAGTCCTCTGTGATGTACATCTTAGTTGACTCCATACCCTTGCAATTATGAAGAGTGCTACATTAAATATGTAAGTGAAAGTATCCCTGTGGTATGGTGACTTATCTTCCTTTGGGTAGATTCCCAGAAGTGATACAGCTGGATCATATGGTAGTTCTTAGTATTCTAAGGAAACTCCATATTGATTTCCAAAGTGAAAGCTGGGTTTTCTAAGCTAAAATGAGATTCAGAGTCTCAAGGTTGAAAGAGAAGAGAGTTAGGAAGGAAACAGGTCATCAAAGCCCTTGAATACAGTTTACTGCCAAAGCTGGGACCACAGGCATGGATCAGCAGCCCCAGGCAGACCAGCATTAATGTATTTTCATCTTACCTACCATTCCCATCCACCCTCTCCACAACCTTGCCCAGGACCAAGCAGAGGTGAGGGTTTCAAGAAATCACAGCTGTGTTTGAGGAATCTGAGAGAATTCTTATGTGCAGCCAAGGCTGTGAAAAAGCTCCCAGGGTCCCCCAGCCAGCTCAGGGCTGCAGTGTGGCCACAAAGCATGGCTCCACCTGGGGGTAGAAGGAGCTGGAGACAATTCCCTCCATACCAGCCTGTCAAGGAAGCGCAGCCAAATGCTTTCCCTACCTTCAAGTGGTCAGCAGCCTGGCAAGGCCGCCCAGTAAAGATGTGCACAGTCCAACAAGGGCCAGATGGGAGCATGTGTGCCCTGCAGGGCTATGAGAGCAGATAACAGGGAGAGCGGAGCAAGCTATCCTCACCCAACTCCCTGCCAGTGCCCCTTGGTTTTCTGCCACAACCAAGCAAGCAGCCCTCGGGGGTGCCGAGGGGACCCTATGGGCACATGGAACTCACCAAGATCCCCTAGTTTGACTGAGACTTCATCTAAGGTGCTGGGCAGGCAGCACCTTGACAGAGAAAGGAAAGGGTCTATCTTGCACATCTGAGACGGAGAGCGACCCCACTTTACCATGAAACAGAGGACCCCAAAGGAGTTCCAAGTTCTGAAGGCAGAACTCTTCTTATAACTTTTAAATAAAAGCCCCTCCTCTAAAAATACTGCCTTAGTAAGCTAGGCACAGTGGCATATGTCTGTAATCCCAGTGACTCAGGAAATGGAGGCAGGAGGATCTTGGGTTTGAGGCCAGAGGCAGCCTGTGTAACTTAATAAGACCCTGTCTCCAAATAAAAAAGTAAAAGATGGGCTGCAGGTGCAGCCCAGTGGTCAAGCACTTGCAAAGTATATGCAAGGCCCTGGGTTCACCCCCCAAGTACCACCAAAAGAATAAAATAAAATGGAATGAAATAATAAAGTAATAAAAATATTGCCTAAGTGAGTCAGCTGTGGTCGTGAAAGCCTATAATCCCAGTGCTGGGGAGAGTGAAGCAGGAGGATCATGAGTTCGAGCCCTGCCTGGGCTACAAACAGAGACCCAGTCATACAAACCCCAAATTGCCTTAGTGTCCCATTTTCTCAGGTATCCTATAACATACACATAGGGATCTACACATAGGAAAAGGTTTGGACTTTGAGAGAGGCATCTGGAGTAGAGGGCCTGCTTAGCATGAGCGAGGCTCTGGGTTTCATCTCCTACACCCAAAACAAATAAATAAATGAGCACATACATTCCCCCAGTATTTTATGTCCCAGCATCTGCCTAATAGGAATCCTTTACCCTGTAAATTAAAAGGAAAGTACAAGAATTTTCAGAGTTATGTCATTTATGATACTGAAAAACTGGAAATACCCATCAGTCAATAGGGAATAGCTACGTAAACAGCTGTAGCTCCACTCTGAAGAGTATTAGGCAGCAAGTTTTTAAAGATGTATGTTAGGTCTAGATTGTTCTGAAGTGAAAAAACCCTCAAGACAAATTTTTAAAAGCAAAGTACAGAATAATATGTAGAGTAAGATATCAGTTATATAAACATATATGTGCATACTCCCAAACATACATAAAAGCTCGTATTTGTCTAGCTAAATAGCTCAGTTGGTAGAGTGCTGCTCTGCACACTCTGAAGCCCTGGGTTTGGTCCTCAGCACTGCAAAAAATTGGAATGCAGGCAGCTCATTCCTGAAATAATCCTAAAACAATCAGCCATCAAAACTGCTATGAACAGCAGAGAAGCACTGACACAGTTCTGGGCACAGCAGAGTGTTAGGGAGTGTTTTGTTCTGTTGCACATAGGGTCTCTATGACTCAGACCCAATTTGATGGTACCTAACAACAACAATAAACATCTTTGTAAGTAAATGTAAGAAATAAAGGTCTGGCCAGGTTTGGTGGCACACGCCTGTAATCCCAGAAATTTGGGAGGCACAGACAGGAGGATTGCAGGGTTTTTGTGTGTGTGTGTGTAGTACTGGGGGTTGATCCTGGGGCCTCATGCCTGCATGCTTTGCAAGTGCTGGACCACTGAGCTGCACCCCCAGCCCTTTTATTTTTTTCCTTACTTCCTGAGACAGGGTCTCACTAAGTTAGGCAGACTTCCTGTGGTCTCAAACTTGCGATCCTCCTGGCTCCGCCTCCCAAGCTTTTAGGATTACAGAAGTGCGCCACCACGCCCAGTTGAGGATTGCAGGTTTGAGGCCAGAAGCAACCTGCATAATTTAGTGAAATCCTGTCTCAAGATAAAAAATAAAAGATGGGCCGGGAGTGCAGCTCAGTGGGAGAGCGCTTGCAAAGTATCTTCCAAGTCACGAAAGAAAGAGAGAAAGAAAGAAGGAAAGAGAGAGAGAGAGAGAGAGAGAGAGAGAGAGAGAGAGAAAGGAGGGAAGGAAGGAAAAGAAAGAAAAAAGAAATAAAGGTCTGGAAACCAGGCACAGTGGCGCACTCCTGTAATTCTAATCCCTCTGGAGGCAAAGGCGGGAGGATCACAATTTTGAGACCAGAGGTAGTCTGCGTAACTTAGTGAGACCCTGTCTCGAAAAGTAAAAAAAAAAATGGACTGGGGGCACAGCTCAGTGGTCCAGCACTTGCAAAAGCATGCAGGTGTGAGGCCCTGGGTTCAACCCCCAGTACCACAAAAAAAAAAAAAAAAAAAGAAAAGAAAAGAAAAAGAAAGAAAGAAAGGTCTGGAAAGATATCCGCCAAACTGAAAACAATAGCTACCTGTGAGTCAGGGACTACTATAGGGAGATTCAAGATTAAGGCAGATTTTTGATATTTTAAAGGTATTGTTCAAGTTTTCAGAGCAAGAATATATTTACGCATTACTTGTATAGTTCATTTTAAGTTGCACCCTTAAAGCAACCAGGATGCTACAGGAAGCAGATGGTAAAAACTGGGATTGTGTGAGGCAAGTTTAATGAAGGGACAATGAATTAAGATATGGATTTAGGGGAACCACTCAGGAGACTGATGTGCGCCAAAATGAGTAAAAACATAGCTGTCACCTCCCCTCAGCCTGAAGCGAAGAGAGACAGGCAGTTGCAGGAAGTCAGCAGGTGAGAGCCATGCAGTCCAGTTTCCTGAAGGACCTGTTTCCCTGGGTTTAGGAGGTAGCCAATCTGAGGAGCCAGGGAATAATAAGAAAGTTAGGGAGTGGGAATCCTGACCACCTTCCTCTCCTTTCCCCACAGTCACCTGCTGGAGCTTCCTGTTGGCCAAATTCAATGGGAAGCCAGGGAGTGAGGGAGCTTGTTAGTGTCATCCACACAGGTGAACCTCCTGGGAGAGAGCCCAGAGCGGAAAGTGGCAAAGGGTGGATTGGGGTGGGCAAATGGAAGGTAATGAAACCAAGGGGAAACCTGAATAAGCCCTCTAGCCTTAACCTACTTCACCTGTGTTTAGTTGTTGTTGTTAGGTGCCATGGAGTCGGTGTCCAACTCATAGCGACCCTGCATACAACAAGTGAAAACACTATTGTCAGTGCTTCTCTGCTGTTCATAGGGTTTTCAATGGCAGACTGTTTTTCTGGGAGTGGGTTGCCGGGTCCTTGTCTCTTACTTGCTTCTAATTGACTCTAAAGATCACCAGTTGTAGAGGCACAGGTTACACCTCTGATGTGTGGGTCATGACACAGCTGATGAAATTTGATGGCTTATCTGCAAACCACTCTTTCCTCCGTAACCTCCCAGGGTCCCTACGTCTCAGCCATAAATATCTCCAAAACCTATTCTCTGAGTGGGGAATACCAGCCATAGCCTCAGTGACTGGCAAACTGCCTGGTGGGCAAAATGAGCTTGATTGAATGACAGGGACAGGTTCATATAGCCACCCTCCTCTGAAAATAGTGAAAAGGAAGGGGGAAATAGACAACATAGTCATCTTTTTGGTGTTGGGATAAAAAGCTATTTTAAATTTCTTCCTTTGGCTTATTTATATTTTCTAATTTTTCCATAATAAATAATTTTTTATTTCAGTTTTGAAAAGCTATGGCCATATGAGTTGGACCGAACTCAATGGCACCTAACAACCACAATAATAACAACAACCATTTGAGAAACAGTAAGTATCTAAGTGATGTCTGGAAATCTGAAAGCCAAGCACTGAAATGGAGCTGCTTCTGAAGAGTGCAGAAAAAGGAACGAAAGCAACAAGTTGAGATTAGGGGGCTTCTTGATTCTTAGGCTCCAGTTAGATATTAAAGATACTTGAACCCTGACTTTTGGACTGGATTATGAGCTAGGAGATTCTTGTAGACACAAACCAGAGCATTTTAGGGGATTCTTATGGCCCCAAGTATGGTTTTGATGAGGTAAGGAAGTATAGATAATGAGTGAATATGCTTTCAAAGAATTTGGCTATGGAAAAGGAAAGAAGAGAGAAGACCAATGGTTATGGACAGATTTTGCTTTATGGTTGGGCAGGAGCGAGACTACTTACATCCAGTGAAATTTGTGGCCATAGAGGAGGAGGGTGGAAGCAACCCGTGAGCAAGGTCTCAGAAGAGCCCCAGTCAGGGGAATTCTGGCAACTCCAGCAGGTGAGAGGAACTCTAGCCAGCATGAGAAAGTCTTCGGGTGAAAAGGGAGAGTGGTTCCGCCCCTGCAGAGGGCAAGGCTGCCTCCTGAGAAAGAAGCCTAGGAAACCTGAGGCGAGAGATCAAGTTTCCAAAGAGTTGCTGACATCAGGTTGAAGCTGGAGACCAACTCATTTGCATCCAGTGATAAATTTAGCACATATTAGCCTCAGTTTGGTGGTTTGCAAGGCAATTGTGTCAAGAACTCTTGAGAGCCAGGTGCTGTGGCGCACACCTGTAATCCTAATACTCAGGAGGCTGAGGCAGGAGGTTCATGAGTTCAAGGCCAGTGCAGACTACATAGCAAGTTAGAGGCCAGCCTGGGTTAAATAGTGAGGCCTTGTCTAAAGTAAATAAATTAATTTAATTTAATTAAAAAGGAAAAAAAGAAGCAGCTCTCCACCTCTAGAGCATTTTATAGTTCCATATATTCACAATCCTGCAGCTGTACCACTGTGGCATCTGATTCCGTCAGATCTCAGATCTCAGAAGCTAAGTAGGGTGGGGCCTGGTTAGTATTTGGATGAGAGACTGCCTGGGAACACCACATGCTGTAGGCTTGGGAGAAGGACCCAGTAACCTACTCCCAAAAAACAGTCCACCATTGTAAACCGTATGAATAGCAAAGATGCACTGACAATAGTGTTTCATCTGTTGTACATACGGTCACTATGAGTCGGACACCAACTCCATGGCACGTAACAACAACATATTCACAATAACTGCCTATTTCTTTTTTGCCACCCACCCCGTTAAATATAAGGGATTGTCTGCAACCTCCACTTCTGCATTGCTTTCTGTGGCATATGGCATTGGGAAAATAACTGCCCTCTGAGTATCAGAGGGAAACAAGAAGGGCAGAGGCCCCAGACATCTTAATAAGACGGAGAAGGAAGTGTAGTGGGCTTCAACTTAGTTAAATTTAACAAATAGGAGCATCTCTTCCAAATCCTCAGCACCAGGCAAACCATAGTGCCATGTGCGCCCAGTCCTGGCCTTATGCAGCCTGGGCTGGAGCCCAAGGAGGCTGGGATCTGAAGTTGGCATCATGATTGACATCACAGTGGACATCCATGAAATTCAAGATTTGGAGATGGAGCTGTGTTAGTGGACAGCTCTGTCTCTTGATTAATGATCAAACTTTCCCCGTCTGGGCAGGGAAAGGAAGAAAGCCCCAGGCTGAGGTTAGGATAAGAGCCATGGCCGGGAAGAGTATGGCATAATCAAGGCAGGGAGCAGGGGTGCAGGATGTGCATCACACAAAGGCGCAAGGCAAAATCTTTCATTCAGAGTTGGATTCAAAATCTACCTGCTCCTCCACTATGGTACCAGGGGATGTTACTTAACCTCCAACACAGTGGTTCTTCTGAACCAGGGTGATTTTTTTACCCCCTGGGAATTATTTGGCAATGTTTAGAGACACATTTGCCAAGCTGGGGTTTAGCTCAGTTGGCAGAGTGCTTCTCTGCACTCTATGAGGACCCAGGTTCGATCCCCGGCATCACAAAAATGAGAGGATGTGGCGATCCACTCCCAAAACTATCAACCATTGAAAACCCTATGAAAGTTGCTGTGAGTCAGACTCAACTGGATGGCACCTAACAACAGCAACAAAGAGACATTTTTGGATGTCCCAACTGGGTGCAGGGGGAGCAAGGTGCTACTGACACCTGAGGTGAAAAGCCAGAGATGCTGCTCAGTATCCACAAAGCGCAAGATGCCCTGTGTTGAGCAATTATACAGTCCCACATGTCGACAGAAACCCTGCTTCAGGGTTTTAATAGTACCAACCTTTTAGAGGTCTTATGATAATGAACTCAGTTCATGTTTATAAAGCACCTGCCACATAGTATATGATAACAGAAAATAAGAAAATAGATGAGGAGGAATACTAAGGTGGAGAGAGGAAAATGCTAAAGACAAATTTCCCTTTGCAATTTTGGATTGAGCATTTATTCACACAGCATGGAAAACCATCTTTTGTTTTGATTGTTGATGCTTAAAGTATAATGTCATAATGTGACCCAGGTGCAAGTCTTGCTATATATCTAAAGTAGGACTCTTTAGGAGAAACTGATATGGCTAAAGTCCTAAAACCACCAGTTTGGGGAGGCTTTGGCCCAAGAGAAGAAAAAGGAAACATTTTCAGTTGGAAGCGTCATGGGGTTGTGGTGAGGCCAGCTCTGCCCCATCTAACAATGTGGAGTCTGTTTGCAGTTGATGCTGAGGTCTGGGGAGAAGGGGAGGTGCCTCCATTTGGTTCTTTTTTTTTTTTTTTTTTTTCCATTTTAAAAGTTGTAAAATATAAACTCAGATCAGCTGGGTGTGATGGCTCATGCTGGTAATCCCAGCAACTCTGGAGGCAGAGGCAGGAGGATCATAGGTTCAAGGCCAGAGGTAGCCTGGGAAATTTAGCAATACCCTGTCTCAAAATAAACTATTTTTAAAAATGGGCTGGGGGTGCAGATCAATGGGAGAGCACTTGCAAACCATGTGTGAAATCCTGGGTTCAATTCCCAAGTACTATCAAAAAAAACACCAAAAATCAGAGGAAAGCTGAAGGTACATGCTAGCCAAATCGAAGTGTTTGAAGCTTGAATTTTTATTTAAATTTTTATTTATCTTTTCTTTTTTTAGCACTGGGGTTTTGAACCCAGGGACTTGTGCTAGGCAAGCCTCTACCACTGAGCTACATTCCCAGCCCATTTTTATTTTTATTTTTATTTTAAGACAGGGCCTTGGTAAATTACTAAGGTTGGCCTTGAACTCAGGATCCTCCTGCCTCGACCTCCCGAGGACTGGCATCACAGGCCTGAGTCACCACACCCAGGCATCTTTTAAATTTTCCTACAAATCACTTCATGTTCATTATGGGGAGAAAACTTGACAAACAAAAAGAAAAACCAATCACCTGCAATCCCTACTATTCAAAAATAAGTGATTATTTTGCTACATATTTCTTTAGTTTTTATTTTTGTTTTGTTTCTAGGCATTTGGGAATACCTTTTAAAAATAAAATTGGGCAGGGTGTGGTGGCCCACACCTATAATCCCAGTGACTTGGGTGGTAGAGGGAGGAGGATCACAAGTTCAAGACCAGAAGCAGCTTGTGTAACTTACAAGACCCTGTCTCAAAATAAAATAATAATAAATGAGTTAGGGGTGCAAGCCAGTGGTAGAGCACTTCCAAAGTATGTGCAAGGGCCTGGGTTCAACCCCCAAGTACCACAATCAATCAATCAATAAATAATAAATAAAGAGTTGTTTTTAGGTGCTGTTGAGTCGTGTCTGACTCACAGAGATCCTCATAGGCTTTTCAATGGCTGGTTTTTTCAGGATTGCTTCGGGAATAGATTGTCACATCCTTCTCCCACTTTTGTGCTGCTGGAGATTAAACCCAGGTCCTCAGAGTGTGGAACAGCACTCTACCAACTGAGCTAAACCCCAGCCCCAAAAACAAAATTAATAAAATTGGGATCATCTCGCTAAAAGCTTTGAATTGATTCTTGGCCTTTTGGCTAATATCAAGTGTCATTTATAAGCTTTATAAGCTACTTTTTAACAATACACCATAAATATTTTCAGTGTCATTAAGTATCCTCTTGTATTAACTTGTCAAAATATAAAAAAGCTTTTTTCTCTAATTCCAAAACAAAACAAAATAAAACCAAAAAACCCCTCCTAATTGTAAAAGAAATGCAAGCAGTATGTAAATGTGTAGAAAGGAAAGGGAAAAAAAAAAAAAAACCCACAGTGTTTAGAGAACCATGACTTCAGCTGGCATCAACAACATCACAGCAAGTCCACAGGAGGATAGGCTGGATGATGTCATCAAGGTCCCAGGTTCCTTCTGCCTGTCTCTCTGCCATCTCCAGTGGCCTCTTGGACTAGCTCATTCTCTTGATGGCTTCCAGCAGTAATCAAGGCTAACAGACCCTTCTTTATGTCCCCTACTGTGAACTATGTCCTGTTCTTTTAGTCTAATTACATCAATTTGTGTCATATACTCCCTCTGAACAGTAACAGTCACCAGGGCAAGGCTACTCCTTGATGAACTGGGCTTCGTCACTATTACACAGCCTGGCATGGGGTCCACTTGCTCTGGAGTGTGTGGCTGTGTGGAAGAAAACTGGCAGGAACTCTGCTGGGAAACAGAAGGAGGATGTGTGGTTAGCTAAGCAATAAACAGTGTCTGCTTCTGTGAGCCCTGGGGCAATCCAACATGCCTCTGTTATTTCCCAAATATCATTAAAAACTATTTATAGCCTCATAAAATGTTTGTCACCCCTTCCTAAATGGAATCAATGAGGTGTCTCTCCCTACTGTTGCATGCATAGTAAACCCTGGGTCTCTGAGATCTGCAGTATTCTCCATTCTGTCATTTTGGTCTTATGTCTCTTTTTAATTTGCTTAAGAGTAGAAGCAGTTGCCTGACATTTTATTGTGAAGTGAACTTTCTTTGTCTTACACGTGTTGTGCTCCTTCCCTCCTCTTCCTTCTTTTTTGGGGAAGAGGAGCTGGATTATTGCACAGACAACACACTGCATTTCTTCTTTAGTCATTTTGAAATAGTGGCAGTTCTCTATGGGCCTGCTATTCACCCCAAAATAACATCTACGTGGTCTCATTCGCTATCTCCTTGTTTACTTGAGTGTGATTTGCATCTTACATATTTTGGGCATGTTGTCAGGAAGGCTCCATCCCTGGAGAAGGACATCATGTTGGGACAGTGGCAGGTCAGTGAAAAAAAGGAAGACCCTCTACTATATGGATTGACACAGTGGCTGCAACAATGCGCTTAAGCATGAAAAAGATCATGTGCCTGGGGAGTGTTTTCCTCTGTTGTACAAAGGGTCACTGTGAGTCAGACTCAACTCGATGGCACCTATTGTGTGCGTGTGCATGCGTGTGTGTGTATGTATGTGTGTGTGTGTGTATATATATATATATACACACTTATTGGTCCCAAAGCTGAAAGAGAAGAGTGGACAGAAGTGGTTCAATGAGCAGTCAAAGCTGGGAACTCTCTTTATATGCGTATTATTTCTGATTTTGTTGAAACCTTTGACTCGAGGCCAGGTCCAGTAAGTAGAGAAGCCGCTCTGTTCCAAGGGTGGTGGGTCTGGAGATTTGAGTTTGTCTCTCCCCTCTGGCTGATCAGCTGTGGAGTTAGAGCCCAGCCCAGCCCTGTGTGAGCGCCTTGTCTGTTGTGACCACGTGTGCTTCCCCCATCCAGCTTGCTGTGTTGGCAGTTGCCTGGACCTCATAGACAATTGCTGCTAGAAGCTGGTTCCGGGCTCTTTCCCACCACTGTGGCCTTGGACTGACATTTGGCTCTACAGAGGGGGAGGGAGACCTCAAGTGGAACATTCCAGATCTTTTCTCTTGCCAACTCAGGCCCCTATTTCCTGCTCTTCCAAAGCGAGAAGTATTAGTGGGATTTTTCAGACATTCATCCTCTTGTCACTATGGTGTACAGCTCACTCCAAAAAGGGAGTTGTGGATTGGTTCCCAGAATTTTACTTCAATTTAGGCCTAATTGTTTTATATTTGGATGGACTGGCTGTTTTGTATTTGGAGTTGGATTTCTTGAAGTCAGGGTATGGGGTTGGGAAAAATTCCTAGATTCAGATTTGGATGATGTTTTCTTTGATGCATCTTGTTTGATTCATTCCAGTCAGTGTTAGAAGGAGATTTTGTAAACCTGTTCATACATTGTTCCATTTTTGGATGTTCTAATAGCATTTTGAGTGATTACATAGGAGTGCATGGATACAGCCTAACGTACTTAACCAATTTCTGGCTGGCATACATCCACATGATTTCCAATTTTTTGTGCTTATGAAAATGCTACAAAACATTTGTACCTAAATAGTTATGCATATCTATGACCATTTCTTTAGCAAATTATCATATTTTTCCATGATAATCAGGAGTTCAATGGTATTATAGCCCTTCTCAACCCTGTCTTAGTTTCTCAGTTAAGTGGTTCTAAATAAAACCATCATAAAAATCCTTTGCCATATTATAGAACACTTCCAGCACCTTCTCTTTCCGCCAGACCATATGTTGACCCAGATAAACTAGTCCCTGTATTCAGCAACATGATTGGTCTACCAGGGATCTTCCTTACTTCATTGCTGTTTCTTCTCTGCACCCTCTTGTGGTCCTTGGATCCTTCACAGTGTATTGTATAGCTCCTTCTACGTACCCTGTTTCACTTCCAGAGGCTTTTCTCCACATGCCACTGCAGTTTGGGGATCCATTTCCTTCAAGTCTTTCATCTGGTACAGTCAGTGTGATAGAAATGACAGCCATTGCTTGTAGCACAAAATACACACACACACACACACACACATTCACACTGAAACCCTGAAGTGTCACTATTCGAAGGCAGGAACAAGTAAGATGCCTTTATCAAACTATGCAGACCATCTGCAGGACAAGCCTCAGAAGGGCTTGTTGAAATTCAAATTCCTGGACTGCACCTCAGACTTACTACATTAAAATCTTGGGGAACAGGGTCCAGGAATCCATACTTTATTGACCTCTCTAATGATTCTGATACTCATTAATTATAAAAACTTCCAAGCTTATAAGAATTCTTCTATCAAAGCTTCACTCTGCCTAAGTTGGCACTGCATCTCCCTTCCCAGCATGGCTTTTTCTTTTCTTTTTTTTTTTTTTTTTTTTTTTTTTTTTTTTTTTTTTGTGGTACTTCGAAGTTGATCCCAGACCCTCACACATACTTTGCAAGTCCTCTGGCTCTGGGCTATTCTCCTAGCCCATTTATTTATTTTTTTATTTTGAGTAAGGGTCTTCCTGAGTTACACAGGCTGCCTCTGGCCTCAAACTCACAACCATCCTGCCTTTGCCTCCCAAATCGATGGGATTACAGGCATGCGCCACTCCCTCTGGATGCCAGCATACCTTTTGAATAAAAAGTGCATTAAACATCTATCTAAATTGAGAGCAATTCTGACACAATGAACACATAGAACAGATTCTTTTCCAAATAATATGGCATGGTAGAGATTATGGGTATCACCATATCTGGTATGCCTCTCCTTTGTAGCTCCTTGCTGATAGGTTGGGCCATATGACCAGGTCTGGCCGCTGGGCTGGGAGGAAGATTTAATTTGTGATCCTCCACAGTATACTTCTGCTTTGGTACCCTTGGAGGTGTTTGCTAAGCTGGTACTGTCAAAAAATAGTGGAGCCCATGTCAGCTGGAGTCTCTAGTGATCTGTGGAACAAAACCGCTATCAGCTTCCAATGGACATGCAGCATATGCTACAAATAAGTCATGGAGATTTTAGGATTATTTGTCATTGCAGCATATGCATGCTAAGCACATGTTCTACCACTACACTATACCCTCAGCCCCCATATCCATATGTATTATAGATAATATATATTTATCTTTTCATATCATTTATTATTGAGTCAGATCTGAGGATTTTTACTCAGTTCTGGTGTGGCTCACATCTGTCACATAGACTAATATTTTAATTCAGGGCCAGTCTTACAAATAGTGCTGGCCTTCTACCCACTGGTTAGAAGTGCTTTTTCTGACCTCCCAACCCTACCCACAAGTTTATAAAACAGAGAAAGGAAGGGCACAGCACCTTTGATATTAGTTACTTGAGTCTCCAGGGCAGGATTTATTCCTCTGCAATTGATAAAAGTGTTGGATAGAGCTGGGCATGGTGGCACATGCCTGGAAGTATGCTTATAATCCTAGCACTTTGGAGGCTGAAGCAGGAGGATTGTAAGTTCAAGGCCTGTCTGGGCTACATAGTGAGACCCTGTCTCAAGAAAAAAAAAGGGGGGGGGTTAGGCAAAGAAAAGTGAAGCAAAGATTTTTTTTAAAAAGAGGAGGTAAGAACAGTTTTGATCCACTCTCTTCTTTCTTCTTGTTTTTTCCTTCTCATTTCATTTTGTTTCATTTGCCTTCCTTACTTTTTTTCTTCTGGTTTCTGTCTTCTTCCCTTCCCTCCTCTCTTCCTTCTATCCCTCCTCTCTTCCTTCCTTTCTTTCTTTTTTCAGTACTGGAAAGCTTGAACCCAGGGCCTCATGCTTGCTAAGCAAACGCTCTACCACTGAGCTGCATTTCCAGACCCTTTTATATTTTTTATTTTGAGGCAGGATCTTGCTAAGTTATACAGGATGCCTCTGGCCTTGAACTAGTGATGCTCCTACCTCAGCCTCCTGAATAGATGGGATTACAGGCATGCACCATTTCTACTTGCTTTCTATGTGTCTTTGTCTTTTTTTTTTTTTTTTTTTTTTTTTTTTTTTTTTTTTTTTTTTTTTTTTTTTTTTTTTTTTTTTGCAGTACTTGAGGGTTGAATCAAGGGCCTCACATACTTTTGCAAGTGCTCTACTACTGGGCTGCACCCCAAGCCCATTTTTAACTTTTAATTTTGAGTCAGTGTCTTGCTAAATTATGGAGGCTGCCTCTGGCCTTGAACTTACTATCCTCCTGCCTCTTCCTCCTGAGTCACTGGGATTTCAGTCAAGTGCAACCGCACTCAAATTGTGTTTGCCTTCTATGCATAGTCATTTAGCACAAAAATTCAACATTTTTGATGTCACAGACATCTTTCAGAATCTGATAAATGCTCTTAGAAAAAGGCACATGGGCTATATTTAGGACCTCAAATTAAGTAATCTCTTTAAGAATCAGAAGCCAGTGTGATGGCACATGCCAACACTCGGGTGGCTGAGGCAGGGGGGTTGCCATGAGTTCAAGGCCAACCTGGGCTACATAGTAAAACCCTGCCTCAAAAGGAAGAAGAAGGTAGGAAGGAAGGAAGGAAGGAAGGAAGGAAGGAAGGAAGGCAGGCAGGCAGGCAGGCAGGCAGGCAGGCAAAAGAGATTCAGAAACTTTGTCCTCAACTTAAAGTCTTTAGTTCCCTTCCCCTAATTGTATTCCTCTGAAATTCTGTTGCCCTATAAAAATCTGACTCTGGCATTTTCTTATGTGTTTTCAATTCTACCTTTTCCAGTAACAGGTTCTTGATAACACATCCTTAATAATACATCTCGCCAGGCGGAGTGGCGCATGCCTATAATCCCAGTGACTTGGGAAGCAGAGGCAGGAGGACCGCAAGTTTGAGACCAGAGGCAGTCTGCATAATTTAGCAAGACCCTGTCTCAAAAACTTAAAAAAAAAAAATGGGCTGGGGGTACAGCTCAGTGGTATAGCACTTGCAAAGCATGCAAGCAGGAGGCCCTGAAAAAAAATACATCTCAAATATTTTCAGTGTCATTAAGTACCCTCTTGTATTGGCTTGTGAAAATATAAATTGCTTTAATTTCCAATATATATAACCTCCTCCCCCCTCACTGACTGTAAAAGAAATGCAAGCGATATGGAAATATGTAGAAAAGAATATCTAGGGAACCCACAATATCTAGGGAACCATGACCTGGGCTGCCATAAACAGCTACACACAGCAAATCCATAGGTATGATGGGCCGGACAATGTCACCATGGTCATCATTCTATTTAACATAGTAATTGAAGTCCTCACCAGGGCAATCAGACAAGATAAAGGGATACAGATTGGCAATGAAGAGGTCAAATTTTCCTTATTTGCAGATGATATGATTCTATACCTAAAATACCCCAAAACCTCATCCAGAAAACTTTTAGACCTAATCAACTCCTTCAGCAAAGTGGCAGGATATAAAAATCAACACACAAAAATCAATAGCTTTTCTTTACACCAACTGTAAACTGGAAGAGAAGGAAATTTCAGAAAAACTACCTTTCACGATAGCCCACCAGAAATTTAAATACCTTGATCAATCTAACCAAAGACCCTTCAAATCTCTACAAGGAAAATTTTAAAACATTAAAGAAAGAAATAGCAGAGGACACTGAAAAATGGAAGTACCTTCCCTGTTCCTGGATAGGGAGACTTAATATAGTAAAAATGGCTATCCTACCAAAATATTTATAGATTTAATGCAATCCCCATTAAAATTCCACTGACTGACTTTACAGAAATAGAAAAAATGATCCAAAAATTCATATGGAATCACAAAAGACCATGTTTAGCCAAAACACTCTTAAGGTGCAAAACTAATGCAGGTGGAATCACAATCCCTGACTTCAAGCTATACTATAGGGTAGTGGTAGCAAAAACAGCTTGGTACTGGCACAAAAATAGGCCTGAAGACATGTGGAACAGAATAGAAGATCCAGAAATACCTCAACACACCTATAGCCACCTTATTTTCGACAAAGGAGCAAAGCAAGTAAACTGGAAAAAGGATAGCCTTTTCAATAAATGGTGCTGGGAAACATGGACATCCACATGCAGAAAAATGAAAACCAACCCACATCTCTCAATATGCATGAGAGTTAACTCAAAATGGATAAAAACCCTCAACATAAAACCAGAAACTTTAAAACTAATAGAAGACAAGATAGGCAATACACTCCATCATATAGGCATAGGAAAGTATTTCCTTAATAGGACTCCAAGTGCTCAAGAAATTGCAACAATAATAGATAAATGGGATTACATGAAATTAAAAGGCTTCTGTATAGCAAAAGAAACAATTAAGAGAGTCAAGGAAACCCCCACTGAATGGGAAAAAAAATTTGTATCCTATACATCAGACAAAGGTCTAATTTACCAGAATTTATAAAGAACTTAAGACCTCAAGGTTCTTGATGCTTGTTCGGAAATTGTCTTAGGAGTAAGGTTGGGGTGGTGGAAAGAGCATGAACTTTAGGATAACCATGACTGGATCAAACACTGGCTTTCCTGCTTATTACTGTGAGGTAATGAGAGCAGACGGATCTCCCGGAGGCCTCTTACTTCATCGTCCATTATTTCTTTTTATGGTCAAAGTAAAATGTTGAACTTGGATTTCTCTTTTTTTCCCCACTATTAGGGGATTGAACGCAAGGCCTCACCCATGCTAGGCAAATGCTGTACCACTGAGCTGCTCTCCTAGCCCCCTTATTAATTTTTTATTCTGAGACAGGGTCTTGCTAAATTGCACCAGCTGCCTCTGGCCTCAAACTCAAGATCCTCCTGCCTCGGCTTCCAGAGTTGCTGGGATTACAGGCATTGCACCACTACACTGGGCTAGAGTAAGAATTTTAAGACTAGTATGTGGCTGTATCTAGTCCAGTCTTTAGAAAAATGGTCTCTTAGCACTTACTATCACTGACATTAAACTGTGTAGAAACAGAGACAAAAAAGGTTTTTTTAATTAGAGTTTTCTCTCATAACTAAGGGAGAAGGGCCTGGCAATCCACTCCCAAGGCAATCCCGAAGCACTCAGCCATTGAAAACCCTATGAGGGTCGCTATGGGTCAGATACCGACTCGACGGCACCTAACAACAACAACAACTCATAACTAAAACAGTAACTCAAATTATAGACCTTATGAATTAGAGTTAAGAGAATGATCTGATACCTCCAAAGAATTATTTATTCTCTGTTTTCTTTCAGAGATCTTTTCACATAGCTCACTATTGCCTTTATTTATTTCATATTCATATTATGCAGTATTTGCTCTCTATGCTTTCTTCTCTAGTTACTTTAAAATTCATTTTCTGAAATCCATACTAAGGGGTTGAACCCAGGGCCTCCAGCATGCTAGGCAACTCCTTTACCCTAGATGCACCCCAGCCCCTTATTTATTTATTTATTTATTTATTTATTTATTTATTTATTGCTACACCACCAGCCCCTTATTAATTTTTTATTCTGAGACAGGGCCTTGCTGAGTTGCATAGGCTGCCTCTGGCCTCGATCTCCTGCCTTGGCTCCCAGGATCACCTGGGTTATAGGCATGCGCCAAGGCCAGCTTAAAATGCTTTTTGAAACAGAAGAAAACCTTCTGATTTCAGTACTGTATTCTTTATCTCACCTGCAGCCATACCACTGTGGCATCCTATCCTACCAGATTTCGGAAGCTAAGCATGGCCTGGCCTGGTTAGTACTGGGTGGGAGACCAGCTGGGAACACCAGGTGCTGTAGGCTTGGGAGAAGGACCCAGCAACCCACTCCCAAAAATCAATCCACCATTGAAAACCCTACAAATAGCAGAGAAGCACTGACAATAGTATTTTGTCTATTGTACGTAGGGTTGCTACAAGTCCAATACTGACTCGACAGCACCTAACAACAACATCCTTTACCTCACCAAAACTCTGTCAGGTCTAACAAGATAAGAAAGACTCTGAACTCACATTCAGTGCCTCCTCATATGCCACACCATCTGTTCTTCCATTGTCTATGTATACTGCCCTATTTGATTCTAGTCAGTCTGAAATGCCTGGCAGTGATTTATAGTTATTCAGTATATAAAATCAAAGCTTGCAAATAAGATGCAAATTTAAAAGATTCTTCTGTAAATGTAAACAAGTCACAGAATCTGTAATATGTTTTGATATGCATCTTTACAAAGCTCAACTCCGAAAGAAAACTCCACAAGGAAATATGAATACATTATCTTGTCATAACCTCAAAGGAGTGATTTATCATGGTTTTGAAACAGTCCTGCCTTATTCTTCAACTTTCTGAGTTTGACACAAATCATTCCAGAATGTCAGTGGTGTGCATCTCTCCTCCAAAAGGGCACTAGAAGAGCATGGAGGGGATTCTTCACCGCCATAGCCCATTTAAGGGGTGTTGAGGAGAGAAAGGAAAAAGAAAGACAAGGGCCATACTTTCAGGTGATTTCAAAAGGATGGTAAGTAGGACTCAGGTCCGAGAAAGGGAAGGATTTGTTCACTGAAACTAGAGTACAGGTGTAAGATTAGGAGAGGTATAAATATAGGCATGATGGTGAGCCTGCTCACTCCCAGCTCAAAAGTCACTTCTTCCCCTGCCCTGGAGTGAAGGGCAAGGGATCATTGCAGTTGTCCCCAGAGGAGAGAACAATGAAGGAGCCCCTGAGGACGGTGGTTATAACCTGGTTTCTATACTCTCCTGTCTATCACAGCTGTATTCACATCTCCACCACAGACCCAAAATGCACAGGACTTTGCCTAACCCCAGGGAGATGATCTCGCCAGAGGTGTATGTGAGTTCTCCACTTTCAGGCTCACAATTTGGTATGCTCTTCTTGCAAAAGCACATTCTGATTGTAATGACCACTGTCCTTTGCCATCCAGAAGCCCCTTCAGGAACAAGGGGCCTTAGTCCCACAGCTGAGGGAGGCGGGCTGCCAGTGGATAGCTCCCAGCTGTTGACCTCTTTGGGAATTGCCTTAGCTGAAATCACCCACGGTCATTCACCTCCCCCAGGGTGGCACACATCCAATGACTAATTGACCTCGCTTCTCACTCAATTGTGACAGCTCCCAAGGGCTACCCTGAGTCCTGAGCTTCATTACCACCCAACATCTTCTTTTGCCCAATCCACCCCTCCCTTCCAGAGTTAAGTTCCCAGCCATGTTCCTTAATAAGTAGTCCCCGCACTAGTTCCCATCTCAGAGTCTGCCTTCTGGGGGACCCAACCTGCCCCCAGTATTTGCTCCACCGAAAACAGGTGCATGCGTTCTCAGAAGTGTATTTGGGTAGGAAACTGTCTTAGATATGGTACAATGTCTCAATAGGCTTCTGACTGTTACTGTGAATGTTGAACTAACATTATAAAATAAGTAATAAAACTGGTGATTATTGTTTACTTTTATTTTGGAAAAATGCCAATCTTTAAGAATTGAAGGCTGAGGAGATGGGCCAGTGGCACATGCCTATAATCCCAGGATCTTGGGAGGCAGAGGCAGCCTGCGTAACTTCCCAAGACTGTGACACAACTCAAATAAAAACAATTTTTTTTTTTTTTTTTTTTTTAATGAGCAGGGGTTGCAGCCCAGAGATAGAGCACTTGCAAAGTATGTACAAGGCCCTGGGTTCAACCTCCAAGTACCACAAAAAAAGAAGAAGAAAAGAGAGAACTGAAGGCTAAAGACTGGGAGCAGTGGTGCCCACCTGTAATACCAGCAGTTGGGGAGGCTGAGGGAGGAGGACAGTGGCAAGTTTGAGGCCAGCTTGGTCTACACAGAGAGTTCCAGGCCAGCCTGGGCTACACAGTGAGACCTTTCAAAAAACAAAAACAAAACAAAACAAAAGTATTGAAGGATAAGTATTGAAGGCTTAGGGGCTTGGGAGGTGTAGCTCAGAGGTAGTGTACTTGCCTCACCATGGGTGAAGCCCTGGGATCAAGTCCCAGCGCTGGGGGGATGGAGGACCTTAGAAATTGGAGGGGTTTTCAGTTACCCAATAAGTCACATTTGCCAAGCAAGATATGATCTTGGAGACCACTTGTGGTTATTAAGCTCCAATTCATTGCAATCTTTTAAAATATTTTTTTCTATTTTATTTGTCTTGCTATATTACGGGGGTGGCCTAGAACTACCACAAGAACTCCCCATTTCAGTCTTCTCAGTAGCTGGGACTAGAGGCACATCTACCTCCCCTAGCAGATTCCATCTTTGTTTGTTGCTAGGGATGGACCCAGGGCTTCACTACCACTGAATTACATCCTTGGCCCCATTGCCAGTAATTTTTAAACTTTCGATTGTTATTGAGTTAACTACTCTTCCTCTATTACCAGGGAGTGGGAAAACACGTTAGCAAATTTCCCCCAAGTAAAACACTTCTTAGCCATCTCCGTCCCTCCAACAAAGACTAAAGGAAAAACTTCCCACCACACAGGCACTGTGCTTGCGCAGGAACCAGAGACAGGAAGAAAATCGCAATTACTCTGCAGTGGACTTTTCCCATGGTCGTAAAACTATTGGTGACCACCCCAAATGGAAATAAAACTGTCCACTTGCCCCAGTAGAGGAAAGAAGAGGGAGAAAAAAAGGGGGGGAGGGGTGGAGAGAAGGAAGGAATTTTGAAAGAGAAGTGATCCAAAAAACTATGTAACAGCAAGAAGTCTCTGATAGTAGAAATCTCAGCTTTGGTAAATATTGGCTGTAATTTATGTGTAACTCTTTTGATAAAGTTCTGTTGTCTCTTGGGGGAGTTATCATCATAGGTATGTTGAATAACAAGTAAAAGAATAAAAACAAAGAGAGTTTGTTCTTTTTTCATTTTTTTCCCCCTTTTAAAACAGTTTTCTCTTGCTGATTTGTTTCCCCAGAAAGCAACTGCTTACATTTGAGTAATAGCTAGAGTTTTTCTGTATTACACTCTGGGGAAAGAAAAAAGAAGAGGAAGTAAAGCAAATGCAAAAGCCTGTGCAGTGTTAGTTTAAGATGGAAACAGTTTGATAGGCTGGTCTCTTGCCAGAAGAGAAAAGAAACATGGGAAGATGTAGATGAATAAATCTGAAAGGCAAAAAATTTTTCAGTATATTCAGGAAAAATCAAGCCACTTAGGAGAACTCATTAACAACAACATCAAGCTTTTGTATGCCCAGTGCAGTGGCGCTTGCTTGTAATCCCACTGACTCAGGAGGCAAAGGCAGGAGAATCGCAAGTTCAAGGCCAGAAGCAGTCTGTGTAACTTACTGAGACCCTGTCTCAAGGTAAAAAATTTAAAAAGGGGCTGAGGGTGTAACTCAGTGGTGGAGCACTTGCAAGATATGTGCAACGTCCTGGGTTCAACCCCCAAGTAACACACGCAGAGAAAAGAGTTTGTATGGTAGTGCATTATGTGGGAAACACTCCTCTGTGTGTTGTGTATTTAATTATGATCTTGCACAAAATTTTCAGTGCATTACTAAAACAACAGCAGCACTTCCTATCAGTCACATGCCCTCTGAGCAGCCCTGTGACTACCCTCAGTCCATCTTGTGACCCAAAGGTCAGGGGGTTAGTGCACCCTGGGGAATCTGTGAAAAACCTGAAGAAATATGCTCTCTGGATGTCCCCCCAGCAGTTCAACATGCAGGTTGCAAATTTTGTCTCAAGTATGATATATTCTGTGGATGTGAAATCATTGAAGGCAGAATCTTTCTGAAAGAACCACAGCTCATTGAATTTAGATGAAATATTTTACATATACACAGATCTCTTTATCAGCATTTTATTCTCTATAGTAAACAAACATAGATCTCATGTCCCACCCCTGAAAATAGAGAACTGCTAAGCACTATGGTAACACAAGGATAAATTCTCTCCTTGTTTTCGGACACAGTTTTTGTATAGAGTCCACCACTGATGTAGTCTATGACAAGTACTTGGGGCGTGCTGTTGTATCTTTCTTTTTATATCAATTATGTCTATTTTGGAATGGATGTGGTAGTTTTAAAGGTATATCACCCCTCACAAGGTGAAGCTTAATTCCACTCTTCCTTGAGTGTGGGCTAGATCTACTCATCTGCTTCTAACCAACAGACTATGGCAGAAATGATGAGTTCTTTCTTCTGTCTTCTTATTTATTTAGTTTTATAATAAAGTTTACCATTAAAAACCCTTGGGAGCTAGCATGTAGCTCAGTGGTACAGTACTTGCTTAAGATGCACAAAGCTCTGGGTTCAATTCCAGCAAAAAAGAAAAGAAGAAAAAGTAAAAGAAAAAAAAATCTCAATATATGAATAATTTTCCCAGCCCCAATAATTATCTCACAATTGTGCCCTTCAGTGGAATTATGTACACTCACATTGTGCAACCATCCATCCCCATAACTGGAATTTCTATCCATTAAATAAGAACTCCCACCCCATGCCCCCAGGTCCTGGCAACTACCATTCTACTTCTCTCTCCATGAGTTTGACCTTGTTAGGTAACTTATCTGAGGACAGTCATACAGTATTTGTCCCTTTTGTGGCTGGCTTATTTTGCTTAGCAAAATGTCCTCATGGTTCATCCATGTAGTACAATATGTCAGATTTTCCTTCCTAATCTTTAAGGTTCAATACTATTCTCATATATGTAGATGCCACATTTTTTTGTTGTTATTACTAAGTGCCAGTGAGTTGGGTCCAACTCATAGAGACTCTATGTACAACAGAACAAACTACTCCCCAATGCTGAGCTGTGTACATGATCATTTTTAGGCTTAAGCCCTTTATTGCAGACACTGTGTCCATCTGTCTAGTAGAGAGTCTTCCTTTTTTTTTTTTTTTGCTGACCCACCACTGTCCCAAACATGATGTCCTTCTCTAGAGATTAATCCTTCCTGATACACAGGATGCAGTCTAGCCTCCTTGCTTCCAAGGAGCACTCTAGTTGCACTTCTTCTAGAACAGATCTGTTGGTTCTTTCGGCAGTTCATGGTATACTCAATATTTGTCTCCAGAACCACAATTCAAAAGCATCAGTTCTTTTCCTGTCATATTTTGTTTATCCATTCATTTGTCAATATATTTGGGTTATTTCCACTTTTGGCTACTGAGTTAATGCTTTCATGAACATAAATACACAGATATCTCTTCAAGATCTTATTTCTAATTTTTTGGAGAACATACCTAGTATATTCTAGAAGTGCAATCCCCAAATCATACGGCAATACTATTTTTACTTTTTGGAGGAGCTACCAGTTTCCACAGGAGCTGCACCATTTTGCATTTCCACCAGTGGTGCTTAAAGGTTCCAACTGCTCCACATCCTCACCAACACTTGTTACTTTCTCGGTTTTTGTTTTGTTGTTTTATTGTTTTGGAGATTTTATTGTTGTTGTTTGCTTTCTTTCTTCTTTTTTTTTTTTCTCTCTCTTGTTTTTGTTTTGACTTGGTCATTCTAATGGGTGTGAAATGAGATTTCACTTCTGAGATAAAAAGCTTGCACTTCTGTCCCTGGGCAAGTGTGGCTCTCTGTATCTCTCTCATTGTTCACTCTGGGAAAAGTCACCTCCTGTCCTGTGGGGGTCCTAGGGAGAGGGAAGCCAGCTGCCTGTTGTGAGGACACTCAGGCACTACATGGAGAGGTCCATATAGGGAAGAACTGAGGCCTCCTGCCAGGTGCCACATGAGTGAGTGAGCTTTGAAAGGGATCCTCCACCAGTCAGCCTTGAGAACTCTGTAGGCTTGTGAAAGACTCTAACACAGAATGACCAGCTAAGCTGTTTATGAGCTATAGAAATTGTGAGATGACTGTTGGTCTAAGCCACTAAGTTTGGAGTAATTCATTATGCAGAAACAAATAACTACAACTAAGAAAACAAGATCCTGCAGCTGTAGTCTTGTGGCATCTGATCCCATCAGATGTCAGAAGCTAAGCAGGATCGGGCCTGGTTAGTACTTGGATGGGAGACCGCCTGGGAACACCAGGTGCTGTAGGCTTGGGAGAAGGACCCGGCAACCCCCTGCCAAAAATCAATCTGCCACTGAAAACCTTATGAATAGCAGAGAAGCACTGACAATACTGTTTTGCCTGTTGTACATAGGGTCACTATGAGTCGAATACCAACTCAACAGCACCTAGCAACAACAACAGTATGAAAACAGGAATTTGCCTACCAATTTATTCAACAGTTTCACAAAGATTTCCTGAGTTTTGCCTGACATGATTCTAGACATTGACGGAACCACAATAAACAAAAGGGGGAAATTCTATTCCTGTGGTTTGCTTGTTTTGTCAGACTAAAAGGCTGATCCCTGGATCCCGTATGTACTTTTCAAGAACTCTACCACTGGGCTGCATCCCCAGCCCACTGTTTATTTTTTTATCTTGAGACAGGGTTTTGCTAAATTACCTGGGCTCCCTCTGGCTTCAAATCTGCAATCCTCCAGCCTCCAGCTCCAGAGTTGCTGGGATTACATGTGTGAGCCACCCAAACCTAGTTCCCACAGGGCTTATATCCAAACATACCATACCGTAACTTGTCTTCAGGGTCTGAGTATATATCTGCACAATTTCAGCTCCAGACAACGACTCTAGCACATTTAAGCACACAACGATTTATTCAGGGAACTGGGTACAAAATCTTTGCCATGGCTGGAGAAGCAACCTCTGGCTGAGCTGTCAGAATGAATCCCACAACAACATCAAGGAACTAGCACCACAAGGGAGCTACCTCTTCAGTTACCATAATAAAGCCACAAATCCAGAAGTTACAGCCCTGCAGTGGGTTCTGGAACTGCGCTGCTTTAGCTATAATCCACACTAGCAAAACCAGCCTTCACCCTGCGTCTCTCCTACCCTTTCCTCAGAAAAATCTAATGCCTAGCCTGGCACTGTGGCACATGCCTGTAATCCCAGTGGTTCAGGAGGCGGGGGCGGGAGGATCCTATGTTGGAGACCAGAGGTAGTCTGCGTAATTTAGGGAGACACTGTCTCAAAAAGTTAAAAAAAAAATGGGTTGGGGGCACAGCTCAGTGGTCTAGCACTTGCAAAAGCATGCAGGCACAAGCCCCTGCATTCAAATCCCCCAGTACTGCAAAAAAAAAAAAAAAAAAAGAGAGAAAGAAAGAAAGAAAGATCCCATGCCTCCATGAAACAGCAGAAAGATTCTATGTTGCAATTATGGCCTGGATTTAACTGCTTGGTGGGAGCTGGTACATGAGGAACCCAAGCTGAATAGAAGTTGAGACAGACTGGTCTCTACCTTGCTAGTCTCTAATATAAAGTAAGACCTGTTCAGAGAGGTGGAATGGAACACAGTGAGCCATGCTACAATGTTTCCTCCAAAATGACCTACAGGGGATCAAGAAATACAGATAAGAATGCAGCTACTAGCCCTATGACCTTAGGCAAGTTACTTAATATTAAGAATGTGCCTGCATGCTTTTGCAAGAATAACTAGGGTAGATCCACTGTATTAGTTACTGTCCTTTGAAGAGAACTCAAGCTAGGGTGCTAAGATATATTGAGTATCTACAGTAGGTATGCCTGCAGCCGTACCACTATGGCATCAGATCTCATCAGCTCTCAGAAGCTAACCAGGGTCAGGCCTGGTTAGCACTTGGATAGGAGATTGCCTGAGAACACTGGGTGCTGTAGGTTTGGGAGAGGGACCAGCAACCCATTCTCCCCCTTCCCCCCAAAAAACAGTGAGCCTTAAAAACCCTATGAACAGCAGAGAAGCACTAACAATACTGTTCCACCTGTCGTACAAAGGGTTGCTATGAGTGGGACACCGACTTGACAGCACCTAACAACAACACAGTAGGTGTGGTACTAGATTATGAATTTTGTATTGTTATTTTATTTAACATTCATAAGCCTCCAATATAAGTATTATTTTCATGTGAGGAGACTGATGCTTAGCCACATTAAATAATATGGCAAAATTTCACATTAAAGAGAGGTAAAAGGAAGATTTGAACTAGGTATTTCCATCAAAGTTTGGGGGGAAAAGACACTGCATTCTTAGTGCCACAAAATATAATATTAGTAGCCCATGTGGGCTGGCAATAGTGAAAGACTCTACAGTGAAAATATTAAATGATGCAGGAAACATCAAAAGTAGATGGGAGGAACACACAGGGTCATTATACAAAAAGAATTGGTGGATGAGCAACCATTTCAAGAGGTTGCATATGTTGAGGAAGCAATGATACTGAAGGACAAAGTGGAAGCTGCCTTGAAGGAATTGGTGAAACACAAGGCTCCAAGAAATGATGGAGTATCAATAGAGATGTTTCAACAAACAGATGCAGCACTGGAGGTGTTAACATGTTTATGTCAAGAGATTTGGAAAACAGCTACTTGGCCAACTAACTGGAAGAGTTCCATATTTGTGCCTATTCCCAAGAAAGGGGATCCAACTGAATGTGGAAACTATCGAAGGATATCATTAATATCACATGCAAGCAAAATTTTACTAAAGATCATTCAAAAGTGACTGCAATAGTATATAGACTGGGAATTGCCAGAAAATCAAGCCAGATTCAGAAGAGGGCAGGGAACTAGGGACATTATTGCTGATGTCAGCTAACATTGCTGACATCAGCAGTATTAGCCAAAAGCAGAGAATATCAGAATATCAGAAAGATGTCTACCTATGTTTTATCAACTATGTAAAGGCATTTGACTGTGTGGATCATAACAAATTATGGATCACACTGCAAAGAATAGGAATATCAGAGCACCTAAATGTAATCATGAGGAATCTGTACATGGACCAGGAGGCAATTGTTCAAATAGAACAAGGAAACACTGCTTGGTTAAAAGTCGAGAAAGGTGTGTATCAGGGTTATATCCTTTCACCATATCTCTTCAATTTCTATGCTGAGCAAATAATCTGAGAAGCTGGACTTTACGAAGAAGAACCTGACATCAGGATTGGAGGAAGACTCATTAACAACGTGCGTTATGCAGATGATACAACTCTTCTTGCTGAAAGTGAAGAAGATTTTAAATTTACTTATAAAGATCAAAGAACATAGCCTTCAGTATGGATTGCAACTCAACACCAACAAAACAAAAATCCTTACAACTGAGTCAGTAGGCAACTTCATAACAAAAGGAGAAAAGATTGAGGTTGTCCACAGTTTTGCTTTACTTGGTTCTACAATCAATAACTATGCAAGCAGCAGTGAAGAAATCAAAAGACACATTGTTTTGGGAAAAGCTGTGGCAAAAGATCTCTTTAAAGTAATAAAAATTAAAAATGTCACATTGAAAACAAAGGTGCACCTGACTCACGCCATGGTATTTTCAGTTACACCATATGGTTGTGAAAGCTGGATATTGAACAAGGAAGACAGGAGAAGAATTGATGTTTTTGAATTATGGTGCTGGAGACGAATATTGAATATACCATGTACTGCCAAAAGAACCCACAGATCTGTCCTAGAAGAAGTGCAACCAGAGTGCTCCTTGGAAGCAAGGATGGCTAGACTGCATCTTACATGTTTTGTATATGTAGTCAGGAGGAACCAATCCCTGGAGAAGAACATCACGTTTGGGAGAGTGGCAGGACAACGAAAAAAAGGAAAACCCTTTACTAGATGGATTGACACAGTGTCTGCAACAATGGGCTTAAATATAAATAACATCGTGTGCCTGGCATAGAATTGGGGAGTGTTTCGTTCTGCTGTGCATAGGGTGGTTATGAGTCGAACCCAACTTGATGGCACCTAACAACAACAGTGTGGGCTGGGGTTTAGCTCAGTTGGTAGAGGGCTGCTCTGTACTCTCTGAAGCCCTGGGTTTGATCCTCAGCACGGCAAAAAAAGGGAAAAGGGACCTGGCAGCCCACTCCCGAAATAATCCCCAAACAATCAGCCATTGAAAACCCTATGAATAGCTGAGAAGCACTGACATATTGCAGGGCATGGCACAGTGTTGGAGAGTGTTTCATTCTGTTGTACATAGGGTCGCTATGCCAACTCAATGACATGTAACAACAATGTCATTTCCTGGCATTATTTTGTTGTCTGTTGTGGACTAAATGTTTGTATGCTGTGTCCACCCAAGTTCATATGTTGAGGCACTAAGCCCACAATGTGACTTTTAGGGTATACAGCCTTTATGTAGGTAAATCTGTGCGTGTGTGTGTGTGTGTGTGCGCGCGCGCGCTGTGGATCAAACCAAGGCCTTGTGCATGCCAGGCAACTGCTCTACCACTAACCTACATCTCCAACTCTTACATTTTTTGAGACAAGGTCTCACCATGTAGCCTAGCCTGGCCTCCAACTCATCATCCTCCTGCCTCTGCCTCCCTAGAGTTGGAATTAAGAGGCACGTGCCACTATACCTGGCTGGAAGTAATTATGTTGAATGAGATCAGAAGGGTACAGTCTTGCTCAATGGAATTAGTGCCCATACAGGAGACATCAGATAGTTGCTCCCCGCCCCACACATACTGAGAAAAGGCCACGTGGCACTTAGTAAGGAGGTTGTTGTTGTTAGGTGCCGTTGAGTCGAGTCCGACTCATAGCAACCCTCATAGGGTTTTCAATGGCTGACTGTTTCGGGATTGCTTTGGGAGTGGGTTGCCACGTCCTTCTCCCATTTTGTGGTGCTGGGAATCGAACTTGGGACCTCAGAGACTGCAGAGCAGCACTCTACCAACTGAGCTAAATCCCAGCACTAGTAAGAAAGTAGCCATCTACAAATCAGGAAGAGAGGCCTCACCACAATCTGATTGGGCTGGAAACTTGCTCTTGGTTCTTACGTCTCCAGAACTGTGAGAAATTAAATTTCTGTTGTTTAATACACCTGACCTATGTGTTTTATTGTGGTAGCCTGAGCAGACTAATATAGTCTCATAGCGTTATTTATAAAAATTATAATACAAGCATGCACTCTGGAACTAGACAGACCTGGCTTGAGTCAGAGCTCCTCTATTTAGTAGCCCTGTGACCTTAGGCAAGTTACTTAATATGAAGAAAAAAATTTGTGTACCTCCTTTACAGTGTTATTATGAGGATTAATTTGTTAATATTTGAGCCGGGCATGGTGGCGCATGCCTGTAATCCTAGTGACTCAGGAGGCAGAGGCAGGAGGATGGCAAGTTCAAGACTAGAGGCAGTCTGCATAATTTAGCAAGGCCCTGTCTCGAAAAGTAAAAAAAAAAATGGGCTGGACGTGCAGCTCAGTGGTCCAGCACTTGCAAAGCATGCAAGTACAAGGCTCTCGGTTCAACTCCCAGTATAGCAAATAATAATAATAATAATAATAATAATAATAATAATTTGTTAATATTTATAAAGTATGGTTCATGGCTCATATATAGTAAATGCGAATAAAAAACAGACAAGTCACTTGCTATTATCAGGAGAGTAAGAGCCACCTAAGTAATTTGAGTAAGAAATTTGTTAGTGGGACTTAAGGACTCATACAACCTCTGAAGATAAGGAAACAGGAATATTGAGGGACAGGGATTAGAGAGGAGCCACCACCGACCCTCTAGCACCGAAGTGAGCAATTCTCAAAGGACAACCGAAAACCTCAAGCCAATGCTGCCGTCAGCCATTTTATCTGCGGATGTATGTGTGCTTCGGTGAGTGAGGACAGGCCTCTTCTTGTCTTCTGCTCACCCCTCAGCTCACAGAAGCCTCCGTGTGGGCAGAGGAATCTGGAAGGTGGCCATGGCAGGCTCTCAGCGGTGCCTAGGATGCTCAGGAAGGGAGAGCTGACCCCAGGGTGGAATTGACAGGGTTTTATTATTTTGATTATCTTCCTGTGTGCTTTGCCTTCATTTGTAATTCAAACAACCGAGAGAGAGCCCTAAGAGAGTTTTTGTCTACAGCGGTATTATAGATTCTGTAGTGGAAGGGTGGCCGTAGCTTATCATTCTTTTACTCTCCCTTTGTGCCTGATTAGGATCCTACATTTGTAATGCACTACAAATGTTCAAGAAAGTTCTATGGTTTGAAAAAATTGAAAACCTTTATAAAAAAAGTGACTCAGTGCAATACAATTCCAGCAATAATAAAGGGCCATACTTTGAAACTCTTTTAGACGAAACCTATATTGAAAAACCATCTGCGGGCTGGGCATGTAGCTCAGGGGTAGAGCACATGTTTAGCACGCCCGAGGCTCAATTCCTAGCACCAAAAAGGGGGGGGGGCAAAATAGGATTTTTACTTTTACTTTTTCTTTTTTTCTGTCAGTAACAATTTATTTTCAGAACTTAGTTATTAAAAACGACCTCCATGGCATGTCACAAAGACAGGAGCAAGCTTGATGGAGCAGATTCAAGCAGATTCAATTTGAACATCAAAGTAACTGTGTCAATACATTTAAGCCATTGAGAATAATCCATACTGAGAATAATAGGTTTTCACCAATAATAAACAAGTAAATAAATGACTGGGGAGAAGAGAGGACTCCTGTGTAGGGCTCACTGGTCAATGTGGAGGGATGCTGGAATTGTATACTCCAAAAAAAAAAAAAGCCTGTGTCAGGCAAGAATGCTCAGTCCGGGGAGGTATTTGTATGAGGAGTTTGGTCTCAAAGGATGTCTTCCCACAAACTGTCGGGCTGCTTACTAGCTACAACAGGAAAGAAAGCAGTGGAGAAACTGGACATCTTGCCTGGGGTGATCCAAGTCTATATCTTGATGAACAGATAAGTATCACATGCCTCCAGACTGAGGCCCTGAGCAGGGAACATCAGCTGTGTAGTACCCGGACCGCAAGTGCACACCCTCATCTGATCATGAGCTAAACCCAAAACGAGGAATATGCTTAAAAAACAACAGCAACAAGGTGAGAAAACTGCATTTTTCAAAAAATGGCAAGAAACTTTGTAGAAATGCTTTAGATTCAAGGAGACTAAAGAGTTATTTCCAAGAAACATAAGACTCTAGGCAGAATCCTCCACTGGAGGAAAAGAATTCTACAATGGGACATTATTCAGGTAACTGACAAAACTGTAATACAAGTGCCAATGATAGAGTAGGTTAGATAAAGGTATTACAGGGTGCCTGGTATTAAATTTATTAGTTAATAGCTGTACAGTAGTTAGGAAATATACCCTGATATATACAGGATAAAGAGCCTTAACAGATGTAACTAACCCTCAAATAGTTCAGGTAAAAATATTAGGAATAGGTATATAGCAAACAAATAATAAAGTAAATGGGAAAAGAAAAACTAAGAATGGGGAACAATTGGGGTTTTCTTTCTTACTTTTTCTTTTTTCTTTCTTTTTCTTTTTTTTTTTTTTTTTTTTTTTTTTTTTTTTTTTTTTTTTTTTTTTTTTTTTTTTTTTTTTTTTTTTTTTTTTTTTTTTTTTTTTTTTTTTTTTTTTTTTTTTTTTGAGATAAGATCTTACTATATAGCCCAGGCTAGCCCCAAACTCACAACCCCTCTACCTCTGCCTCCTATGTGCTGGGGTTTAGGCGTCCACCACTGTGCCCAGCAGTGCACTATTCTCAACTCTTCTAATTTTTCTGTACATTTGAAGTTACTTCCACATGGAAAAAAAATATTTTTAGTCCATGAAATCATTGTTAACTTTTACCTAATTTTAATACACCTTTCAAACAAATAGAAAAATATAAAGGGAACTATACATAAGTCCCTACATACTTATTTTTTTATAAAGTAACTTTAAAGCTAGGCATGGTGGTGCACACCTATATTCCCAACATTTGGGAGGTTGAGGCAAGAGGATCTATGTGAGTTTCAGGCCGGCCTGGCCTACACAGTAAGTTCCAGGCCACCCTGGGCTACACAGTGAGACCTTGTCTGAAACAAATAAATAAATAAATAAAATTAAGATAAATAAATAAAGTAACTTTACAGGTAAAAGTCCTAGACACAATTGAAAGGTGGGAATTCTTTTCTTTTTCCCCAGTAATTTTATTAGTAATTTTTAGTGTATAAGTTAATGGATTTCTTTTTTTTTTTTATTGGAAATTTTTAATGGACACCTTAATGTGATTCATTCTGACATGCTTTTCATTGTGACATTTCCATATATGCATTTTGATGAACATTATTCATATAGGTTACCCCTTACCCTTCCCTATGCTTCCCCCCCCCCAATCTAAGTCTTCTCTAACTTTTACTTGGTAATATTTTTCTATATGTCCTTGGGTTCCAGTTCTGTTTAAGATAGAAATTTTTCCTGTAGTGGTCTTTGTTTTTATCTTGTTAGAACAATTACAGGCATTTTCTAGACCATTTAAATTGACACCATTCTTATGTGTTTTTTTTTTTTTTTTTTTTCCCAAGGTGGGAATTCTTAAGGTAGACACATTGTTGGACACTTGTGCTCCTAACCAAAGAGAAAATGCCAAGTCATGGCTTGGAGAATCCTGCCTCTAGCTGGCCCCATCCAGCTTCCCATTTTCTCCATGTCCTACTTGTCTAGTGCCAATTTTGTGCCTTTGCCATTCTCAAAGAGCTGAACATGATGATTCCATTCTCTTTCTGTACAAGGCTGAATAATGTCTTCTCTCCCAAACTCATGTCCAGCCATAACTTCAGAATGTGATCTTATTTGGAAAGAGGAAGTTAAGAAAGGGACATACTGGTTAGCACAGGCCCTGATCCAATGACTGGTCTCCTTGTAGGAAAAGGGGAAACTGGACACAGAGAGACACACAGGGAGAAGATGGTATGGTGACAGAGACAGAGGCTGGAGGGATAACCCTACAAGCTTAGGAAGGCCAAGGATTGCCGGAGGCCACCAGAAGCTAACAGGCATGGAAAGATACTCTTACACAGCCTTCAGAGAGAGCATGGCTCTGAAGATACTTTGATTTCAGACCTAACCTCTGATAATAGGTAACACATTTCTGTTGTTTTAAAGCTATCCGGTTTGTAACAATTTGCTGTGACAGCCATAGGAAATTAATACACCTTCCTACCGAGGCTTCCTAATTAAGCTGTGGAGGGTGACATAACAGTCAGGATTACATCACATTCTTCACTCCAAGCCTGCTGAAATTCAGGCCATCCCCTTCTCCAATACTCAGCACTGTCCCTTAAGAAGCTTTTGGTCTAGAGAGTTGTTTGACTCTTACTGATCACTGAACTCTGACACCAGCGAGGCCTTTCCAGGTGAAGACTGTGAGCCCCCACTCTCACCTAGTGCCCCTCCTTATCAGAAATCATCTTGTTGTTTTACTTGTTTATCTTCCACCTCTTCCACCAGAATATTAGATGCAGAAGAGCAGGGATCTTGCTGTCTTGCTCACTCCATCCATAGCGTCTGACTCACAGCAAATGCTAGGGGAGGAGCGGCTGGATGAACAGCATGAGTTGGAAGGAACTGGGATTCTCCAGGGAGGAGAAAAGGCTGAGTGCCTGCTGCAAGGCAAGTGAGGTGACAGAGGTACCTTATGGTGCCAGGAGGTAGGCAGAAGCATCTTGTGAAGCCCCACAAAGATGGAAGTTATTGGATATGTCTCTGAGTTGAGTTCCATCACTTCATGGTCTTCACTGTCTCATCGACCTCTGTGTCCTTCAATTTCCACTCAAAATGCCTCTCTATCTGACAAGCAGAATGGCGAGTGTCCTTATCTGGCTTCCCAAGTCAGTTCATAGCTCAGTTTTAGGGCTTCTATTCTATTCCCCCACATGTCCGTCAGCTTGTCGTGCTGTTGGGTCTTATGTGTTGCTGTGATGCTGAAAGCTATGCCCCCTGTGTTTCAGATACCAGCAGGGCCACCCATGGTAGACAGGTTTCAGCTGAGCTTCCAGACTAGGATAGACTAGGGGAAAGGACCTGGCAGCACACTCCCAAAAAAATTAGCAATGGAAAACCCTAGAAATAGTAGAGAAGCACTGTCAAATATAGTGCTAGAAATCGAGTCCTCCAGGCTAGAAGGCATTCAAGAAATGACTGAGGAAGAGCTACCTCTTCAAAGAAGAGTCAACCTTAATAATGGGACTGGAGTAAAGCCCCTGGGATCTCTAGTTGCTGATGTGGCATGACTCAAAATGAGAAGAAACATAGTGTCTGCAACAAGGGGCTCAAACATAAAAAGATTGTCTGCGTGGCACAATGCTGGGTAGTGTTTTATTCTGTTGTATTCAGGGTTGCTATGAGTCAGATTTGACTTTATGGCACCTAATGACAACAATTGTATCATTAGCTTGTTTCAAAGCCTATCTTCCCCACACACTTGAGCTCCTCAGGGCAAGGCTCTTGTCTAACCTCTGCTATGTCCAGCCTCCACCACTGCTTATCATAGAGTGAGTGCTTGTAATGGTTAACATTTTTTGTTTGTTTGTTTTTGGTTTTGGTTTTCATTACTAGGGATTGAACCCAGGGCTTCATGCATGCTTTGTGAGTGCTCTACTCCTGAGCTGCAACCCTCAGTCCATTTTTTACTTTTTGGGACAGGGTTTCACTAAATTACAAAGGCTGCCTCTAGCCTCAAACTTGCAATCTTCCTGCTACTGCCTCCCAAGTTGCTGGGTTTACAGGCATGTCAATTTAATTGGGTTAAGGAATGCCTAATTCAGTGAAGCACAAATCTGAGTGTGTCTGTGATGGTGTTTCCAGAGACATTAGAACCTTAGGGCTTTCTCCTAATGAAGGAATCCTTTGATGGATTCAAAATGTGGTGGCATTATTGAGAGGTGCTGCAAAGTGGAAGGTAGGGCCTAGTTAGAGCAAGTAAGTCACTGGGGCTGTGTTGTTGGGGGCTACATCTTGCCTTGCCCCTTCCTGTAGCTGTTGTCTCTGCCTTCTGGCTGCCATAATGTGAGTTGCTCTGTTCTGCCAGGCCCTCCCTGTCATGATGGACGGACACCTTTGACACAGTGAGCTAAATAATTCCTTCCCTTTAGCTGTTTCTCTCAGGTACTTGGTCAAAGCAACAAGAAAAGTAATCAATACTAAGCTCACTGGACCTCACTGTATGAATGAATGGACAGATAATGAGGGACAACATGTCTCACAAAGCCTCTTCACTCTCAGGCAAGGCTTGAGGCAGGGCTGTGGTTTCCAGGTCACATGGCCTCCTCTGCAAACCTGTTCCACTACATATAGAATGAGGAGAATTAGGTCATCCCATCTCTCTCCTTTTGTCTTTTCCAATAGCTATCTCAAGCAATCGGACCTTGCTCTGGAGATGTTACATTATTCAGATCTGGAACACTTTTCTACATGTTTAGGCCAACAGAGTTAACTGCTTCATAGAATTCACATTTTTTAAAATTATTAGGTAAGTCTTCTCCCTGGAAGTGAATGGTAGTCACCCCTGAATTCAGAAATGATATTTGGTCGTAAGTTACACATGGAAAACAAGCAGTTAAGTAATGATTTAGTTTAGATTCTCTGAAATGCAGCTGCCAAGGAGGGAGTAGATTATAAGAGATGTATTGGGGAGATTGTAAAGGATAACAAAGAGGGAACAGCAGATTGATGAGACAGCCATCACAGCATGATGTGGGTCTGACTCTTAAGAAGGACAGAGGGAAGGAAGGAAGCAAGCAAGCAAGGGAAGGAGAGAGAAAGGAAAGAAGGGAGGGAATGAAGAAAGGGAGGGAGAGAGAGAAGGAAGGAAGGTTAATAGACTGCTGTGTAGCTCTAAGAAAGTTTCGTCAAGGTCCAGAAGTAGTCCTAAGCCACCCACTAGAGAAGCCTCTGTCTTCCATGAATGGCCCCCTTAGAATTCCCATCATTCTGTCATTGACTGGGGTCAGCCTATGGGAAATGTGGACTCCATGTGAATATGCCAACAGCTAGTTCTGGAGATCAGTCTGGCAGTGGGAGGTCTGAGAAGCATATTTCCATGGCTGCTGCAGACAATTTGCATAATCTAGGCTTCCCAGCCCTCTGACTTGATCTGAAACAGTGGTATGATCCAAGGAAAGTTTGGGGTTGAGGTTTCAATCATCCTCCTGAATCCCATTCTCAATTCTACTTAACTTCCCACAGAGATTAGTCATCAGAACATCCTAAATGAAGACTGAGAAAAGGGACCAATGTGTTGCTGAACATATTAAGCTATATTGCTCTGCAGCAATATAACTTCTGCTTTCAATCCAAAACGCAGAAGGTACATTATTTTCCTTCTGTCTCTGAAAGACACCCATTCAAGACATTGTGCATTGGATGCCCATTTGACTTCCAAAATCTAGTGACTACTAGTCTGAAGTCTTTGTTCTTTTCAATAGACTGATTTATGAGCCCCCAAAACCTTCAAATTTCCCTCTGCTGCCAAATGAGAATTTTACCTTATGGTGGGCCATCCTTACCTCCAAGCCCTAGGCCATCTATGGGAGAATATCTCACCTTAACAAAGAGGCCTTCAATAGCAGTGACATCAAGCAAAGGCAGGAGACTGGCAGATGTCCAAATGCCAGGTCTTTGGAAAGGAGGTCTACCAGTTGCTCCTGGATCTTTAATCACAGACAGTGGAATTCAGACAAGCAACTCATTCACTAGGCTGGACAGAATTAGAGGAGAATCCAATTCACAGGAGAAGGGGCAGTGAGGCATAGGGAGAAAAGGAGCAATCAGGTTTCTGATCTACTTATGGAGAAGACAAGGACTAAGAAGTATAGATGGGAATCAATATCCTGGAAATATGGCATAGAAGGAGTAGATCCTATCAGAAGTTAAAGCCTGGTGGAATGTTAGGCTGATGATTTTATCTGCTGTGAACAAAGGGCCTGAATTATTCCATTCTGAGTTGGAACTTTCCTACTTTACAAACAA
Source organism: Pedetes capensis (assembly GCA_007922755.1). Taxonomy (NCBI): domain Eukaryota; kingdom Metazoa; phylum Chordata; class Mammalia; order Rodentia; family Pedetidae; genus Pedetes; species Pedetes capensis. The sequence goes on along the minus strand of VMDO01000297.1, from coordinate 293,480 downwards.
GAGTTTGTTGTTGTTGTTGTTAGGTGCCAACAGACGAGGGTAAGTAATACTATATGCAAACTCCTCAGGTTCAAAATTAGGTAGCAAGTTAGCTTTGCATTACTGTAACAAGTACCAAAGATAATTAACTTAGAAAGAGAAAAGGGAAGCCTGGTACATTGGTGCACGCCTATACTCCCAGCACCTCAGGAGGCAGAGGCAGGAAGATCTCAGGTTTGATGCCATGGGCAATCTGTGTAACATAACGAGACCCTGTCTCAAAATTAAAAAAATAAAAACTGAGCTGGGGGTGCATCTCAGTGGTAGAGCACTTGCCTAGCATGTGCAAGAGCAATCTTTCCCCAAGAATGGGAAAAAATATAAATAAATTTAAAAAGAAAGAGGAAAGATTTACAGTATTTTGGCTTGAGGTTTTGGAGGTTTCAGTCTGTGGATAGTTGGCCCATTGTTATCGGGCACGTGTCAGGCAGGAAATTGTGGTGGGAGTGCAGGGTGGAAGAAGTTGCTCTCATCATGGCAGCCAGGAAGTAAAGAGAAAGGGAGAGGCAGAGGATGGGGTCCCAATATCTCTTTTAATGGCACACCCTCAATGACATAACTTCCGTCTGCTAGGCTCCGCCTCTTCAAGGTTCCACCACCTCCCAACAGTTCCACAGGCTGGTGACTGAGCCTTTAACACATGGCCTTTGGGGACTATTTCACATATTCCAAACTGTAGCAACTAACCAATAACCATAAGAATCTAGAAGTACGGTTTTATGTGTTCCCACTTTAAGATTATCATTTCTGTGATAACACTAAATGACAGAAGTTAAAAAGTCACAAATGTTAATTTGCTCAAAAGTATAACATATTTTAAAAGAAATAAACCACTGAGGATGCCATTAACAACAAGGTCTAAAATAGGATCACAGGCCAGGCATGGTAGCACTTGCCTGTAATCCTAGTGACTAGAGAAGTGCATGAAGGAGAACCGTGAGTTTGAGTGCAGAGACAGCCTGTGTAATTTGGCAAGACCCTGTCCCAAATTAAAAGAAATAAAAATGAGCTGGGGTGCAGCCCAGTAGTAGAGCACTTGCAAAGTATGTGTGAGGCCCTGGGTTCAACCCCTCAGTACCAAAAATAAATAAATAAATAGGATCATGGAGTAACTATAAGTTGACCTGTCTTACATGTCTTTAATACAATTGAGAAATTCCCAGTTCTTAGTGCCTTTTGACAACATGGTAAGAGTGAATAGTCTTTTAGATTATTGATATATTGGCTATAACTTCCATGTACAATCCAGTCACAGGTTGATGTTGTTACAAGGTGAGATGTTAATATAGTAGTCCCCCTTATCTGCAGGGGACAGATCCCCAAAACCTCAGGGTATGCCTGAAACAACAGACAGTACTCTAGCTATATTATGTTCCTTCCTATACATATATACCTATGTTAAAGCTTAATTTATAAATTAGCCATAGTAAGAGATTAACAACAATAATAACAAAATTGAACAATAACAATATGTTGCAATAAAATTGTAAATGTTCTCTCTCTCTCACCCTCTTTCTCACTCTCATTATATTGCTGATCCTAGCTAACCCAACAAAGAGGTATTTTGTTTTTTGTTTTTGTTTTCTTTTCTTTCTTTCTGTGTGTGTGTGTGTGTGTGTGTGTGTGTGTGTGTGTGTGTGCGCGCGCGCGAGCGCACTTTCCTTACTCAGAACTTTCCTCTTTTTACTTACAGGAAGCACTTCATGGCTTCTCTTTGGCATATCCAAATTACCAGTATCACTATTCTTGTGCTTTTGAGGGTTATTATTGAGTAAATAAGGGTTGCTCTAACAAAAGCACTGAGATACAGCAACAATTGATTTGATAACCAAGAATGCATAGGCAGCACGCACAGAACGACATATTGCTCAAAGGGGTGATTCATGTTCCAGGCAGGACAGAGCAGGATGGCTCAAAATTTTATTACACTACTCAGAATGCTGTGCAATTTAAAACTTACTGTTTATTTCTGGAATTTCCCATTTAATATTTTCAGACTGCAGTTGATTTCGGGTAACTGAAACGACAGAAAGGGAAACTGAAGATGCAGAGGACTATTGTGTATTTACCAGAAAGTACATGTTAGGAGGAGGCCTGTAGCCAGACCACCCTGGCATCCAACCCCATCAGATCTCGGAAGCTAGGCAGGGTCGGACCTGGTTAGTACTTGGACAGAAGACCACCAGGGAATACCGGATGCTGCAGGGTAGGAAGGACCCAGCAGCCCACTCCCAAAAAACAATCAGCCATAGAAAACCCTATGAGTAGCAAAGAAGCACTGACAATAGTGCTGGCCATGGCACAGCGTCAAGAAGTGTTTCATCTGTTGTACATAGGGTGGCTGTGAGTTGGCACCTAACCATGTTAGGAAAAGAAAGCAGAATTAGAAAGTTGTTGTTAGGTGCCGTCGAGTCGGTATCCGATTCACAGCGACCCTTATAGGGTTTTCAATGGCGACTGTATCGGGATTGCTTTGGGAGTGGATTGCCAGGCCCTTCTCCCATTTTTGCGGTGCTGGGAATTGAACTCAGGACCTCAGAGACTGCAGCGCAGTGCTCTACCCACTGAGCTAAATCCCAGCCCTGAATTAGAAAGTAGAGTTCTGCTATTTCTTGTCTTTTTGGGTATGTAAGCATCTATCTAGGGAGTTTCATAGTTAGAGGCATTTCTAGTTTATTTCATTAAATATATTTAGTCTTATTTAGCAAGTTTTATCGGGATAGGTACTTCTAGTCATGTGTGTATATACATATATATTGTTGTTGTTAGGTGCCATCGAGTTGTGTGTGACTCATAGCGACCCTCATAGGGTTTTCAGTGGCTGACTATTTCAGGATTGCTTTGGGAGTGGATTGTCACATCCTTCTCCCATTTTTTGTGGTGCTGGGAATCGAACTCAGGACCTCAGAGACTGCAGAGCAGAGCTCTATCAACTAAGCTAAATCTCAGCCCCTTTATACATATATATATATATATATATATATATATATATATATATATATATATGGGCTGGGATTTAGCTCAGTTGGTAGAGCACTGCGCTGCAGTCTCTGAGGACCCGAGTTCAATTCCCAGCACCACAAAAATGCGAGAAGGGCCTAGTAATCCACTCCCAAGGCAATTCCGAAACAGTCAGCCATTGAAAACCCTATGAGGGTCGCTATAAGTCGGATACCGACTCGACGGCACCTAACAACAACAACAACATATATATATACATGTTTGTGTACATATGTCTAATATGCTCCTTATTTTTCTTCTTCACGATTTTTTGCAAAATATGGACCATGATCTGCACAATGTGGCAACTTTCTGACTTTTTAAGTGGAAAACAAGGCTTTTTAAAAAAATTATCCCTAAACTAAACATATAGGGAAAATTATTCAATGATTATAGTTAAGCTACGTCTAGAGAATTCAGGACTTAGAGCAAATTACACTGTTTATGTGCCCCATATTTTTTTACCCTTCCCCCTACCATGTAATAAAAAGAAAAATGTGGCAATATAATCTGGTTAAAATCTACTGTGAGAGGGACTGTTGGTGGGGAAAGAAGATAGAGAAGGCAAAGAGGCTTTGAGAGATAAGTGAATGAGAGAAGAGGAAGGCATCACTTTATTGCAGAGACTTTGAGTCCACGTTATGGCTGATTTTATTTATACGTCTCAATAAGAGTCTGAAATCCCTTTGACTCACAGGTTCCTAAGCCACATCTCTTTCCCTACTTTGTGACTTTTCTCAGTCCAACTCTTGGCGCCTATGATTGCTTGGTCTCTGCAATGTTCAAGGTGATCACTTTTGTTGTGATTTACTGAAAAGCAACTCTGTGCACAAGCGTTTTCTTCTGTAATAAGTCTGGCTTGTTTCTAAGGCCACCTCTTACTGTCACCAATCACAAATCATGCTAATGGTTAAGGCAATGAATTTTAATGAAGTTGTTGTTGCTGTTGTTGTTGGTGGTGGGTGCCATCTAGTCGAATCTGACTCATAGTGACCCTTTGCACAACAGAAGGAAACACTCCCTGACTCTGTGCCAGGCACATGATTTTTTTGTTTAAGCCCATTGCTGCAGGGATCAGGAAACCCTGTTTCCAGCTATGTTATATTAGGCAAATAATTTAATACTTATGCTTCATTTTCCTTATAATAAAAATGAAGAGATTAGACTAGATATCGTTCACCTTTTAATTTTTGCCTATATATTTATTAGTATCTTTCGTTGGTAAGGCAAGTATTAGTTAGAGGTTATTTCCCCTTGGAGCTTGTTGTTGTTGTTAGGTGCCGTCGAGTCGGTATCCGACTCATAGCGACCCTCATAGGGTTTTCAATGGCTGAGTGCTTCGGGATTGCCTTGGGAGTGGATTGCCAGGCCCTTCTCCCATTTTTGCAGTGCTGGGAATTGAACTCAGGACCTCAGAGACTGCAGTGCAATGCTCTACCCACTGAGCTAAATCCCAGCCCTCCCCTTGGAGCTAGGTTGATGAAAATAATGCATCACAGTGAGTATACAAAGATTTACTAGCTGCTGCTATAAAAAGAAAGAAAATATATTTGTTAGAAGTTGACTTTTCCATTTTTAAGTAGGATAGTAAGAATACTTAACTATTGTGGATTCACCAAGACTCAATTCAGAGTTAATATACTTTAATTCCACTCTGCCGTTAGTTGTATATTTACACGAGTCATTTATGAAATGTATATCCAAAATCAGCTAACCTCTTCAGATCAGCTTTTGGTAGGCAATAAATTTCCATAAAATTTACAAAGATTATACAGTATTTATTAATAAAGCTCCATTTTATTAATATATTTTAATTATGACAGGAGGAATAAAAAAAAATTAATTAATTCAGACATGTTATTGTTGTTGTTAGGTGCCACTGAGCCAAATTCGACTCATAGCAGCCCTATGTACAACAGAATGAAACACTACGCAACACTGTGCCATGCACACCTTTTATGTTTGAGCCCAAGGGTGATTCTATTATTTACTTCTGCTTGTGCTTATTGTGTCTTGTTTCCTCATGTGCTTTGTGTTTTCTGATTATGAGTTAATGTTTGCTGAAATTTTATCTCTTAGTGTTCCCTGAAGGCTATGATTAAAATGGATTACTCCAGATGGGTTTACATTTTGCTTTTTCCAGGCACCTAGAGGCACATAGATAGTATGACTTCATTCCTTAAAACCCTAAGAGAATCTGCTGTTACTAGGAATTCTCAGGGAAACTCTTCCAACCTGAGAGAAAAAATTCAGCAGCAAGGGAACACAGACACAAGAGAACATTAACCTGCTGGGAAACAAATTTATTTGAGAGACTCTGGTGGCGTTGTTTCTGAGGAAGTGGATGTGCTGAGTGAAGCCAGGGGTTTTATAGGGCTGGAGGAGCATTGGTGGGAAGCACAAGCAAGGAAAGCTTTTGAAAAGAAGGCAAGTGTGCGTATATCTTCTTGGGTGGTTGGGATCTCAGGAACATTCTGACCTTGGGAGCCAGTTTGTCTCAAATGTCTGGCCACCAGGTCTTTTGGTATCATTCTGACCTTGAGACTTCTCTGGGGGCTTTTTATTCTCAGCCACTACCAATCTGTCTCCCATCAGAGCCAAGGCTAAAATAGGCAAGTATCATTACTATTTTACTCCATGAGTAGGGGTGCCAGATGTGTTAGTTACTTCAGGTTGCTGTGACCAAAGTCCCTGTCAGAAACAACTTAAGAAAGGAAAGGTTAATTTGGGCTCATGGTTTCAGTCCATGGTGGCAGGGATGGCATGAGCTCACTCCATGGTGGCAGAAGCATATGGCAAAAGCCCTTCACATTACAGTGGACCAGGAAACAGAGACAGTGAGGCTAGAGTCAGGGGTGGGTATCACCTTCAAAGGCCCACCCACAGTGACTTACTTTTGCTAACTAGGCCCCACCTCCAAAATGTCCCACAGTCTCCCAAAACAGCATCATTAGCTGGGGACCAAATGTTCAAACACATGAGCCTATGGGAGATATTTTATATTCAAACCATAACACCAGATTTTAAAAATACAGGACACTAGTTAAGATTGAATTTCAGATAAACAATTTTTTAGTATGAGCAGTTAGCTGTACATTGGGGGCTTGCATGTTGCTGTGATGCTGAAAGCCATGCCACCAGTATTACAGATACCAGCAGGGTCACCCAGGGTGAACAGGTTTCACCTGAGCTTACAGACTAAGAAAGACTAAGGAGAAGGACATGGCTAACCTACTCATGAAACAATTAGCCACTGAAAAACCTATGAATAGCAGAGAAACACTGTCAGTATAGTGCCAGAAAATGACCCTCCCAGGTTGGAAGGCACTCAAAAGATGACTAGGGAAGAGGTGCCTCCTCAAAGTAGTTGTTGTTATTGTTAGGTGCTGTCGAGTTGGTATCTGACTCATAGCGACCCTCATAGGGTTTTCAATGGCGACTGTATCGGGATTGCTTTGGGAGTGGATTGCCAGGCCCTTCTCCCATTTTTGCGGTGTTGGGAATTGAACTCAGGACCTCAGAGACTGCAGCGCAGTGCTCTATCCACTGAGCTAAATCCCAGCCCCCTCAAAGTAGAGTCTACCTTAATGATGGGAATGGAATAAAGCCCCAGAGACTTCCATTTGCTGATGTGCCATGACTCAAAATGAGAAGGAACAACTGTAAATATCCATTAATAATTGGAATGTGGAATGTATGTAGTATGAATCGAGGAAAATTAGAAATCATCAAAAGGGAAATAGAGTGCATAAACATTGACATTCTAGGCATCAGTGAGCTAAAATAGACTAGCATGGGCCATTTTTAATCAGATAATCATATGGCCTACTATGCCTAGAATGACAGATTAAAGAAAAATGGGGTTGCATTCATCATCAAAAAAGACATCTCAAGATCTGTCCTGAAGTACAATGCTGTCAGTGATAGAATAATATCCATACTTCTACAAGGAAGGCCAGTTAATATGACTATTATTCAAATTTACACACCCACCACTAAGGCCACAAAGGAAGACAGAGAAGATTCTTATTAGCTTCTGCAATCTGAAATAGATCAAACATGCAATCAGGATGTACTGGTAATTACTGAAGATTGGAATGCAAAAGTTGGAAACAAGGAAGCTCGGTAGTTGGGAAATATGGCCTTAGGGGCAGAAACGATGCTGGAGATAGCATGATAGAATGTTGTCAGGCCAATGACCTTTTCATTGCAAATACATATTTTCACCAACATAAATGGCGACTATATATGTGGACTTCACCAGATGGAACATACAGGAGCCAAATTGACTACATTTGTGGAATGAGACGATGGAAAAGTTCAATATCAAATGTCAGAATGAGACCAAGTGTTGACTGTGGACCAGACCATCAGCTGCTCATATGCAGGTTCAAACTGAAACAGAAACAAATTAGAGAAAGTGTACGAGAGCCAAGATATGATCTTGAGTATATCCCATCTAAGTTCAGAGACCACCTCAAGAATAGGTTTGATGCCTTCAACACTAATGATCCACAACCAGATAAGTTGTGGCATGACAAAGACATCGTTCATGAGGAAAACAAAGGTTATTCAAAAGAAAGGAAAAAAAGAAAAGAGCAAATTACATGTCAAAAGACCCTCTGAAACTTGCCCTTGAATGACCAGCAGCTAAAGTAAAAGGAAGACATTATGAAGTTAGGGAACTAAACAGAAGTTTTCAAAGGGCAGCTTGAGAAGACAAAATCAAATATTACAATGACATGTGCAAAGAGATAGAAAACCAAAAGAGAAGAACACACTCTGTTTTTCTCAAGCTTAAGGAATTGAAGAAAAAATTCAAGACTTGAGTCTCAATAGTGAAGGATTCTACAGGGAAAATATTAAACAGTGCAGGAAACATCAAAAGAAGATAGAAAGAATACACAGAGTCTGCATACCAAAAAGAATTGTAGATGACCAATCATTTCAAGAGGTTGCATATGATCAGGAACCAATGGTACTGAAAGAAGAAGTGGAAGCTGCCTTGAAGGAATTGGTGAAACATGAGGCTCCAGGAATTGCTGAAATACCAATAGAGATGTTTCAACAAACAGATGCAGCACTGGAGGTGCTCACTTGTTTATGCTAAGAGACTTGGAAAACAGCTACCTCGCCAACTGACTGGATGAGATGCAGATTTGTGCCTATTTGCAAGAAAGGGGAAAAGGAGATCCAACCGAATGTGGAAATTATTGAATGATATCATTAATACCACGTGAAAGTAAAATTCTTCTAAAGATTATTCAAAAGTGACTGCCCCAGTATATAGACAGTCAACTGCCGGAAAATCAAGCTTGTTCAGAAGAGGGCACGGAACCAGGGACATCAATGCAAACGTCAGATGGATATTAGCCCAGAGCAGAGAATACCAAAAAGAGGTCTGTCTATGTTTTATTGACTATGCAAAGGCATCTGACTGTATGGATCACAATAAATTATGGATAACATTGCAAAGAATGGGAATACCAGAGCACTAAATTGTAGGAAATAAGGAATCTGTATATGGACCAGGAGGCATTCATTCCAACAGAACAAGGAAATGCTGTCTGATTTAGTCAAGAAAGGTGTGCATCAGGGCCATGACCTTTCACTGTACCTCTTCAATCTCTATGCTGAGGAAATAATCTGAAAAACTAGACTTTATGACGAAGAACAACATGGCATCTTGATTGGAGGAAGACTCTTTAACAACCTGCCTTATGCAGTTGACACAACTCTGCTTGCTGAAAGTGAAGAGGATTTGAAACTTTTACTGAAGAAGATCAAAGAACAAAGCCCTCAGTATGGATTGTGCCCCACCATCAGCAAAGCAAAAACCCTTACAACTGGATAACTATACAGTTCCATGATAATGGAGAAAAGATTGAGGTTTTACAAGATTTTGCTTTACTTGGTTCTTCAATCAGTACCCATGGAAGCAGCAGTCAGGGACATCAAGACACATTGCACTGGGAAAAGCTGTTGCAAATGACCTCTTTAGAGTGCTGAAAAGTAAAGATGTCACATTGAAGACAAAGGTGACCCTGACTCATGCCATGGTATTTTCAGCTGCATCATATGGGTGTGAAAGCTGGACATAAAGGAGATAGAAGAACTGATGCTTTTGAGTTATGGTGGTAGAAAGGAATATTGAATATACCATGGACTGCCAAAAAAACCAACACATCTGTCCTAGAAGAAGTGCGACCAGAATGCCCCTTGGAAGCAAGGATGGCTAGACTGCATCTTATGTGTTTTGTACATGTAGTCAGGAGGAACTGATCCCTGGAGAAGGACATCATGTTTGGGAGAGTGGCAGATCAACAAAAAAAAAAAAAAAAAAAGGAAAAGCCCTTCACTAGATGGATTGACATGGTGTCTGCAACAATGGGCTTAAACATAAAAATGATCGTGTGCCTGGCACAGAATCGAGGAGTGTTTCATTCTGTTATATATAGGGTGGCTATGAGTTGGACCTGACTTGATAGCACCTAACAACTACCACCCAACTACAGTATATGTTTCCAAGTCCATTACTAATTTTCCAATAAAATTTGCCAAGTCCCCTTTTTAATTTTTGTTATTTCTAATAAATAGCAAAATTATCCATTAAAAAATTTAACTAAATATAGAACATCTTTACTTTCACACTGTTTTGTTTTAAAAAACAACAACAATCACATACACACAAAAAACCCAACAGGGCATAAAATGAAGGCCAAATTGACTGTTTTTCTTCTTTTGAAGTCATAGTCTAATACAAGCATTCCCTTTTTAAAAAGCTTCCACATTTGCTATTTGTGACTTTTTTTTTCAGTGTTGGGACTCAAACCCAGGGCCTTGTTCATTCCAGGCAGGCCTTTTATCACTGAGCTACTTCTCCAGCCTAGAAAAAAAAATTTTTTTGATTTACAAAATAGAGCAAAATTTGGTCATAGTTGAGGAATTGTTTACTAGAGAATCAGATTTGGGGTAACTCCTAAAGAAAAAAAAATTTTCTCCAGAAAATGTGGCATAAGATTTTATCACAATCTATTTTTTTCCATCTACTTCTTCCTACTTTTAACTTGATCAAAATCTTAGAGCTGTACACAAATATCTAGGCACATATTCCTCCTAGACCTTGCTTATTTGTCTAATACAGCTATACATTTCTGAAGCAGACTATCAGGAGCTGTATGGACTTTTCAGGGTTTCAGTAACTAGTGATTATCTTGCTGCAAGTTGGTGGTCAAGAGCAGTTTCTTTTGCTTAAGTTCATTGAAGAACACTTTGAAAATGAAACTAGTAAACCTAAGATTCTGTTTCAGTTATGTGTGATGGAGTCTGTGCCAGATGGTCCCAAGGTACTTCTAAGTAGGTGAGCTCTGGTGAGCTTCCTGGTGGGCTACTTGCAGTCCTCTGGTTTGTTTTACTGGGCTCTGCTAGAAGTTGCTCCCTTTTCTTTGGGACAAACTTTGGGTACTGAAGAAGAAAAAGAGTGGAACCTGTCGTGGTCACTGTTGTCATCTCTGTGCACCAGGCTTCTTCCTAAGCCCACCCTGGCTGCTGCTGCAGCACTCAGCCTTCCAGAGCTCCTGATTTGACTGTAAAAGGGAAACTGTACTTGGTAACCTTGTTTTCTGGGATGTGAATGAACTCTCAGTCCCCATAAGGGGCTTCTTGGTCTTGTTAATTGCCATTAACTTGGATCTGACTCATAGCAACTCTATGTACAGTAGAATAAAACACTACCCAACACTGTACCATCACATGATCTTTTTATGTTTGATCTCATTGTTATAGTCACTATGTTCTTCTCATTTTGAGTTGTGACAGATCAGCAACTGGAGGTACCGGGGGGCTTTACTCCATTCTTGTCATTAAGGTTGACTCTTCTTTGAAAAGGTGACTCTTCCCCAGTTGTTTCTTGAATGCCTTCCAATGTAGGGGGCTCATTCTCCAGCACCATATTTGATAGTGCTTCTGTGCTACTCATAGGGTTTTCAGTAGTTACTTGTTTCGGAATTGGGTTTCTGGGTCCTTCTCCTGAGTCTGTCTTAGTCTGGAAGCTCAGCTGAAACCTGTCCACCATGGATGGCCCTGCTGGTATCTGAAATACCAGTGGCAGAGCTTTTAGCATCACAGCAACACACAAGCCTCCACAGCATGCCAAGTAGACAGAGACATGGAAGTACAGAGAACTTACTGGGACTGACCCAAGCAATGGTAAAGAGAAGGGAAAGATGAAGGATCCACATAAGCAATAGAAATAAGGCTGCAGTAGAACAAAGTGGCCAAAAGCTTGCATTCACATTTCTTATACCTGCTCCCTTTTTCTCTGTATTGTCTCTTCTTGGGTGTGTGTGTGTGTGTGTGTGTGTGTGTGTGTGTGTGTGTGTGTGTCTACCTCTTCTTACTTTAGTTAACTACTATTTCTCATTTCTTTTCATTATTATGCCTATTTTAGTAAAATCAGTCATATTCTTTTAAAGACCAATCTCTGCTCAATTTTTGTTTCTCTGATAAATATTGGGATGGAAGCAGTAGCAATTAAGAAATAAGTGGCATTTCTAAGTTAATGTATTATGTATGTATTTAATTTACAATTTAATTTAGCATATGGAACTGAACTAGGAAATTTGACTAAGTCACTTGATTTTTTAAATTTCCTTCCCAAAAAGTTAACACACAAAGAGCTTGGATTGTCAGTGAGATGATGGGAGGCCAATTAAAGCAGGGACAGCATGTTGTGTGGCTGTCCTATTGGCATTCTGATCTCTGTTTTGGGGAATGATCTATCATGTGTAATTTTGGGAGGGAGTGGCTGCCTTTTCTTAGGGGAACTCGAGGTATGGGGGTGAGGAAGTAGTGGAGACAGAGAATGCTGAGCCTGAGATGTATTCTTGAACAAACAGATAACTTGTTGGGACTTTGAATTTGGAATCAGTGAGGCACAGTTAAAAAAACACCTAGAAACTGACAAAAGATTGTTACTATTGCATGAGTTTTGCTAAGAACTTGTTTCCTGACTTTTGAGAGTTACTTGGTTCTTGCTCTTTTCCCAACCTCAATTCCCACAGCTTTCCAGGAATTCTCTTCCAGTAAATTCCATTTTACTTAATATAGCCAGAGTTGGATTCTGTTGTTTGCCAGAACAACACAAATCCTTGCTGAAATACAATTTCCTGCTTCTGATTCCACTATCAAAATAAAAATAAAAAATAGTATCCTGCTCACATTTTCAAAAATGCTCTATGTTGACAATTGCACAGTGTTCTCCTGAGGGGCTGTGTGGATGATTAATTGTTCTTGGTATGTCATGAAATAGTTAATATTTTAAATCAGTTTTTAAATTTCAAGTAAAAATTTAGAAAATACAGAAAAATATTTAGAAAAATTAAAACAAAATGGTCTCACTAGCTAACTGCAACTATTGTGAAAATTATCTGCAGTCATCTCCAAATCAGTATAAGCAGATATTTCTGTTTATCCACTTGTCCATCTAAATAGGGAGAAGGATGTGGCAATCCACTCTTGAAGCAATGTTGAAACAGCCATTGAAAACCCTAATGAGGGTCATTATGAGTCAGACCCAACTTGACCACACCTAACAACAACTATCTAAACATGAATCTGGTAGAAATTTTTTCATTTGTCCTCTTTGCCATTTGGTCTTTTCCCATTTATAGCTAGTTCAGTATGCAACAGATTTTATCAGTATCGTGGTCTGTCAATTCAACCACAGAAATGTGTATGATATGATCTGCAAAACAGTTTGGTTTGTTCAGTTTGCAGAAGAGGTCATGAATGTGCTCCAGCTGTACTGTCTTTTACTTTACATCCAATTAAGAGTGATGGTAAATATATGAATAATGTACACCAAAATGCATATATGGAAATGCCACAATGAAAAGCATGTCAGAATGAATCACATTAAGGTGTACATTAAAATTTTCAAAAAAAAAAAAAAAGAATGATGGTAAATACCTAAAATGCCCATTGTGACAGGGAGACTGTGAAGATAAAAAGTCCTAAGTTCAAATTCCCCCATCTACTTAACTGTGTGACCTGAGGCATTTTATGTGATCTTTATACTTCTTGGATTCCCTAGTTGCACAAAGAGGATAAGAATATCTGCCTTCAAGGGCAATGTGAAGATTAAAGATAAGATATAAAAAATGCATAGTCTAATGACTAAGCCATTGTGTGTGGAACCTCTACTATTCATATGCCATCTATATTAAGTACGCAGTAAGCCACAGCCAATGGTAAATATAAAAGGAAGGATAACAGCTAATCCCATAATTTCTCTCACCTTCCCTTAAATCAGTAGTTCTTAATTTTTTTTTTCTTCTCAAGTATTCCTTCAAGACCAAAGAAAGCTATGGACACTCTACCTAGGAAAATAAACATCACAAAAGAGCCCAAATTTTTCTATAAAACCATATGGGAGTCCCAGGTATCTTAAAGCCATTCTACAGACTTCAAATTGAGAACTCTGCTCTAAATCAGGTAGATTCCTTTTAAGTGGTCTGTGTAAAGGACAGTGTTCGCAAATTCTGTGTGTTCCCCTGCAGCTGGGATGGGCCACTGAACTAGTTCTGGCCAGCAGACAGACTGTGAGGGGAAGGACATATGATACCTTCAGTCCAGGTCTAAGTTCTCTATGTTTTCTCTTTCCTATCTGTGGGACCAGAAGCAAAGAATTTTTAGTAGTCAAAGTTGTAAGATGTAAGCATATCAGGTCTCAGGATTGAAGGAGAGCCATCTGACTTTACTGACATTACCACGTGATAGAGGAATAAATCCTTGTTGTGTTAATTCACTGAGAAGTCAGGTTTGCCTACTAAAGCAGCGAGCATTACTTAAGCTAACTAATACATTCTCTCTACTGATACAGAACCTGAAATAACCTGGATTAATCTGGACTGTGTGCTTATTAAATCAAATCATTATGTTAACAATAGGTTTGAAAAGTGCTTGTTTAAAGGTCTTTCACACATCTCATTGGATCTTTATAACCTTGTGATGTAGGAGGGCAATGATTTTTACACCTCCTTTATAGAGAGAATGAACTAGAGCTCAAAACATGTATGTACCTTGTTCAAGCACACTAGGGGTTACCTGAGCTGCTTTTACTATGATAGATTTCTTATGGAAAAATGTCTTAAAATCTTTCTGCAGCTTTTTCTTTTCTTTCTTTCTTTGCTTTTTCTTTTTTTTTTTTTCTTTTCTTTTTTTTTTTTTTGTGGTACTAGGTGGTTGAGCCTAGGCCCTTGCACATACCTTGCAAGCCCTCTACCACTAGGCTGTATCCCTAGTCCATTTTTTCATTATTATTCTTTATCTTGTGACAGTCTCCCTAAGTTACTCAGGCTGCCTCTGGCCTCAAACTTGTGATCCTCCTGCCTCTGCCTCCCAAGTTGCTGTGATTACAGATGTATGCCACTGCACTTGGCTTTCTGTAGCTTTTTAAATTTGATCTATACAACCATTTATTTAAATCTTGCTTAAACATGATTTGAGGTGTTATATTTCAACTACATCTTATGTATTAATGGGTTTAGCTAAAGTAGATGCTGTATACAGTATTAAAAGACTGATAACTTTCTGGAATTATCCTTAGTTGAAACTATTAGATTGCTTCAACAAAAATACCACATAAACTTGTTAGTCAAAGTTGTAATATATTTTTATTGGAAAATGTATTCACAATAATATGAATTTTGTACTTTGTTTCTTTTTGTCAAAAACCAGATATTTGCTTCAAAACAAATAAAAGGTATATTTTAAAAACACAAGACTTACTGCTTTAATCCTTTATTATTATAAGACTTACAATACAGAAAAGAACATAAACAGTACAGTTTAATGGGTAATTACAAAGTAAACATAATGCAATTACCATCCTGGTTGAGAAATAAACCAGCCCTCCAGAAGCAACACTCTCCAAAACAAAATATACTTCTTATTAATTTAATCCTCAATCTTTTGAATTCATCAGAACACATATTACACTACTTTTTTCCCACAATTGGATTAGACATAAGAATTGACAATGAATACCAATTTAGATTAGAAAAACTTTGTTTTTAAGTAGATATAAATTAACCAGTTATTTGCTATCCAATAACCTTCTCCTACTTGATAAGACATGCTCTTCCTTCATGGGAAGTGAATATCACATTGAAGGTATTGATAACCTCGGTGAGAGAAACTGGAGTGAGCTATATTATTATCGTTGTTGTTTTTATACTCTGGGAACATCATTCACAGTTGAATTATTTCATTAAATGGAGATGACACTATTAGTCAAACTAAACAGCTTAGAGCACAATATGGTGTATTTTCAAAAGGGAATAATTTCTCTACATATTTGAGGGTTGATCAATTTGAATTACATCCAGCTATGAGTAAGAAAATCCAAAATTATAGTAACTTAAAAACATAGCAGATTTTTCTCTCCCTGACATTAAAAAATCTGGAGGTAGTCTCTCTAGATCTGATGTGCCATTCCATGGTACTAGGAAACCAGCTCCTACTGCTTGCTCTATCACCCTTAGCACATGGCTTCTACTTCATAGTCCAGTATGGCTACCTGAGCTCTAGCCATCATATTCACATTGCAGTCAGAACAAAGAAAAAACTCAAAAAGGCTTTTCTCTTTAAGCACATTTCCTGGAAGTTCCATTTATTACTTCTGCTTATATCCTATTGAATATATGGCCATGTCAAGCTATAAGGGAAGTGGAAACAGAATTTTTTTTCCTGCATAAAGGTTTGTTGTTGGGTGCCATGAAGTTGGGTCCAACTGATAGTGACCCTTTGTACAACAGAACAAAACACTCCCTGACGGCTATGTCATGCTTGGCACTATGTCAATGCTTCTCCACTATTCATAGGGTTTTCAATGGCTGATTAGTTCGAGACTGTTTTGGAAGTGGGCTTCCAGGTCCTTCTCTCATTTTTGTGGTGCTGGGGTTGAACCCAGGGCCTCAGAAAGCGCAGAGCAGCACCCTACCAACTGAGCTAACCTCCAGCCTCTTGTACAAGAAGCTGTTGTTGTTATTAGGTGCCAAAGGATTTGTTGTTGTTGTTGTTGTTGTTAGGTGCCGTTGAGTCAGTGTTCAACTCATAGCGACCCTATGTACAACAGGCGAAACACTATTGTTGGTGCTTCTCTGCTATTCATAGAGTTTTCAATGGCTGATTTGTTTTTTTGGAAGTGGGTTTCTGGGTCCTTCTCCCAAGCCTACAGTACCTGGTGTTCCCAGGCGGTCTCCCACCCAAGTATTAACCAGGCCTGACCCTGCTTAGCTTCCAAGATCTGACAGGAATAGATGCCCCACAGTGGTACAGCTGCAGGCAGGCAAAAAAACACAAACAAACAAACAAACAAACAAACAAACAAAAACCACTAGGATTCTACTAAGAAAGGAAAGGAGAAAAGATATTGGGAGAAAGCTTCTTTGTGACAGGGCTTTTATATTTGTGGAATATAACAGACAAATTTATTCAGTATATGAACAGGTCGATATTCCTTCAAACAGAAAAGTGATTTTCATATAGAAAAACACCAAAATTTTATTTTAGAATTTTGCATATGAAATCTAATTCTTTAAATGTTGATTTCAGATGGCCCATCTTTTTTGATGTAGCTGATAAATATTTCATTCTGTAGAGGTAATACTCTGCGATGAGAGAAAGTGAAAGCCAGATAGAAAACAACATTTTTAAAGGAAAGAATCTAGTACTACCCCACAGTGCCTTATCATCTGGCAAGAAGACAACAGTAATATAAATGTGGAGCCCAGCCAGCGGAATCACGTGCCCCTTCTGGGCTGAGCTGTGAGGACACACACCAGCTTCTGTTGCCAGTGCCCTCCTTGCCACAGGGCTTGTCATGCAAATGCCTGAAATGACATGATACAGGCCAAGCGTGTGCTTAAAAGAATATTCCTGCAGAAGTCAAATGATCCAAAAAAGATAATCACACTCGATTAATTAGGAAATACTGGAATTTATAAGTAGATTGATCGTAGTCCTCAAACAAAGCATGAAAAACTGAATACCTGATAATTCTAAACCAGATTAAACTACAGCCTGCATTGACTCCCTTGATCTATGTAGCAGGAATTCAAACTATGAACAAAATACCTGGATATACAAGTTCAGAACATTTTGCAGACATGGATCCTACGATGATCTGATGGAGCTTTATAGTCTGTAAAGAGAGAATTTAACACAGGTAATGACTGCTGCAGGAACCAGCCAAACCCCACTTTTAAAAGACATAATTGCAGAAAGTATTAGAAACCTCTAGGATTCCACACTACCCTCTATTTATAAGCAAATTTTGCTTTAACAAAGACCTCTAACATGGTGTGTTCTCTAAAGTTTAGGAGAATAAAGGAGCCCTAGGAAAGCACCTGCAGATTTTTTCTTCTGCTTTGATTCAAAGGCTGATAATAGCTAAAGGATAATAAAGAAGGTGGTGAGGCAGTGATAGCAATTAGTAGCTGAAGAAGAACATGTCGTCCACCAAGTGACTCTCTTCACTGGAAAACAACTGCAAGAATAAGAAATTAAAACAAGGCTGGGGGGTATAGCTCAAGTGGTAGAGTATTTGCCTAGTATGCATAAGGCCTTGGTTTTGATCCCTAGCACAGCAGGGTTGGTAAGGGACTAAGGTAGAAGGCAATCTCTCATTAATTTGTACTCACCTTGAGAATGTACCCTCCCACCACTATTCTGAGCTGGGAAAGTTGCATGCTGCTCCAGGACTCCATCAAGGAAAAAGGCTTCCTCAATGCATGTAGCCTCTGAGACAAAAGGCAGCATGTGGGACAGCAGTAGGGGGCAGGAGATAACACACCTAGAAAGAAATATTAAAGAGCTGCTTCCATATCCAAATTCTTTCTTGGGAAAGGTTGCCCATTTATACAGTTTCTTTCTTTTTTTTTTTTTAATTAGAAATTCTTAATGTACATCATAATGCGATTCATTTTGACATGCTTTTCATTGTGACAATTTTCATATATGCAATTTGATAAGCATTATTCATATAGGTTACCCCTTACCCTCCTCTATGTTTCCGCCCGTCCCCCCCTTCCCATCTAAGTTTCCCATCCAAGTCTTCTCTATCTTTTACTATATAGTATTTTTCTATATGTCCTTGGGTTCCATTTCTGTTTAAGATAGAAACTTTTCCTGCAGTGGTCTTTGTTTCTATCTTGTTAGAACAATTACATGCGATTTCTAGTCTATTTATATTGACCTTATTCTTATCTTCCCTCCCCCCCTTTTAATGTGATCTGACCTTTGAGTAGGATTTTTCCTTCCTGTAATTTTGAGTCAGCTCTCTCATATGAGTGAGAACATGTGTTGTTTCTCTCTCTGAACTTGTGTTCGTTCACTCAAAATAATTTTCTCTAATTCCATTTATACAGCTTCTAATAGAAAAGGCATCCTGCAGTCGTGGCTCTGTGGCATCTGATCCCCGTCAGATCTCGGAAACTAAGCAGGGCCAGCCCTGGTTAGTACCTGGATGGGAGACCACTGGGGAAAACCAGGTGCTGTAGGCTTGGGAGAAGGACCTGGCAACCTCCTCCCAAAAATCAACCAGCCATTGAAAACCCTATGAACAGCAGAGAAGCAATGACAATAGTGTTTCGCCTGTTGTACTACGGTCGCTATGAGACAGATACTGACTTGAAGGCACCTAACAACGACAACAATATAAAAGGCAAGCAAACAAACATTCACTTGAAAGAAAAGGATAATTAATTGTGGTATCTTGGTAAGAAGTAGATAAAATAATTATTTTATTATTATTTTTTGTGGTACTGGGGGTTGAACCCAGGACCTCACGCTTGCATGCTCTGCAAGTGCTGGACCACTGAGCTGCACCCCCAGCCCATTTTCTTTTACTTTCTTGAGACAGGGTCTCACTAAATTACACAGACCACCTCTGGTCTTGAACTTGTGATCCTCCTGCCTCCGCCTCCCGAGCTGCTGGGATTACAGGCATGCACCACCATGCCCGCCTGATAAAATAATTTTTAAAATCCCATAAAAGAATCAGCTTTCCTGGGCTGAGGGGTGTAGCTCAGTGGTAGAGTGTGCTCTTTGCGGTAGAGTGTGTTCTTTGCTTGGGCTGCACAATACTCTGGGTAAAAACATGAGAGAGACAGAGACAGAGACAGAGAGAGAGAGAGAGAGAGAGAGAGAGAGAGAGAGAGAGAGAGGGAGAGAGAGGAGGGGGGAGGAAATTAGTCTATAAAAAAAGAGTTGCTTACCATTGACCTAAGGTTTTGAAGAGCACCAAGTACTGTTCTGCACAAAGAACTTTGCAGAAGAAAGTCTGCATTGCAAAATGATGTGGACAAACCAGGCATCCGAATAGTTGCCTGAGCCACTCCTATTGTTACTATTGTAACATGCAGCCATGTGGCATTGCATCATACATTAGATAACTGATGCTTCTGTTTTGGGGTAACTTCTTGGGACAACAAGGCCCCTGTGCTTCCTTTTAGGCTCCAGAGTACTCTCTTGTAATATTAGTAGAATTGCAAAAGAAAAGCCTAAAATGGGGACCCAGAATAAATGTTCCATCAGTCTGATTCTTAATATGCAAGTAACACAATGATGTGTCCAAGTTACATTGAATACTGTGGTTTTGTGAGCAGGAAATGGTTAGTATCCTAGGAGTTATTTCTGCTGTCTGTCTGGTTATCCATTTAACAATGTGACATTACAGTCAGATTACATTTTAAATTATGTAGATAGTAATTCCTCACAAAGAGTTCCTTAATTGTGATCAAATATACGTAACATAAAATTTATCATTAAAGAGCTGGGCGTGGTGGTGTATGCCTGTAATCCCAGAAGCTCAGGAGGCGGGGGCGGGAGGATCGCAAGTTCGAGACCAGAGGCAGTCTGTGTAATTTAGCGAGACCCTGTCTCAAAAAGTAAAAAAAAAAATGGGGTGTGGGTGTGGCTCCGTGGTCTCTCACTGGCAAAGAATGCAGGCACAAGGCCCTGGGTTCAACCCCCAGTACCGCCAAAAAAAAAAAAAAAAAAATTACCATTAAAGCCATTTTGTACACATGGTTATACAATCATCACCACCAGCCATCTCCCTATTTTCATCACACCAAAATGAAATTCTTCATCCATTAAACAAAAACTACCTATTCTCTCCTCACCTCAGTCCCTGGCAGCCACCATTCTATCTTCTGTTTCAATGAATCTGATTATTCCAGGTACCTCATGTAAGTGGAATCACACACTATTTATGTTTTTGTGACTGGATTATTTCACTTAGAATAACCATCAAGTTCATCCACATTGTAGTATGTGTCAAATTTTCCTTCCTTTTAAAGGCTGAATACTATTCCATTTTATATATATACCACATTTTAAAAAAGCTTATTTAGAAAGATAGTGCAAACAAATTGTACCACTTTGATTTAATATAAGACTCATGATGCAAAGCTGAAGCCACTCACGGTGTGGGCTTCTCTAGAAAGCTGGTGGTTGTAAAGACCATTGGTGAATTGCATTATACCATGTCTTATTCATTTCTCCATCAATAGACACTTGGGTTGCTTCCACCTTTTGGTTATTATGAATGCTGCTGCTATGAAAGTGAGTGTACTTGTAGCTCTTTAAGTTCCTGCTTTCTTTGGGGAATATACCCAAAAGTGGAATGCTAGATCATATGGTAATGCTATTATTAATTTTTTGAAGAAATGCCAAGGTAATTTCCATAGTGGCTGCACTATTTTATATTCCCCCCCAAGCAGTGCGCAAGGGTTCCAATTTCTCTACAACCTCATCAACACTTGTTATTTTCTTTGTTTTTGTTTTACAACAACGATCCTAAGTAAGTGTGAAGTGGTATGTCACATAGTTTTGATTACTATTTTCCTTATGATTAGTGATGCTCAGCATCTTTTCAAATGTTTACCAGCCATTTGTCTATCTTTGCTAAAATGTCTATAGCCCAGGCTGACCTTGAACTCATGATCCTCCTGCCTCCCAAGTGCTGAGATTACAGGTGTGTACTACCACACCCAGCTCCTTTGTCTGTTTTTTAAATTGGGTTGCTTTTTTGTTGTAGAGTTGTAGAGTTCTTTATATATTCTGGACACCAATCTCTTAGCAGACATATGATCACATTGTGATGGAAGGGGGGAATTAACCCTGCAATGATGACTGAGCAGCAAAAGACCCACAGGGAGAAACACAAGCTTTGTGTAACTGAATGAACTGCCTGATAAGCAAGTTTCATTGGGGGAAAGGTACAAGGAGAAAACGGAGACCCTCCACAGATACCAAAGCCAAGGGTTGTTACTTTTTCAGTCTTAGGCAGAGTTTTCCCTTGCCGTTTCCCTTGGCTTCTTGTCCTCCTTAGTGTGGAAGTCTGGAGTTACCTGAAGTTTTGCCTTATTTTTCTGAGACCTCCAACAACTATGTCAAAGATGCAACTCCGACCAATTAATGATTTGCCTTGTTGTTAGGTGCCATCGAATCATGTTCGGCTCATAGTGGCACTCAGAGGGTTTTCAATGGCTAATTGTTTTGGGATTGCCTTGGGAGTGAATTGCCACGTCCTTCTCACATTTTTGAGGTGCTGGGAATTGAACCCAGGACCTCAGAGACTGCAGAGCAGCACTCTACCAACTGAGCTAAATCCCAGCAATGATTTGCCTTAGGACAGTGTTTCTCAAACTTCCCTCACTTAACAATATTTGCTGTATACAAACACATCTAATATTTTTCTAACATTTTTCTTTAAATCAACTTGATTTTGAAAATTAAATTTGTCTTAAAAGCAAACTTTAAAATCAGTATAAATGGGAAAACCAGAATCAGGTGTCCTACCAGCCAGAGCAGATTACAAACACGTTACTCCTGTGTCATACAGAATTTCCCTTCTGTTGGCCCTAGATAAGCATGCCTTGTCCCCAGTGGGAAGACCAGTGACATCTTCCAGTATTCTAGGGTGAGGCCATTCATGGAAAAGAAGTCCTATCAATGGACAATTCACACTTGTGCACAGGTTAATACCAGGGAGAAGAGATGGGCTCATCTCTAATGTTCTTCCATATCAGATGCTCACACCATCTCACATGTTCTTCCAAACAATGCTTTGGGAAACATTGCTTTAGGCTATGGAACACTTTTTATATTCTTAGGGAAAAGGGCACAGGCTTCCAAAGGATATGCTCTGTGTATATGAGGTAAATGGAAATGGGGGATAGAGCCCTAACCGATCCAGCTGTAAGACCTCTGATGGGAATTCTTTAAAAATCAGTAGTTCTCAAACTTTGTGATCTCAGGACCTTTTTACATTCTTAAAAATTATTGAGCTTGATTTAGTGGTACATGCATATGATCCCATCATTTGGGAGGCTGATGCAGAAGGATTGCATGTTCAAGGACAGTCTGGGCTACACAGTGAGTTCGAGGCCAGCTTATCCTAAAAAACAAAAACAAAAACAAAACAAAGCAAAAACAACAACAACAACAAAAACCCCACAAAAACATTGAAGATTCCAAGGAGCTTTTAAGTTTTTTGTTTAAGTTTTAACTATTGACGTTTACCATATTAAAAATTAAATCTGAGGTAGGAGCCATGCACACGCCTAAAATTGCAGTAACTCAGGAGGTTGAGGCAGAAGGATCACAGGTTCAAGGCCAGAAGCAGCCTGCACAATTTAGCAAGACACTGTCTCAAAATTGAAGAGTGTGGGCATGCAGCTCAGTGGTAGAGTACTTGCCTAGCATGTTGAGGCTCTGGGTTCAACTCCCTAGTACCAAATAATACATAAATCCGAAAAATTAAAAAAATATTTAATTCATTTAAAAGAACAATAAAGTAATTACATGTTAACTTCTTTTGGTTGGTTGGGTTTTTTTTTGTTGTTGTTTCTTTGAGACAGGGTCTCACTGTATAACCCCAGCTGTCCTGAAACTCACTGTGTAGACCAAGCTGGCCTTGAAATCATATCGATCCTCCTGCCTCAGCCTTTCCAAGTGCTGGGCTTACAGGCATGTACCACCACACCTGGCCATGTTAACTTTTTAAGTTAAAAATAACTATTTCTAAATGAAAGTGGCTTTATTTATGTTTTTTAAATCTTTTGACTATCTGACTTAATGGACCTTTGTTGGATTCTCATATCTACTGCACTCAATCGTTTATAGAAAGAGAACTACACTATACACGTGGGAAAGAGCAAAACTCCAAGTAATGTTTGAGCATACCTGTATTATGAAAAGTTTTGACTTCATAGTTCTGAAAAGATCTTAACCCTTCCCAGACTACACTTAAAAACATACAGAATAGTGATTTAGAGGGGAGATCCTAGAGCCAGACTGATGTGTTCATATTCCAGCTCTGTGGCTTTTATTACCTGTTTGACTTAAGCCAAGTAACTCATTTTTGACTTAGTTTTCTTATTGGCAAAATAAAGATAATAATAAGGTGATGTATATAAAAGTATGTAATGGTTAAGCTGGAAGTTCATTCGTTGTTATTTTTATTTTTATTTCTTATTTTATATTGGAGGCTGAACATTTATTACTGGCCATTTTTATGTCCTTTTTTTCTTCTTCTTCTTCTTTTTTTTTTTTTTTTCTCAGTACTTGGGGGTTGAACCTCGGGCCTTTCACCTTAGGCAAGTGCTCTACTACTGAGTTGTGTTCTCATCCTTTTTTTACTTTTTATCTTAAGACACGGTCTCACTAAATTGCACACGCTGCCTCTAACCTCAAACTTGCAATCCTCCAGCCTCAGCCTCCCAAGTAGCTGGGATTACAGGCAGTCACCACCATGCCTGGCTTGTATTTCTTTATTCTAACTTATCTATTGATATAGTTTTATCAACTTTTCTGTTAAGTTGTTGATCTTTTTACTATCATTGTTCTTTTATTAGGTGCCATTGAGTCAGGTCTAATACATGACAACCCTATGTAAGACAGAATGAAATACTCCAGGACACTCCAGGCACTATGTCAGTGCTTCTGTACTATTCATACGCTTTTCAATGACTTAATTGTTTCAGGATTGTTTTGGGAGTGGGCTGCCAGGTCCTTCTCTCATTTTTGCAGTGCTAGGGATCAAACCCAGGGCCTCAGAGCGTCCAGAGCAGCACTCTATCAGCTGAACTAAACCCTAGCCCTTTTACTAATTGTTTGTTGTTGTTGTTAGGTGCCATCCAGTCGGTATCTAACCCTATGTACAACAGGGGAAACACTATTGCCAGTTCTTCTCTGCTATTCAATGTCGGCTTGATTTTTAGGAGTGGGTTGCCAGGTCCAACTCCCAAGCCTCCAGCAACTGATGTTCCCAGGTGGTCTCCCATCCAAGGACTAACCAAGCTCAACTCTGCTTAGCTTCTGAGATCTGAGGCCATCAGATGCCACAGGGCTACGGCTGCAGGCTTACTAATTATAGTTCTTTATACAGCATACGTTAGCTTCACTGCTGTTTCATGTATTGCAATTGTTTTCTCTAAATCTATAACTTAATGATATTTAAATTATAGCCTTATAAACTTTATAATCCCTAACTATGTTATGTTTTAACTTTATTTGTACTGTAATTTTCATCATGAGGAAGTTTTAAATTTGTAGGGGACACAGCAAAATTATTGTGTAGAAGAAAAGTCAGTTGTAGGCTTATATCTATTTTACAGCTTTTGGCCTGAGGTTAATAATCACAAACAGATCTTTATAGAATGTCAGTTAATACCCAAGAATATGTTTTAAAAGATCCATATTGAGAACATATTAAGAATTTATATATTAAGAACATATTAAGAATTTTTGACTCTCTACCTGAATCCAAATAGTATAAGTCTCTTCCAAGATCCATAACGTACATTATAAATTACTCTAAACTCATGGTAAACTTTAATGTATGGTAAAAAAAAAATCTTCTCATGAGCCGGGCGCAGTGGACTACATGCCTGTAGTCCCAGCGACTCAGGAGGTGGAGGTAGGGGGATCTAAAGTTCGAGACTAAAGGCAGTCTGAGTAATTTAGTGAGACCCTGCCTCAAAAACTAAAAAAATGGGCTGGGGATGCAGCTCATTGGTACAGCATTTGCAAAGCATGCAAGCATGAAGCCCTGGGTTCAACCTCCATGACTACAAAAAAAAAATAATAATAATCTTGCCATGATCTTTCTCATGATTTTGAATTTTTACAACCAAAACACATTCAGAATTTAATTTTGTATTTATTAACATAGGTGAGCTGATTATCTGCTAACATTATCTCATCTATTAAATTTGTCCCCCTAAGCAAGATAATGCTTTTAAATCAATGATAGACTCTAAATCCTCTACCTGGGTCTTGGAAAGGGAAAAGTCAGCAAGAAATAAGCTCCCTGAGTCTAATATAATGATACTCAGTCACATGTGTTAGATCACTTGGAGGGTTCACTAAAACAAAATTTCTGAGCAGTTCCCAGGTGATGCTGATGCTGTTAGTCCATTGACAATGCTTTGACAACCACTATTATAATGTAATAACTTTGAGAGAATGTCTAGTAGCCTTGCTCAGAGATGCATGCAAGAAGTGACAGTGGAGAGCATTATAAGAGGTCTCACCATGGCAACATTATGATGTTTGGCATTATATTCCTTTAAACTATGAATTTTCTCTGGAATCACATTTCATTCACTTCCTATACATTTTTGTAGGAAATTTTCAAGATTTTTAACTTGTATACAATTTGTAATCTCCAATTTGACTTCTGCTATGAGTAATTATTTCATGGTGGGCCTAGAGGTGTAGCTCAGGGGTACAGTTTGTGTTTAGCGTGCATGAAACCCTTGGTTTCATCCACATGTGTGTGTGCACACATACTTTTTTCAGAGTGATTAAAAATTGGTAAATTTGTTGATTTGTTTGTTCATTTAGTCAACCAATTCAGTAAGCATCAACTGTGAGCCATATGCTTGAGATTTATCAGAGAGCAAAAGACATTGATTCCTGCCCTTATGGAGCAGCACTTTGGTTGCACTTCTTCTAGGGCAGCTCTGTTTGTTCTTTTGGCAGTTCATGGTATATTCAATATTCGTCTCAAGCACCATAATTCAAAAGCACCAATTCTTTTCCTGTCTCCCTTATTCAATGTCCAGCTTTCACAACCATATGAAGGGACTGAAAATACAATGACATGAGTCAGATGCACTTTCGTCTTCAATGTGATGTCTTTTCAGGTATTACATTAAGGTCTTTGATCCATTTTGAACTGATTTTTGTGCAAGGTGAGAAAGAGATCTAGTTTCAGTCTTATACATGAGGATATCCAGTTCTCCTAGCACCATTTGTTGAAAATGCTATCTTTTCTCCAACTTATATTTTTGGTATCTTGTCAAGCATCAGGTGGCTGTAGCTGCATGGGTTTATTTCTGGATCCTCTGGATCCACTAACTGACATGTCTGTTTTTGTTACTATGGCCCTTGTAGTATAATTTGGAATCTGGTATTGTGACACCCCCTGCAATGTTCTTTCTGCTCAGGATTGCTTTAGCAATTTGGGGTCTGTTGTGCTTCCGCATGAATTTTGGATTTTTTTTTTCTTCTGTGAAGAATGTCTTTGGGATTTTGATGAAGATTGCATTAAACCTTTAGATTGCTTTTGGTAATATAGCCATTTTCACAATATGAATTCTTCTGAACCATGAGTCTAGGAGGTCTTTCCATCCATCTCCTAGAATCTTCTTCAATTTCTTTTTTTGTGTTTTAAAGTTGTAGAGGTCCCTCACCTCCTTGGTTAGGTTTATTCCTAGGTATTTTATTCTTTTGAAACTATTGTGAATGGGATTTTCTTCCTAATTTCTTTCTCAGCCTGGTCATTATTAGTATATAGAAAAGCTACTGAGTTTTGTATGTTGATTTTGTATCCTGCTACTTTGCTATAAGTGTTTATCAGCTCTAAGAGTTTTATGGTAGAGTCTTTAGGGTCTTTTAAGTATAGAATCATATCATCTGCAAATAGGAATAATTTGACTTCTTTCTTTCCTAGTTAGTTCTATTTTTTTCCCCTTTATTAGTAAATGATGATGGAGTGCAGTGTAATACAACATTGACTTTTTCCATTATGCAGCCTTTATATCACTTCTGGCAATCTTTTCATCAACCCGCAAAGTTTATGGAGCCTTATGGCTAATATGTAGTAAAACTCAAATGCTTAGTTGGGTTATATTCCCCTGCTTTTCCAATATACTCATGAAGTTGTACTATTTACATTGACATTGGCCTTTCCCCCTTTCATCCCTCCACATTGACCCTCCTGCCTATCCCATCTTCTTCAATCTTCACTTCCCTCTGTTGGTTCCCTTCCTCCTTTCTATTCCTTATATTTTCCCTTCTATGCTAAGTTTATATATATATATCAATTTAAGTATAGGATTTTTTCTTGCTTTAAGTGTGATTCAGCTCCCACATAGGAGTGAGAACATATGGTATTTCTCTTTTTGGGCTTGTGTTCATTTGCTTAAGATGATGTTCTCCAGTTCTAACCATTTTGCTACAAATGACATTATTTCATTTTTTTATTGCTGAGTAGTATTCCATTGGGCATATGTATCATAGTTTTTTTAATCCATTCTTCTGTTGATGGGCACCTTAGTTGGTTCCATATCCTTGCAACTGTGAAAAGTACTGCGTTGAATATGGAGATGCAGGTGTTTCTGTGGTATGATGACTCGTCTCCCTTTGAGTATATTCCCAGTAGTGGTACACAATTTTTTTCTTTTTGAAATTCACTAAAGGTTTCTATATAGCCAAGCTGATGATTAATATTTGGAATTTTTCTTAGAGCAACAGAAACAAATATGAATTCCCTACTTGTGAGATACAAAATTATATTCTAAAATATTTTTCTTTGATTTGTTCTCAGTGAATATGGAGAGCTCAGTTTGGAGGCCATTATATAGATAAAAGACAGTGGGTTGCATGAGGCTGATGGTAGTAACAGCAATTAGAAAGAGTGAGTTATTTAAGAAGTCAAATTGATAAGAGGTTAATGATGAATTTTCCTGCAGCCATACCGCTGTGGCTTCCAATCCTGTCAGATCTCAGAAGCTAAGCAGAGTCAGGCCTGGTTAGTACTTGGATGGGAGACCGCCTGGGAACACCAGGTGCTGTAGGCTTGGGAGAAGGAAACAGTAACCCACTCCCAAAAAACAATCAGCCATTGAAAACCCTATGAATAGCAGAGAAGCGCTGGCAATAGTGTTTTGCCTGTTGTACATAGGGTTGCTATGAGTCAGACATTGACTAGACGGCACCTAACCAAAAACAAATGATGAAACGGATAAGGAGTGTAAAGGAACACAGTGATAAGGATGACTTCTAGGTTTCTACATAAACATGGATGGTATAGCAATGTCATTAAGAACAGAGGCTCTGAGAAGTCAGAGGGCCTTTGTTCAAAGTTAGCCTTACTTACAAGGTATATGATTTCTATAAGTTATTTTACCTCCCAATTTTCTCATTGTATAAAACAGAGAATATCTGAGGTTTGGTGAAGACTAAATGAATTAATGGATGTAAAACTTATTTCAGTCCTAACACACAGTAGTCCTCCAATGACCATGAGTTATTTTTAGTCTTTAGTAAGATAGGAACTATTTAAAGAGACCAAGTTTGAAATGCAAGGTTATGAGCCCAGTTTTTCATGTTTCAAAGAGGCATTAGAACCATAGATGTGGAGATGTTAGTAAGCAGAAGGAAATTTAGGCCTGGACCTCAGAGAAATTATATGGTTAGAGATACAAATTGCCCCTGGTGAAGCATGCGTGCATAGGTGCCAACTATACACGGAAGCCATGGGAGTGAATAGGAGTGCATGGAAAGGATTGAAGAGAGGCCAGGTATGGTGGCACCTGTAGTGCCAGGACCTGGGAGGCAGAAGGAGGAGGATTGTGAGTCCAAGGCCAGCCTGGACCCGTGAGACCCTGTCTCAAAAAAAAGTGGAGAGAGGAATATTCTTAATTGAGGTAAAGATTCATATAACCTAAAATTCACCACTTTAATCATAATTAGTATACAATTCTGTGACTTCCAGTATACTCATAATGTTTGCAACCATCACTCCTATGTAAATCTGAACATTTTCATCACCCAAAACAGAAACCCCAAACCCATTAAATTATAACTTTATTCCTACCTCTATCCAGGGCTTGGCAACCACTAATCTGCTTTCTGTTAACATGGATTTACCTGTTTAGACCTTTTACATAAGTGGAATCACATAATATGTGGGTTTTGGTATCTGGCTTCTTTGATGCTTTCAAGGTTGATCCATGTTGTAGCACATACAATTCTTTTGTTGTTGTTGTACTAAAGAACTGATACTGACTCCATGGCATCTAACAACAACAAGAGAGCTGAACCCATGGCTTCGTGCATACTTTTCCAAGTGTTCTACCACTGAGCTGCACCCCAAATCCCCTTTTTAAATTTTTTTATCTTGAGACAGGGTTTCACTAAGTTATATAAGCTGCCTCTGGCCTCGAAACTGCAATCTTCCTGCCTCTGCATCCTGAGTTGCTGGGATTACAGGTATGAGCCACCACACCCAGCATATGATTCATTCTTGTTTTATTGTTGTTGTTAGATGCTGTGGAGTCATGTCCAACTCATAACAACCCTTATTAGCGTTTTCAATGGCTGATTGTTTTGGGATTGCCTTGGGAGTGGATTGCCACATTCTTCTCCCATTTTTGTGGTGCTGGGAATCAAACCCAGGACCTCAGAGACTGCAGAGCAGTGCTCTACCAACTGAGCTAAATCTCCATCATATGGGAATCTTACTATTTATCCACTCATCCATTAATGGACATTTGAGTTTCTAACTTTTGGCTATTATCGTGATGATGCTATAAACATCATCATGTGCAAGTTTTTGTTTGATTACCTCTTTTCTATTCTCTTCAGCAGATATTTAGAACTGCTGGGTCCACAGTAATTTTATGCTTAAAAGTTTGAGGAATCACCAGACTATTTTCCACAGTGACTACATTATTTTACATTCCCACTAACAATTTAGTGGCCTCAGATTTCTCCATGTCATTGTTAACACTTAGTAATTCTAGTCACTGTATTAAGTGTGACATGGTATCTCCTTGTGATTTTGATTTGCTTTTCCCTAATGACTAATGACATTGAGCATCTGTTCAGGTACTTCTCGGCTATTAGAGTATCACGACTCCCAGCACCACCAAAAACGAAAAAAAAAAAAAAATGGAAAAAGGATAAAAAGGAAAAAGGATAAAATACATATCCTCCTTTGTAGAAATGTCTTTTTTCTTCTTTTGTCATGTTGGTTTACCAAACCTATACCTTTATGCATACTAGGCAAGTGCTCCAGTACTGAGCTATATCCCAAGCTCCTACTGAGCTACGTTCCAAGGCCTTGCATTCATTTTTATTGAGAATTGTTGTACTTACATCCATTAAGGATACTGTCTGTAGCTACATTTTCTTGTGATTGATGTCTTTGATTTTAGTATCCAGGTAATGCTGGCACCATAAAATGCATAAAAAGTATTCCTTCTTCAATTTTTTAACAGTTTAAGGACTGATGTTGTTCTCACAATGTTTGATGTCACCACTGAAGCCATATAATCTGGGCTTTTCTGTCTCTCTAGAAGGTTTTGATTACTGATTCAATGTTTTGCTAGTATTGTTATAAAGGTCTATTCTATTTCTTTTTGAGTCATTTTTGGCGGTTTGCATTTCTAGAAATTTGTCCATTTCATGTATGTCATCTAATTTGTGAGCATACAATCATCAATAATATTTTCTTATAATAATTTTGATTTCTTCAAGTTAGCAGTAACATCCCCACTTTATTCCTGATTTTAACACTTTGGATCTCTTTTTCTTGGTCAGCCTTTTTAACAAAGGTTTGTGAACCTTATTGATCTTTTCAAAGAACCAATTTTGGTTGCACTGCATCTATCATCCTTCAGTCTGTTCCACTGAGGTCTGCTCTAACCTTTATTGTTTCCTTCATTCTAGTAGGTTTGGGTTTAATTGGTCTTCTTATTCTGGATCCTTAAGGTGAAGAGCACTGCTTTCTGCATTCCCTAAGTTGTAGTATGTTATTTTCTTTTTCATTCATCTCAAAGTATTTTCCAATGTCTCTTGCAATTTCTTCTTTTACTTATTGGTTAAGGGTATGTTAGCTCTAGTTTCATTCCACTGTGGTAGAGAAAATAACTGGTATAGCTTCAATTTTATAAAATTTACTGAGATTTGTTTTGTGAACTAATATATGTTTTATTCTTGAGAAGGTTCCATGTGGACTTGAGATATTTTGGAATACCTTTTTCTACCTGCTATGATTTGAACATCTGCCCTATAAAATTCAGGTGTTGAAATTTAAGGGCATATGTGATTGTACTAGAGAGGAGACCCTTAAAAGTTGACTAGGTTATGAGGGCTCCTCCCCTTGTGAATGAGCTTTATAAAAGAGCTTGATGGAGAAGATTCATTTCTTTTTGCCCCTGTGCCTTCTGCCATGTGAGGATACAGCATCCTCCCTTTTGGATGATGTAGTATAAGACGCCATCTTGGAAACACAGAGTAGCCCTCATCAGACAACCAAATCTGCCCATGCCTTGATCTTGGACTTCCCATCCACCAGAACTGTGAGAAAATAAATGTATATTCTTTATAAATTACCGACTCTCAGGTCTTCTGTTCTAGCAGCATAAAAAGACTAAGACACCACCCTTTCACTTTCAACCCATTTGTGGCTTTGGCTCCAAAATGAGTGTCTTGTACACAGGACCTATTCATCACACTTACAGAAAATAATCCATTCTGCCAATTTCTCTGCCATTTGGAGTCTTGTGCATTTGCACCTAATATAACCAAGGATTTTGCTGTTTTCCAAATGTCTAATTTTTTATTGTTCATTTCCTTCATTACCGCTTTCTTTTGTGTTAGACATGTATTTTCTAGCATAGCATTTTGATTATATTCTAATTTTTAGATATTTCTTTAGTAGTTGCCATAGGGATTATTGTAACATGATAATCTACTTTGGATCATTTCGTTTCAGTAGTGTATAATCTTGTCTGATAAAACTCATCTTCTCCCTCTAATGGTGCTATTATCACAAATTACATCTTTATATACTGTGTGCCACTGACAAAGATTTAAAATTTTGAATCACCCCCAAATCTGTTAATAACAAAAAGTACATCAACCTGACTTCTATATGTACCTATACAGTTACCTTTAGAAAGAACTTAAGAAACTTAAGAACTTAAGAAATCAAACATCAAAATAAAATATAATCCAATAAATGAGTGAGTAATGGAACTGAATGGATAGTTCTTAAAAGAAGAAATACAAATGGCCAATAAAATCATGCAAAAATGTTCAGTATCCCTAGCCATTAGGGAAATGCAAATCAGAACAATATTGAGATTCCATCTTACTCCAGTAAGAATGACAAAGATTAACAAAACAAATGACAATAAATTCTGGCAAGGATACAGAGAAAAAGGAACCCTTTTCTCCTGCTGGGGAGATTGTAAAACTAGTTCAGCCACTTTAAAAATAAATATGGAGGTACCTTAGAAAACTAGGAATCAAACTACCATACATTACCACTTCTAGGAATATACCCAAAGGAAGATAAGTCATCATACCACAGGGACACTTGAACTTCTATATTTAATGCAGCATTCTTCCTAAATGTAAGGGTACATAATCAACCACAATGTCTATCAACAGAGGATTGGATTGAAAAATTGTGGTATACATACACAATGGAATATTAATAGGCAGTAAAGAAGACTGAAATTATATATTTGCAGCAAAATGGATAGAACTGGAGTACATCACATTAAGCAAATTAACCCAGACACAAAAAGAGAAATAAATACACTATGCTCTCATTCATATGCAGGAGCTAAATCTAACTTAAAGGGAAAACAGTTACATATATAGACATATGAAAATAAACAATCATACTTATCTAAGAATGGAAAATACAAGTGGATCCAACAGGGTGGGGGAAGGGATCAGTGAATAGGAGCAGAGTTGGGGAAGTGGGCAAGGGAAGTGAGAACAATGTATAAAGGTAAAGAGAGAGAGAGGAAAAACACAAAATACAGGTTGCAGCTATATGAAAAAAAGGAGGGGATCAATGAGTGTATAATCCATGGTTGCGTACAGCTGTCATTACATACTAAAATTCCTACTTTTTCTTTTCTTCTTTCATACAGCCTGTTCTGTAAAATATGCAAGGTGATGAATATGTAAGCAAAATTGATTTAATTTTGCATAATGGATATCTCAAATGATTTACTACTCAGTACCCCACTAACATTTATAAATAAAAAACAAAAACAAAAAAATTGTCCCTCAGTCCAATACTTCCTTTCACTCCCTTGCTCTCTGCAGCTCTTATTACTAATTAAATTACTATGTGTCATGTATTTTATGCTTATTTTTCCCCACTAGAATATAAGATCCTGGAGGGCAAAGACTTTTATTTGTATTACTGTTGATATATTGTCAGTACATAGTGGGTACTTGTTTGCTGAGTAAACAGGAGGATGAGTGTAGATAGATTTGCATACCTGGAAACAGGAAGAAATTTCTTGGTGACTGCAGCTTGCAAGCTGACATTATCTTCTGAGAGTAAGGGGAAGATAGTAAAGTGAGAGATAAATTTGGGGAGAATGGAATTTTGAAAAATGTATTGGAGTGAATGAGAAGAGTAGAAGAGAGAAATGTAAGATTGGCTGGCTATACTGAGAGTCCATTTGATCTTGGTGATCATAAGATTATAGTGGATTCAATCTGATCTATTATTCCAGTCTGCAACAATGTATTAATACTTACAGGTACTGAGAAAGTGAATAGTTGGGTTAATTCAGGTTGAAGTTTTGCCAGACAGAGGTAAAGGGTTCGGGGTAAAGAGAATAACATTGGCTGAGCTTTAGTATTTATTACCTAGAAGAACTTTTAAAAAATTTGGGAGTTTGAGAGTTAGGCATGGTGGTGAACACCTATAATCATAGGGACTTGGGAGGCAGAGGCAGAAGGATTCCAAGTTCAAGGTCAGAGGTAACCTGTGTGATTTAGCAAGACCCTGTCTCGAAATAAAAAATGAAACATGGCCTGGGGATGCAGTCCAATGGTAGAGAACTTGTATACTATGTATGAGGTCCTGAGTTAAACCCCCAAGTGCCACAAAAGAAAAAAAAAAAAAAGAAAGAAAAGAAAAGAAAAAAGAAAAGGCCAGTTTGTAAATCTAGAACTTACCTCTCTCTATTGCCAAGATGGGCTGGGGTTTAGCTCAGTGGTAGAACACATGCCACACACTCACTGAAGACCCAGGTTTGATCCCCAACACCACAAAAATTGAAGATGTGGCAGTCCACTCCTGAAAACAATTCCTAAATAGTCAGCCACTGAAAACCCTGAGGCAGATCCAACTCAAAGGCACCTAACAACAACAAACAATTGTCAAGACATGAGTCAGTAAGTAATTCTCATGTGATCTCTTGATTACATTATTTATATTATTATCCCTGCATAGGAGGACACATCATCACATACTGATCTGGTGTTCCAGAGATTTTTCCTCTCATTTTTAAATAGTAATTTTTGTTTCAGTTGACTTCATTGTTCCATATAATTGAATTAACAGCACATGCCCACAAATCTGAGAACTCAAGGCCTCTCCTTTTAGTTATGTATCATAGTTAAAATATAAACTCTGTAGGAACCAAGTCCAAGTGATTGTGCTTAACACTATGTTCCTTAGACATGATAAAGCAGCTCAATAATGCTTTTTTAAAAAAATGAATGAATGATAACCACCAGTAATGAGCATGTATGTGCCAGGGGCTATTAAATTATTTACATAATGTTATTTACTTTTCACAAACAGTACCATACTGTCCAGAGCCGAGTTTAAAAATGAGAAAACATAAGCTCTGAGAGCATGTCCAAGGTCACACTGCTAGTCAGTGAGTAAGTTAGCCAGAACTCTACATTATGCAATTGGTTTTTTTCTCTTTTTGGAGGTACAGGGAGAGGGGCATTGAATCCAGGACCTCACATATACCTGGCAAATGCTCTACCACTAGGCTGCACCTCCAGCCCCTTTATTTTTTGAGTCAGGATCTTGCTCAGTTGTGCAGGTTGCCTCTGGCCTCAAACTCAAGATCCTCCTGTCCCTTGCCTCCCCAAGCCACTGGGATTACAGGTGTGCACCACAGTGCCCACCCAGCAATATAAAGTAATTCTTAAACAGACTACTTGCACTGCTAGCCAATACAAAATAATAAGTTTGCAAGTGAGCAGAAGACTTGTATCTCTACCAATAGATTAGTATGTATCAACCAATCGGGGAAAGAACTATGAGTTTACAGGCTGTAGGTGACCAAGATTTTAATGATCCCACTGGTGGAGGAAGAATCAAAAAGTCCTCAAGCCTCTAGTTGGAAAGAGACTTTTAAAAGTGTTGCTCCAAGACTGGACATGGTGGTACATGCCTGTAAGCACTTTGGAGGCCAAGGCAGGAGGATCAGGAGTTCAAGGCCAGCCTGGACTACATGGAGGCCCTGCCTCCAAACAGAAACAAAATAAAAAACAAACACAAAAACACTTTCCTGTAATTTCTAAAAGTTCAAAAAATAAGGTCATATTCTCTGAAATTTTGACCTGCTTTTCATTTCTCTTTTTTCTCTGTATTGTCCTCTCAAAGTCAATGAAGTATGTTAGTTACAAGTAGAGTTTCAAAATCAGTTGCATGCCGGGGGCAGTGGCACACGCCTGTAATCCCAGCAGCTCTGGAGGAAGAGGCAGGAGGATCACAAACTCAAGACCAGAGCAGTCTGCGTAACTTAGCGAGACCCTGTCTCAAAAAAGTAAAAAATGGGTTGGGGTTGAAACTCAGTGGTCCAGCACTTGCAGAGCATGCAGGCATGAGGCCCTGGGTCCAATCCTCAGTACCACCAAAAAAAAAAAAAAAAAAAAAAAAAAATCAGTTGCATGCTGGGTATGGTGGCACATACTTATAATCCCAGTGACTGGGGAGGCTCAATGGTAGAACATTTACCTGGCATGTGTGAGGCCCTGGGTTCAACCCCTCAGTACTTCAAAAATATATAGTAATGATACTGACTTAAAGGGATCATTTTGACTGTTGTAAGAGAGTAGATGCCCTTGGAAAGAAAAGGAGATGGGAGAGATCAGTTGGAAGAGCTTTGCCATTGTCCAGGTGTAAGGAGGTAAAATATTGTGAAAGTAATGATGGTAGGATTTGCCAATGGAGCTAATGTGAAGCATGAAAGAATTAAACATGACTGCATAGTTTTTAGCCTTAACCAGAAGAATGGAGTTGCCATTTCATGGGATAGGGAAGACTTGAGCAAGACTTGTTCGGGGACGGGGGGCGGAGGTAGATTTGGGTTTGGACACATTAAGTTGTGATGGATGTTAGACATTCAGTAAGTAGCTAATTGTCAGTCTAGTGTTTAAAGGACTGGTGTAGGTTGGAGGGTCAAATGTGGGTGTTGGCCAGGCGCATGGTGGCCCATGCTTGTAATTCCAGTGACTCAGGAAATGGAGACAGAAGGATCAGGAGTTCAAGGCCAGAGGAAGCCTGTGTAACCCTGACTCAAATGGGCTAGGGGTGCAGCCCATTGGTAGAACACTTGCAATGCATGTGTGAGGCCATTAATCAATCGATGGATCAATCAATAAGAGTTTCATACATACAGAGATCTGAGTGGTATTACCTAGGTAGAGAGAACAGAGAAGTGCCAATTGGAAGATTTAAACACTGAGGCACTCCAAGATTTAGACAATGCGAAATGATGAGGAACCAACCTGGAGACCAAGAACCAGCCATGCTGGAAAAAAGCAGCAAGAACAGAATCCTGGTAGGCAAGATAAGGAGCTTTGGGAAGAAAGCCATTAGCTGTGTTGAATGCTGCTGACAAGTGAAATGAAGACTGAGAAATAAAAATCACACATACAGGCTGGGCTCAGTGGCACAACACCTGTAATCAGCGACTCCGGAGGTGGAGGCAGGAGGATTGCAGGTTCAAGGCCAGACACAGGCCCATCTAACTTAGCAAGTAACTTAACTGTCTCAAGATAAAAAAAGATAAAAAAATGGGCTGGGGTGCAGTTCAGTGGTATAGCACTTGCAAAGCCCCTAGGTTCAATCCCCGAGTACAAAAAAAAAAAAAAAAAATCACATATGGGAACATGGAAGATACTCATAATCTTGAGGAGGTTTAGGACTGTGGGGATAAAATCAGAATGTATGGGTTGGAGAAAGTAGCAGTAGTAGCCATGAAACAGTTTTTATAAAGGAATGCAGATCAGAGAGCAATGGAGTAGTATTTGGAAGAAGATACAAATCAAGAGGGTTTTTGTTTTTCCTAAAATGGTAGTTGGGCTAGAATTTGGCTCAGTGGGTAGAGCGCCGCGCTGTAGTCTCTGAGGTCCTGAGTTCAATTCCCAGTACCCCAAAAATGGGAGAAGGGCCTGGCAATCCACTCCCAAGGCAATCCCGAAATAGTCAGCCATTGAAAACCCTATGACTCGCTATGAGTCGGATACCGACTCGATGGCACCTAACAACAACAACAAGAAGATGGTAGTTAGTATTGTTGTTAGGTGCCGTCAGGGTCATGTAAGACTCATAGCGACCCTCACAGGGTTTTCAATGGCAGACTGTTTCGGGATTGCCTTGGGAGTGGGTTGCCACATCCTTCTCCCATTTTTGTGGTGCTGGGAATCGAACTCAGGACCTCAGAGACTGTAGAGCAGCGCTCTATCAACTGAGCTAAATCCCAGCCCGGGTAGTTAGTATAGTATGTTTGTAAATTGATAAAGTGATCCACTTGAGAGGGAAAAAGTTAACAAGGGAAGCAGCCAATTCTAGGCGTAAAATGCAACAATGTAAAAGTGGAATGTTTGGTCTTACATAGGAACTTAGGCAGTTTATCTAGTTACATGAGTGCTGTACTATATTCAGACATAGAAAGGTTGGTAGGTGCAAGGGTGGGGATAAGCAGTTGTTATTATTATTTTTTGGTGTCAGGGGAGTATTAGTGGGTTGAACCCAGGGCCCTGCCCATGCCAGGCAAGTGCTCTACCACCGAGTGGTCCCCAGCCCCTTTAAATATATATGTATATATTTAGAGATAGGATCTTGCTAAATTGTACAGGTTGTCTCTGGCCTTGAACTCATGATCTTCCTGCCTCAGCCTCCTGAGTCATTAAGATTACAGGCATATACCACCACACCTGCCTTGACTTCTATTTTTTAGAGGTAAGATACAAAGATAACAATTTTTAAGTGAGGAAGTATTGGTGGGTTCAGAAGAAAGGTGTGAAACACCTGTTTAAAGAGGCAGAGCAAATGGATTAGGGACCTGGGTCGGGGGACAGCTAACTTCAAAGTTGGCATTGCTGTGTTTTTCTCCAACCAAGTTCAGCTGCTCTGTTGCAGGCAAATACTATAGTGAATTAACCAGAGATGTCGTTTATGCAGGTAAAGAAGAAAGGGCAGGGATGAGGGTATTTTCAAATAATTTATCTAAGCTAGGAAATAAGTTGTTTTTGCAGTAATTGGGGCATGAACCCAGGGCCTCATGCATGCTTTACAAGTGTTCTACAACTGATCTACACCCCAAGCCCATTTTTTATTTTTTATCTTGAAATAGGGTCTTGCTAAATTACACAGGCTGCCTGTGGCCTCAAATCTTCAATCCTCCTGCCTCCACCTCCCAACTCTCTGGGATTACAGGCATGAGTCACCACACTCAGCTGAGTTTGTTTTTAAAATGAGAATAACATTTGATGTGCCTTTTATTAAATACAGATGACTGTTGTGAGCTTCTGGTCACATTTTCATCAACTGATCAATAAGTAAGTTTGTTTTATGTGTCTGAAGTTACCTTAATATACATTATTGGCTCATTAATAGGGAAGTCATGACTAAAAGCATTAATGTCTGTCAGACAAATTTCCTACCACCTTGCTCATGTCCATGAATGTTTAGAGTACTTACTCATTTGGGGACTACAAATAAATCTTATTGTGTAGGCAAACTTGCCAACATGGAATGAGATCAATTGTACACTGTTGGAAACATTCCCCCATTGCTCAGTCTAGTTTGCTACTTTGGGTCAAATGGGATATGGCAATCCCAGCAGGCATATAGCTATTAAACAAATATTGCTGCCAGTCTTCAAACTATCTGCATTGTTGTTAAGTGACGTCAAGTTGGGTCCAACTCATAGCAACCCTATGTACAACAGAACGAAACACTCCCTGACACTGTGCCATGCACATGATTTATTTTTATGTTTAAGCCCAATGTGGTAGTTGAGATTTTCCTTTTTTTTTCATTGACCCGCCACTACCCCAAACGTCTTTCTCCAGAGATTGGTCCCTCCTGACATGTCCAAAATTCATAAGACAGTCTAGCCATCCTTGCTTCCAAGGAGCACTCTGCATACTCTTCTTCTAGGATGGATTTGTTGGTGCTTTTGGCAGTTCATGGTATATTCAATATTTGTCTCTAGCATCATAATTCAAAAGCATCATTTCTTCTCCTATCTCCCTTATTCAACATCCAGCTTTCATAAGCATATGCATAAGACATATATTACGTTTTGTGCTCTTCTAAACTGTCAGCTTGTCATGCTGTGGGGATTGTGTGTTGCTATGATGCTGAAAGCTGTGACACCAGTACTTCAGATACTAGCAGGGCAACCCATGTTGAACAGGTTTCAGCTGAGTTTCCAGACAAAGACAGACTAGGGAGAAGGACCTTGTAGCCCACTCCTGAAACAATTAGCCACTGAAAACCCTATGAATAGCAGAGAAGTATTGTCAAATATGGTGCTGGAAAGTCAGCCCCCATCCCCAAGCTGGAAGGCATTGAAAAATGATTAGGGAAGAGTTGCTTCCTCAAAGTAGAGTGGACCTTAATGATGGGAATGGAGTAAAGCCCCTGGGACCTCCTTTTGCTGATATGGTACCATTCAAAATGAGAAGAAACGTTGTTATTATTATGTGCGCGGAGTTGGTGTCTGACTCATGGCGACTCTATGTACAACAGATGAAACACGATTGTCGTGCTTGTCTGCTTATAGTGTTTTCAATGGTTGTTTTTTGGGAGTGCTTGCCAGGTCCTTCTCTCAAGCCAACAACACCTGGTGTTCCCAGGCGGTCTCCCATCCAAGTGCTAACCAGGTCGGACCCTGCTTAGCTTTGGAGATCTGACAGGATCGGATGCCACACTGGTCTGGTTCCAGGCAAAAACATGGAATGCTTCTTGAATTTGCGTGTCATTCTTGCGCAAAAGAAACACTGGTTGCAAAATTGTACTCAAACAGAAAATCATGTGCATGACAAAGTGCTGGGTAGTGCTTCATTCTGCTGTACTTCAGGTGGCTATGAGTTGGATCTGATTTGGCACCCAACAACAAGATTTTGTGGGTGCTGGGTACTCAGGGTCTCTCACCCGAGTGAGTGCTCTATCACTGAGCTATATCCCCATCCACTAATTTGATATTTCTTGCCTTCAATGTATTTGCCACAAAAATGTTAGAACTTGCATGTAAGACTTTTTTTTCGTCATTTCAGACACTGGCAATATTTTTCTTTCCACAAATAGTGATAATCTTCACATTTGGTATGTGGGTACGCGAAATAAGGTTGTTACCATTTATTTCCCAATTGGTGGTGATTTCAGCCCCATCTTTCCAACTTTCCATCAGGCCTAGCAATAATGTAACTTTGTCGGAAACCGAATAAATTTGTTTCTTTTGTGACAGGATCTTGTTTCTTTTGATGTGTCTTTTTTTGTCTTTTTTCGTCTATGTTAAACAGTTGTGTACTTAATGTTTACTGTAAATCTTTCCATTAAATCAATCTTGTCTTACAAACGGCTCAGGGCCGAAATAATGAACCACTCCAGTACGACCACCATCAAAAAAAGCTTGTTTGATATAACTGACATTTCCCCTCCCCATGTAGGCAAAATAAAAATTTCATTTAGCACACCCCAGACCTTTATTCGTATCCAGGATTTCCAAATGAATTTTATTTCACCCAAAAGCTTTAGGAAAGAGGAGGAACTACAAAAGAGAAAAACGGGAACTATAGAAAGGGTGGGGACGTTATGGATGCAAATGGGAAATGTTTAAAAAAAAATAGGACGAGGTGGCTCAATACTTGATGTCCGAGTAAGCCCTCCCTCTGCATCTCCAGTCTCCTCGGCTATTTTAATTCACTACCCACAGCGGCGCTCCCTCTTCCATCGAGGAATCGCCACCTGACAACTGCCCGGACACACGGCCTCCTAGCACTCGGTACGGTACTCCGCAATCCTGCAAGCTTGCCAAGTCTCGCCGCGAGCGCTCGCGTCCCTTCCTGCTGCTGGGGGTGTGTAACTTACGTCTAAAATGCCGCGGGGCGTGCTCGCAGCAGATACTACCCCGCCGGAGGCCGGCCGCGCCGCCTCCGGCGTGCGGTGAGCGGCAAGCGCCCGGGCCCGGGTTCCGGATCCCAGGAGCCGGGTTGAGGACGCAGGAGCCCGCGCGCCACTCTCGGGAGGGCCACTTCCGCCTCGGCCCACGAGGAAGCTCCGCGGTAACCATCGCCCCGTCGCTCAATTAGGGGGTTTCCGACCACCCCGCCCGAGCCCGAAGGGGCGGGGGCCGGCGGCCGGAGCTCGGCGAAGGGCACCCCCCCGCCCCCGCCGCCGTTGCGCCTCTGGGCGCACGCGCAGCTGCCGCAGCTCCCTTATTTAGTCCGCGATGGCGTCCCTCGCGCCCCACGGTCCTCCTCCCGAAGGCAGCTCCCACCCTGCGCAGCTCGGAACCCCAGGGACCAGCCTCGAGCAGGTCCCTGAGAACGACTATCCCTAAACTGGAACGGTAGTGGCCATACTTGCGAGCCAGGAAAAGCAACGGCAACCGGAAAGGGCTGACGGGCTACAGGGAGGCGAGCCAGGCCTCAGAGGAAGAGGAAGGCCGGAGCGAGCCGAGGTTTACCGAAAGCGGTGTTCCGTAGCCGCGCGAGGTGGGGAGGAAGGCTGAGGGTGGGAGAGGAGGGGCGCGGCGGAAACTGCCGAGGTTTCCCGAAGGCGGCAGCGTCCGAGTTGCCCGGATGTAGTTGGTGGAGCGGCAGCGGCAGCACAAGCGGCGGCGGCGGGAGGAGGAGGAGGAGGAGAAGGACCAAGTGGTGGCGGCGGCAGCGGCGGGGGGAGGAGGGGAGGAGGCGGCGGAGCAGAAGGAGGAAAAGGCGGAGGAGGCAGTCGCTCTCCGCGGGGCTGAGCCGGACGCGTCTTCTTGCCCCCCTCCCCCCGGTTCGCGCTGCCGCCGTGTAGTTGGCGCCGCTGCCCCGGCAGAGAGTGAGCGTGGTGACGGAGGGAGATGGCCCGGGAGCGCCGGCGCCAGTAACAAGGAGGTGCTGAGAGTCGCCGAGGGCGCGCCGGGCCCTGGTGCCGGGGCTGCCGCCCGCCCGTCGCCGCCGCCGCCTGCGCGCCCTCCCGCCCCTCGCGGCCGCTCTCCCTCCACCCTGACACACACTCACAGGCTGGGCATTGATGGTAATGTATGCGAGGAAACAGCAGAGACTCAGTGATGGGTAAATTGTCTTTTCGTTTCGGGCCGGGCCGCAGCGGAGGCGGGGGGCGGCGGCGGCGGCGGCGGGGGGGGGGGCTGTTCCTCCTTATCTGGACCTGGCCGCGCCGCCATTTTTGTTGTTAACCCTGATCCGGATCGGGCTGGGGAGGAGGAGCGGCGGCGCGAGCGGGCGCGGGGAGAGCGAGCGCGGAGAGCGGCGGGGGCCGGCGCGGCGGCGTTTCGCCCTCCCCGGCCGTCCCTGCGCCGCCCGGGAGCCCGGTGTGTGTGCGCGCTGTGCGCGTGGGGGGCTCCGCGCCGGTACGCTCGCTGGGGCCCCCGCGGGGAGGGGCGGCTCGGGGACCCGTTTTCTTCCTTTCCCCGCAGTGTCTCATGTCACTGTCTTTCTTCCTGTTTTTCAGCTGTCACGACCGGAGGGGGGACTCGCAGCCTTACCAGGTACCAGCCGAGGCCGGGGTGGAGGGATTGGAAGGGGCTGGAGGGGGAAGGGAGGGACTGCTACTCGAGCGCAGGCTTCAGAAGTCGCTACAGGCCCTTCGGTGCAACAAATCCGAAAGTAGCCCCGCGGGCCCCCTTAAAATTTTGTGTTGGGTTGTGTTAGCGCTCTCCAGCATGGTTTAGTGACTTATTTTGACAGGTGGCTGGAGGAAGTTCAAGAGGTTTTTTTTGTTTGTTTTTTTTAAAAGAAAAATCAGGAAGACCTGACTCGGTTCTCTTGACTGTCAAGGAATTGATGGGATACACTGATAGGTGACATGGGAGGCATATTTACTTACTATATTGGGGAAACTAAGGTTAGTGTAAAGGTATTAAAATTATAGGAATTGTCTGGGAGAAATAGCTAAGTGGTTACAACTCACATCAGTTATAAGCTAGTCTCCCCATTTTAATTGTTTTTGCTGCCTTACAAGTGAAAGATTTTGCTTTTATTTTAGTAAGAATTAAAATCTTTTGGTACTTGGGTAATTCATTCCAGTGTAGATGATTTTAGGTGTGTAGGTTCTTTTTTGTTACTGCAGTTCAAAGCTTTTAAAATTGTGTTAGATGTCTCAGTAGATAGAGCCTCATGATGGTTGGTAAGGGGCAGATGACAACAGAAGTACATGTATTCTATATCACTTGAAGAATAAGCAGGCAGGTTTCTAACCTTATAGTTCTCTTATTGTCTACCATGAGTTGTTAAAGCTCCAGTTAAATACACTAGATCCCCTAATGTCAAACATTTTCCATTTTATTTGCATATGTTAAAGATTAAATCCTGTTGAATCTGGCCCCCAAAACATAAATACCCATTGTAAAAGACTGATATGTCTTGTTTGTTTTGAGATTTTTAATGTGTAGAGTAAGACCATATCGTTTTGAGGGCCTTTCATTGAATTCCAATATGCCTTCTAGAAACTTGTACACATTTTATTTTGGCCGGTATTTTTATAGTTTAAGATTATTTCCTACACCTGTAAGAGTAGGTAAGTTAAGTCTGAAATCCTTTATTTGAATCAGAGAAATGGAGAAACTTTTACAGGTTTGGGGAAACATGCATATGTTTATTGTAGAGCAGAAATTAGTTACAGTAGTGAGGGATTTTTTTTTTTTTTTTATAGCAGGGTTTGTGGAT
Organism: Pedetes capensis; assembly: GCA_007922755.1. Classification (NCBI taxonomy): domain Eukaryota; kingdom Metazoa; phylum Chordata; class Mammalia; order Rodentia; family Pedetidae; genus Pedetes; species Pedetes capensis. Next base: position 249,164 of record VMDO01000297.1, on the reverse strand, counting down.
CAGTTTAGTTTTCTTTCAGTCAGACTTTCAAAAAGACATTCAGGCATTCTCAAAATTTTTTGAGGCATCAATGTGCCAAGTTACTTGATTTTTCTGTTTTTAAGGTACTACTTTTTTTTTCTTTTTTTAATCTGGTTACATTTAATAGTATTCAGGACTTTTAGAGTAACTCGAGCATTTAGATGTTATCTAAATAAGGGTAGAATTGAAAATGGAAGTTTTAATTTTACTGGCATAAATTCATAAAACTGAAGCCAGAACACCAGAATTTGCAATTTCATTAGTTTAGGGAGTTGAGTTTAAAGTTTCAATTCTCTCTCTCTTTTTTGGGGGGGTGATGTTTTGCAGGCACTTAAGTATTCATCGAAGAGTCACCCCAGTAGCGGTGATCACAGACATGAAAAGATGCGAGACGCCGCAGATCCTTCACCACCAAATAAAATGTTGCGGAGATCTGATAGTCCTGAAAACAAATACAGTGACAGCACAGGTCACAATAAGGCCAAAAATGTGCATACTCACAGAGTTAGAGAGAGGGAAGGTGGTGAGTAGCTTTCTTGCTGAAACTTTGACATATATTTATTTTTGGCAATTGCTTTATATAAAACAATGGAGATAATAAAATTTCCAACTTGAGGAAGTTACTGTGTAGTTATATCATTAAAGTTTTATTTATATCAATTTTTTAATTCATAAAATACTGTAGGGATATAATGCTGACATGAGCATGGACTCCAATGTCTGATAATAGGGAATGCATTTATAAATACAGTCTACCAAATGTTTGTTAATGACATAGCTACCTGCCATTTTTCCAAGACAGGAACTTTCACTTTTTCAAGTAAAGATTTCATTTTATTTTGAGATCCTTGCTGTTTCTCTTTTTCTTTCCTTCTTTCTTTCTTTCGGAGAGTGGGTACTAGAGGGGGCTGAACTAAGGGTCTCAATAATACTTTTCAAGTGCTTTACCACTGAGCTACATGCCTTCTTTTGATTTTTTAATCTTGGGACAGAGTCTCATTAAATTAGGAAGGCTCCCTCTGTCTGGCCTCTGACTCAAAATCCTCCTGCCTCTGCCTCCTGAGTCATTGGGATTATAGGCATGTGCGACCTGGTTGAGCAGCTTCAGTTTATTTTGTAAGTGGCTTAAAGCAGTGTCTGAACTATAATGATAATTATACACTTAAAAACTTAGTAGGTTTTTCAAGACATTAGGTTAAGCCATTGGTGATTCAGGAATTCATTTTTGTTTTTTGTAGCAAGCATTTAAAATTTTTATTTTCTATATTCTCTGGGTTCTTGTTAGTGAATTTCACACACTTGGTTCATCAGAATATTCAGCTTTTTAAATATTAGCCTCATTTCTTTTCAGCAGTGCTGATATCTTTCAGTTACTGCTTTGCTCAAGCTTTTTGTGGTAGGGCCCGAGAGTAAGTACATTTCCACACTGACTTTGCTCAGATTTCACCAAAGTAACATTTCTTTTCTAAAGCCTACATTAAGGAATAAACTAATTTCAGATACTTGTATTTTTTTCTACTATAAGGTTTTATATTGCTTAAGTAAATAGCATATTTGAGTTAATTATACAATATTGATTGGAAACTTCTAGGGAGTAATATGTGGGTTTTTGCCTCACTTGAGAACTCACTCCTGATACTTTGCTTACTTTTAGAAAATATCCAGCATCTTTTGTCTCTTTTGGTGGTGGTGATTTTTTTCATTTCTCTTCTTTTGTTGTCTTTTTTTCTTTTTACAATGCCTCTTAAAGTAGAGTCAGCTTTACTCAGTGTGATCATATATTGAGGAACTGGCTTCTACATAATTACTGGGTTGAGGAAATTATTAATGGTCAGAGATTGAATTAGGATGGAGTAATTTGGGTAATGGGATGGGAGGAAAATGATTCTTCATTGGATATAGCTGTAGCTTTGTGCTTTTATGTAGATAAGCCACATGTTCCTGAGTAAAGAGTAGCAGGTAGGTTTGATGAAGGTATTAGAAGTTCTTTGTTAGCAAAATTAAACTATTGATGTTTTTATGGATTAATTTTCCATACTTTTACATATATTCTGAGATGATAGTATTTATCAACCACTCTTCTCTAACGGATTTTATACTACAAATATTAGCTCTTGGCAGCAGGTACTAGTTGTATTATTATTGTGGTTTATTTTGAAATTTTTGATGATTTCACAAAATAGGTTGTGGCACCTCATCTTGTAGGTAGGCTGTTATTCATATTTTAGTGACCTGGTTAATCCATTCCCAAATCCAGAAGTCCTTTAGACACTCAAGCATTTTTAAATGCTTTCATCCATTTTCAGTGAACTATGCCAAATCAATTCTTTCACAGGTAAGATAATCCCAAGAACATTTGGTTGCTATTTATTCAACAAACACTGGGCATCTACTGTGTGCCAGCAATTGTGTGATAGTCCTACAAGTTAGGAAGATAAGATGTGATCCTTTACCTTGAAGCTGCTCTTACTTGCATTGACTTGTGAGAACTAGTGGTGGTTCTCTAGAACTGCCCCCCCCCCCACTTTGATTTTTCGATTTCCTTCATGTGGACTCCCAAGTACTTGGTGATTTTTAGTTTATTTGCATCTTTGCTGATGGACTTTAGTTCCATTTATAAGAAATTACTTAATTTTTCTAGTCATTTGCTCAGTTAGGCCTCTCTGATTTGCTTTCTAGCTGCTCATCTGTCTTCCTTTTGAAATTAATACTGTAACTCCTCTCTCATATATGGCTGCCATGTTCCTTTGAACTGTGAAGGAGTGATACCATGAAGTGTAATATTTCCATTCTAGAGTTCAGGATACATCTTTCATGTTATGTCTCTCTTTCCTCGTTTGATACTTATGTATGTATGTACATACATGTTTTGTAGTAATGGGAGGCTGATCCCAGGGCCTATAATACATGCTTTGCAATAGCTCTACAACTGAACTGCAACCCCAGTCCATTTTTTACTTTTTTATTTGAAAACAAGGTCTCACTAAACTGTACAAGATGCCTCTGGCCTCAAACGTGATTTTCCTGCCTCTGCCTCCCAAGTCACTAGGATTATAAGTGTGAGCCACCATGCCTGGCTAATACTTAGTATTATATTTTGACTTCAGATCTATCTATATAGATATATATAGATAAATATGTAGATATATAGTTTTTTCTTTGGTTGTTAATATGTTTGAAACAATTTTTTCAAGAATATATGTATGATTTTCTTACAGAAAATATGTATGAATTCTTAATAGAATTCCTTTGTCTTTCATCTTTATGACTTCAAGTATGTATAAATATATAGATAAAATTCAAAACCACTATCAAAAGTCAAACACAAGTGAGTTGGATTATCTGTGCTCTTGGGCATGCATAAGTAACCGTAAGAATAGTTACTGCATTGCTCATTGAAGTCCTTACTGCACATTTATTTTATTCATTATACTGTGGGTTTTTTTGTTGTTGGTTTTAGTTTTTGGGAGTTATGTTTGAGACAGGGTCCTCACAGTGAAGCCCAGACTGGCCTTGAACTTGGAGTCCTCCTACCTCAGCCTCACCCTTACCTTAGAATGCTAGGATTATAGGTGTATGCCACCACATCCAGCTAGGTTTATTTTAATCTAATGATAGTAATAGCTACTAACTTAAAAGCCTATATGGTGTGATTTGGAACTGGTATTTTACAAAGCAAGTTTGAGCAAATGTGAAACTTGTAATAAATACTTGTTTTCCCTAGGATTAAGGTTTATTGGCATCATGGTATGTTTTTTCCCCAGTAATCACTGGACTTTTCTTGGCATCTTGGATTTTCTTAAATGTTAGCTAAAAAATAATACGTAAAAGGACTTAAAAGATGCACTGTAAGAAATCAGGGATTGAGGAGGAGTTTTTTATTCTTAAGCATCTTTGCATTAATTAAAATAACACTGCAATGCAGCATGTATAGCTTAAAGAGTGATTCTTATCCTTTAGGATTTATTAAAGTGAATATAGATTTCTTGTAAAAGGAAGTTGAAGATGTGTGTGTTTGGTGAAATAAGTTATTTTTATATTCTCTGATCTATCTGTAAACATATAACCTTTTGTGTAAAAGTAAACAACAGCAAAAAAACCTTAAACATATAATCATTAGATTTGCTTTTATAGTTTAGATAAGTTTATAAAGATGATCCTGTTACCCAGACCTCAAAAATATAAACAGACAGTGCAAGTTGAATTTATATTTTATGGGTTTTTTTTACTTCCATTTCTATTTTCATTGGGCTCAAAAACAAGGGAGAATGAATCTTGAAAGGTTCCTATGTTTTTCTTACAGAATAGTTCTAATTTTACCAAGTAACTTTTAGCTTAATAATTGTACAAATGAGTTTAAGAATGAAGAATATCTTTGTAGGGGTTCTATAAATTTGTTCCACAAAACTTCACCCTCTTGGGAAAATCTTTTTTCCCACATCATCCCTCTCAGAATTAGTGTAAGAAAGTTAAGTATATTTGGAATACTTGTTAGAAACATCTTTTGGGGTAGAGAGAGCGCTCAGTTGGCTAATTGAAGAATATTCTTTATTTTTTTGGTACTTGGGGTTGAATGAAGGGCCTTGCACATACTTTGCAAGTGCTGTACCCCTCAGCTGTACCTCCAGCCCATTCTTCAATTTTTTTATTTGGAGACAGTTTCACTAAGCTATGTGTGGTGCCTCTGGCCTCAAACGTGGAATCTTCCTGCCTCTGCCACCCAAGTCACTGGGATTAAAGGCATGCCACTGTGTCCAGCTTAAAGAATATTCTTTATTGGTTTCTGAATTTGTGAGATCTTTTGTAAATTGATAATAGCTTTTAAAATTTGAGTATCTTTTAGTATGAAGGAAAATTGCGTTTACAGTATTGGTAAGCATTATTTTTAAAGATTTTGAAGTTTATAGCTATATTTGTTGGTAAGTCCTTAATGAGTTGATTCTGACTCATAGTGACCCTATGTATAACAGAGTGAAACACTACCTGACACTGCCATACATATGACCTTTTTTATGTTTGAGCCCATTGTTTTAGACGCTGTGTTTCTTCTCATTTTGAGTCTTGCCATAACAGCAAAGGGAAGTCCCAGGGACAGTGCTCCATTAGCATCATTAAAGTCAACTCTTCTTTGAGGAGGGTACTTTTCCCCAGTTGTTTCTTGAATGCCTTCCAGCCTGGGGGACTCATTTCCCAGCACTGTTATTTGACAGTACTTCTCTGGGATTCCTAGGGTTTTCAGGGGCAAATTATTTCAGAAGAGGGCTGCTGGGTCCTTCCCCCTAGTCTGTCTTAGCCTGAAAGCTAAGCTGAAGCCTATATGCTGTCAGTGGCCCTTCTGGTATCTGAAATACCAGTGTCATAGCATTTAGAATCATAGCAACACACAAGCCTCCACAGCACAACAAGCTGATAGACATGTGGGAGTATAGCTGTATAGTGAAGTCTTACTCTTGTTTGTCAGTTAGCTATATCTTTGGAGAAATTTGGAAATGTATTTTCATCTCCTAATTTTCAAATAATTTTTTTACAGGATGAGTATCCCTCATCTGAAAATCTGATGATCATGTCAAAATGCTCAAAGGTTCAGGTTTTGAGTTTTTAGATGAGAGATGCTCACCTGGTAAAGTCTAAGCAAATACTCCAAAACTGAAAACACTCCAAAATCTAAAATACTTCTGGTCCCAAGTGATGGAGATAACATAGTAACATTTTGAAGGAATTATTCAGTTAGAGACCATTGGTGGATAATTTTGAAGTTTTTAAATATAATATAATAATGTTTGAATCTTTTCACATTAGGTAATAGACTGATAACGTGTATAACATGGCATGTGGTTGTTCGGGTGGCTACATTTCAGATAAACTATGCCTTGCATTAATAGTGTTACAAGTACTATAAAAATTAAATCTGAGTTGATCCTCTTATTGACATTAGAAAGTAGGTAGAACAAACACTATCCCTCTTTTCAGCGTTAGGAACAGAGAAAATTGTGCTTGTATAAAGTTGAACAAATAGTAAAAGTTGAGTCTAAAAATTACTTCCCTCTACTCTGGTAAACTGTATAAACTGTCAGAGCAGTACATAGGTATATTGAAAGCTTATTTGGTAGTATTAGTATGGCATGAATTAGTTTAAAACTTTTTACTTTTATCCGCTAAATGCCTTCAGCCAACTTCCTTTAGTGGTTACATGTGGCCTGGTTATAGAACAATATCAAAGCCAGGACATAGGCACTGGTACAGTGTGTGTGTAGTTCTAGGCCAGCTTGTCAAATGTTGGTGTTTTGTTTTTGCAAAGAAATTTTAACGTGAAAACACGCCAACAATTTCACTAGAAAAATCCATTTTTCCCTCTCAGGATGAATTCTCATATTCATGTACCTGTTTATGAAGTACTTGGAAATTTTGCAGAAAATCTAATGTACTAGTATTTGAATTTCAATAATAGTGTTGAATAATGGTTAGTATTCTGTGTAGTGAAAATAGATACCTTTTTTAAAAAGTTGATTCATGCTTTGTAGTGAAATTGCTAGCAGAAATGTTTGCATTGGATTTCCATAGGCCAGTTTTAAAAATAATTGCAAGAATCAGATAACTCCATTTCAAGATAAACAGAACGTTCAGAGATTAGCAGTTTTAATGTTTCAACTTTTGAGTGTTTTTCTTAATTTTAGAAAACTATATAGTCTTAAGTATCTGTAAATTGTGGTATTTGAACACTTACTAAGCCTCACAGCTTCTCATCACATCATTTCAAGATTTTTGGCATTTTTATAGAGAGTTACCATGTATTGTTTATGATTTAGTGGTACTTCTGCTTTACAATCATAAAAATATTTTGAAATGGTTCACTTCGACCATTTAATACAGTTTTAGTTTGAACCATTTTCTAACATGTGCTAGATGTAAAGTTTTTGATGTAACATAGGATTTTTGGTGTATAATTCACAGAAAACTTATATATTCTACTTTGAACCTGTTATCCTGATTTGGCATGGTGGCACAAGCCTGTAATCCCAGCACTTGGGAGATAGAAGAATTGCAAGTTTAAGGCCAGCCTGTGATAGCAAGACCCTATCTTAAAAAAAAACACAAAACAACACAACAAAACTTAAACAAACACTGGCACTGTGGTGCATGCTTATAATCCCAGAAACTCAGGTAACTGAGGCAGAAAGGTTACAAGTTGAAGGCCAGGGGTAACTTGCCAATTGAGTAAGACCTTGTCTCAAAAAAAAAAGGGCTGGGGGTGCAGCTTGATGGTAGAGCACTTACCTAGCATACAGGAGGACCTGAGGTCACCCCCCCCCCCCCGTCTTTTTATCCCCGTACCCACCGCCATGGGAGAAGGATGTGGCAGTCCACTCCCAAGGCAATCCCAAAACACTCAACCATTGAAAACCCTATGAGGGTTGCAATGAATTGGACATGACTTGATGGTACCTAACAAATCCCACCCCCATAAAGAATCTGTTACCTTATTCTGTTTTGCAGAGTGGTTTTTCGGGGTAGTGCAGCATTTGATTGTGATACTAGAAAGTGAAGATGGCAACTAGCTGCAGCATTTGGGACACTGTAATAAATCCTGGCAATACTAACCCTTAACTGGTATTGTGGGGTCAAAATAACTCCTTAGATGGGTGCTGGATGTTGGGCACTGTAGCACTTAAGCCCAGGTACGTTCATCATAGGTCATATGTGACCCCGGAAGCATGATACCAGTTAAAGGTTAATCTTTAAAAAGCTAAGGCTTGATGATATATCCTATGAATATTCTCATTTTTAGGGCATATGACACTTTATAATTTCAAAACTCTTGAATTGTTTCTCATCTGATTTCATGGCAACCTTTTAAAACAAGACCAATCAGCATTATTCCTGGTATTCTGATGAAATCATCCAAGTCTTTCATTTACTATTATTGAAACTGGAAAGCCAGTATTTTCACTATACATAAATTTTATTTTTAACTTCACATTATACTTGAAGTGTGCCCATTATTCAATACTTAAATATAATTTTTGTCCTGGCTACCACTTCCTTTACCTCGATTCTGCAAGAATTCCCTAGATGCTGTTCCTGCTTTATACACTTGTTTCCTCACACACTAGCCAGCATGATCCAGTTAAAATGGTAGTGAGCTCACATCACTCTCAGGCTCACAGCCCTCGAGTGACTCTTTGTTGCTTACCAAGACATGTAAAAGATCCTGTAGTCTGGTGTCTAGGTATTTCTGCAGCCATTTCTGTCACTCTTGTTTGTGTTCTGTTAATACTGGCCCTGCAGGAAAAAAATTTGTTCTTGCCTCAAGGAACTGTAAGTCATGCTCCTTTCTGGGATGAACTTGCTGTATGTTCTCCTGGTGTAACATTTTTTTCAGTAATGTGTCTGCTTAAGTATTACAGAGTTGTTCTCTGTCCTTTTATAACCACTATGAAGCAGCCATCCCCATCATTGTCCTTTCCTCTGCTTTGTTCCTTCCTCGTACTGCATGTGACCTGATGATGTTTTTTTTGTTCTTGTTAGATACTGTCAAGTCATGTCCAACTCATAGGGTTTCCAGTGACTTACTGTCTTTGAGATTGTTTCAGCAGTAGACTACCACATCCTTTTCCCATTTTATGGTGCTGGGGATTGAACTCAGGGCCTCAAAGAGTGCAGAGCAGCACTCTGCTGACTGAGCCAAACCCCAGCCCCAAGCTGACGTTTACTTAACACTTATTCTGCTGTAGCACATGTGTATTCCTGAAAGTCACCATAGTATACAAAACTATACAACAGAATTTATAGGAAGTGAGGTTCAGGAGCACAATACTCAAAAAAATATTGTCAGTAACATTAAAAAGAGGAACCTGAGAAAAATTTTGCATAGTTTTATGTATATTTACTAGTTAAAGAACGTATACACACTATCAGAAGTGGCACTTAACCTTGACAGAGACCAGAAGTTTTCTTATGGAAGTGGGCATACATTAGAAGGGTGAAAATGATAGAAGATATCTGAAATCAAGTGGAAATTGTAACGTCACATGTGTATCATGTGATTCGTAATCCAGGTGATGAACTGAGATAGCTAGTAGATGTTTCAGATGCATGTGCTTTGTTAAATCTGTGCATCTTGGTTTAACTGGATGCAATTGGTGTTTCTCACACGTGAAATTTCTCAGAAGTGAGTGGAAATTTGTGTTATTCCTTTGTATATCAGTAGTGCTTGAACAAATGTGTACTTTTTTCAACATGTATCAGGAGAACCATCTGTATTTTGGTTTTTGTTTGCTTGCCTTTTGTGGAATGTAGTTCCATGAGAACAGGTAGTGAGTTTGTCTTTATTCACCCTGTATTCCTATTGACTAGAATAGTGTCTGACACCTTATAGAATTTCAATAAATGGGTAGATAAGCGTACTGAGATTACGATAAAAGGAAATGAAGTTGCAGTTTTGTGGAACAGTTCTTGTCAAACTTGAATATTACAAATACTGCTCACCTGAGTAATCTTGTTAAATACCATGTACTGGTTGACTAGTTAAGGTTAGGGCCTCAGAGTCTGCCTTTTAAGATCCCAGGTAATGACCATTCTGGTGGTTCCATATGAGTAACAAGGTTCTAGCACTGTCCTGTGGAAATGTGATGTTAGCTACAGATGTAAACCATGGGTATGCTTTTCTAGTAGCCTCATTTTTACAGTAAAAATGTGGCAAAGTTAATTTTATTGTATTTAATTTAGTATATTAAAGTTATTCTTTAACATGTAATTGATACTTTAAAAATTATTAATGAGATACTTTACATTCCTTAATTTGTACAAAGTCTTTGAGATCCAGTGTGTATTTTACATTTGTAACACCTTTTGGTTTGGACTAGTCAAAGTAGTCACATTTCATGTGTTTAAATGCAACATGTGGCTGGTGGCTGCTGGATTGGACAGTGCAATTCCTGAGTATTTAGTCACCTTGTGGGTTCGTCCAGCTTCTTCCTTTTTCTCTAAAGAACTTTTGGATGGTGCTGGTGATCAAACCCAGGGTCTCAGGTGGACTAGGCAAGTACTTTTTATCACTGAGCTACGTCACCAGCCCTAAAGGTACTGCTACAAAGCAGAAATTGATAGATCATTGAGCTCTATAATGCTTCATGTACTAAAACTTGGCTCAAATCCTATCCTAATTAATTACTAGTTCTCATGGCAGATATCCTTATGCCATAAAAAGATAAAATTCTATAGTCTTTGCGGAATTTCCATAAATTTTTTTTGATACTGTGTTATACTTTTCTTTAAGTTTGCATTTATTTGCGCAGTGGGTTCAACAGATACTTGGAGTTGACAAAACTAGCTGGAGAAAACTGACTAGTGTAGTTTTCAATTAGTGTTCAGGCAGTATTAATACCTACCTTTATCCTTTACTAATGAGTGCAATCTTCCTTCAACTCCATAAACTTCCTTCAGTGGTTAAATCTAGGCTCTGGTACTTGTAGGTATGTGACCTTAGGCATGCCAATTAATCTCTAAGTTTTGGTGTCCATTCCTTTAAGATTGTTGTGATGTGAAATGAAATTATGTAAAAGTATTTAGGCAAGTAGTTGACTATAACAGACTAAATTATTAGGCTCACTCTTACTCTGAATAATTAAAATTTGTATCAGATCAGCAGCCCTAGCTCTCAGGCTACTATTTCCTTTAGAGATAGAAAGAAACATACTGGGTAAGTGAGAGCTACATGAGAGAGGTTGCAGAGACATTTTCTGAGTACTTGCCCATATCTAGGACTTTGCAATTCACATATTTAAGGAATAAATATAAGGGTTAAAAACAAAAGCACAAGTTTACTGAGTCACAAATTTGGCTGCTCATTGGGTTATCTGAGAAGCTTGCTATAGCTTACCTGACACCATCTGAATTACCCTGAATTACAACAGTAGGGTATGCAGCCTAGAAAACTGAATTTTTACATAAACAGTGTTTTAATTCTCCCTTCATTGGTAAATGTTGATGGGGTATAGAGTCATATAGCATTGGCTTTATCCATTATGCAACTAGTTTATCACTTTTGATTATACTTTTATCAACTGTATTACATTTTCTAAAGTTATAAAGAATTTTTTAATGATCTTTCTAGATTCATGGATAGTATTTATATGTACATTACATAGCCAACTTAATATCCTGTGGCAAAGACAGCTAATGTCCAGCAATATAGCTAGCACCTGGTAGTAGAGAAGTTTCTAACTGGTATTTTCAACTGGACAGTCAAATAGATAGACAATGTATTTGAGTGGTATCTGCAGCCACCACTCTTATTTAGATAAAATAGTCTTAGATATTACAGTCACCCCCAAGTCATGAAGCTGTCCTGAGATAATTCACTGGTAAACATCACTTGTTTTTTGTCCTAGTTTGAAAAATAGTTTTCACCCAAATCAGAAGATTTATACTGACTTAGGTATTAGTGGTTTATTTTATAAAACTTATTTTTAGTAGTGTATATATTCTAAAAAGAAAGTTAGGATGTGTTTGGTTGATACATTAAACCTACACTTTCTGTTTAGTCTTTGATTTACTTTTGAATTTCTGTGACAGTATGCCAGAAGAGTGTGACATAACAGTATCTTCTGAAAGGTTTTAACTTATTCTATACACATAGAACTAGTCTGTTCTAATAGGCAAAAAGCAATAATTGTAAAATATATTATCCTGGAATATTTGGCGAGGAAGAGGAGAGGATGTATACAATTTTTGCATTTAATATTTGGTTTGTAAGAATAATTTTGCATTCTTTCTAACCTTATAGAAATGTATGGGTGTTGATGGTGAAAAGATTTATTGTAATGGGGAAGAGCTAGGCACATTGGAGCACATTTCTGCTGCTTGCAGCCTGTTGTAGATTGATTTTGGCTGGTTTATGATCTTGTTGCCTGTTGGCTCTTTAATAGTCTTCTAAAGCAAGCGTCTCTAACCACTGGGTAGCACATAAACCCTAGGGCACTAATCTGTGGCCTTCTAAGAACTGGGATGCACAGCAGGAGATGAACTGTGGGCAAGCAGCAAAGCTTCATCTGTATTTATAGCAGCTTCCCGTCACTTGAGTTATCCCAACTCTCCACACATCCCACACCCAGTATATGGAAAAACTTGTCTTCTGAAACGGGTCCCTCGTGCCAAATAAGGTTAGGGACTGTTTTAAGGCATTTGTATTTACTATGCACAGATACCTTAATTTCAGTGTTTAATGAAACACTTAAATAAGAATTAAGTCACAAAATAATACTTTTTTTATTTATTTTGAGGCAAAGTCTCACTGTGTATCCCTGGCTGGCCTTGAACTCAACATCTGTCTTCCTGTCTCAACCTCCCAAATGCTGGGATTACAGACCTGTCCAATCATGCCTGGATACAAAGCTATACTTGTAGAATTACCTTTGTATTTTGATATAATTATGAAAATTCATTTTGTATATAATTGTTAAATGCCAATGTTGATTAGTGTGGAAAAAGGGGATACAATACTTGGGCCCTTAAATCTACCCTTTAATTTGATTTGGACCGGTTTTATTTATTGTTTAAACATGTAAATTTTCTAAACTTTCCTACTTGATTCATGTTGCATAGGTTCTGATGCAGAGGGAAGATTTGTCTCATTTTTTTATGCAAGCTTAAATGTAGCTGGGCGTGGTAGCACATGTATGTAATCCCAGCACTTGGGAGTCAGAGACAGGAGGATCACAAGTTTGAGGCCAACATGGACTACATAGCAAGACCTTATCTCAATTTTAAGAAAAAGTAAAGACAGCTGAAATGTAATTTCAGTTTTGATTTGTCCAATTTTTGGCCAGTGTCTGTTGTTGTTAGGTGCCATCGAGTCGGTATCTGACTCATAGCAACCCTCATGGGGTTTTCAATGGCAGATTGTTTCGGGATTGCCTTGGGAGTGGATTGCCAGGTCCTTCTCCCATTTTTGCGGTGCTGGGAATTGAACTCGGGACCTCAGAGACTGCAGAGCAGCGCTCTACCAACTGAGCTAAATCCCAGCACAGTGTCTAAGTGAATTAATTTTATTAAATACCATTATTATTTGGCTTTCTTTTTGCTAAACTTTAATTTTATTGGCTTTAGAAATTTTGACATTTTCCCCCACCTCTGGACACTTAATTACTATAAACATTTTTTGTGGTGCTGGGGCTGAACCCAGGGCCTCACACATGCTAGGCAACTGCTCTACCACTGAACTACACCCCAGCCCTGTAAATATTTTTTGGATGCTTGAAGATAATAGATTTTTTCTTTGGTACAGAAATCTCAATAGATCAAGCTTTTGTACTTCTTTTCTTTTTTGAGACAGGTTCTTGGTGTGTATCCCAGGCTGGCCTCAAACTCTTGTTGACCTTCTTTCAGCGCCCCCAGTGCTGGAATTACTGGTATGCACCACTCAAACCTAGTATGCTTCTGTATTTTTAATTTTTACTTGATCTACCATTTTCTCAGTGGAATAATTATGGAATATAGTTGATTTCAAAATTACTTCTCATTTTTAAAATGTTTTTTTTGTTTTATGTGTTTTATTTTTGCCTGTAGCCATACTACCCTGGCATCAGATCTTGAAAGCTAAGCGAGGTTGAGCCTGGTGAATACTTGAATAGGAGACTGCCTGGGAACACCAGGTGCTGTAGGCTTGGGAGAAGGATCCGGCAGCCCACTTCCAAAACAGCCATTGAAAACCCTATGAACAGCAGGGAGGCACTTACATAGTGCCAGACATGGCAAGTGTCTGGAGTGTTTTGTTCTGTTTTACATAGGGTCCCTGTCGATTGGACTGGACTTGAGGGCATCTAACAACAACAACAAAAGATTCTTCAGATTTGAGAACAAAAATGAAGACATTTCCCTACATCCAAATTCTCATTACCATCCACAAAAAACTTAACAATTCTTTATGCAAAGATTTGTTGTTATTGTTGGGTGCCCTTGAGTCGTGTCTGACCCACAGCAACCCTGTGTACAACAGAATGAAACCTTCCCCAACACTTGCCATGCCCGGCACTGTGTCAGTGCTTGTCTGCTATTCATAGGGTTTTCAATGCCTGATTGTTTCAGAAATGGGTGACCAGGTCCTTCTACCATATTTGAGGCACTGGGGATCAAACTCTGGGCCTCAGCTCAGAGCAGCATTCTACCAGCTGAGCTAAACTCCAGCTAGGGATGAAGAATCTTTAGACTGCATTAAAAAGTGACTTATTACCAAGCACTATGGTACACTCCTGTCATCCCATTGACTTGGGATGGTAAGGTAGGATTACAAGTTCAAGGCTAGGCATAGCCTGTGCAATTTAGTGAGTGACACCCTGTCTCAAACTAAAAAAAATGTTTTGAGTCATCATTGCCAAGAGTCCAGACTTTTCCTTTTTATTTTTGTTTTTGTTCTATAAAATGTAATTTTGCTGCTCTGCTGTTTCATAGGTCATAAGATTTTCACAAGACTTTGTTGGTACAACCATCAGTGATTAATAGCACACAATAGTTGTCCAATTATCTAAAAAAAAATCACAAGACAACCTGCATACTCTTTATTTGTAAACCTGCATGGAAAAGTAGTAAAGGTTTAGACTTAGACTTGTGTACTTTAATGTAATTTACCGTTCTAGTATATTAAGAAATAACATGCATTTTGATTTGCCAAAACCAATACTTGTATTCTGGTAGCAACATACTACTACTGCTATATAGTAAAGTGAATACCAGAACTACAAAGATAGGCATAAGTGAATTTTTATTGGGAATGGAATTTGTCAGCTTAAACAGCAGCAAATGTAGAGTTAATAAGGAACCTACTAGTTGTCACAGATAAATATGACCTCCATAATAGGTGAAATAAGTATTTCAATTTGTGACCTCCTCAGCCCAAAACGTCAAGTGCTTTCTCGTTCAAATACTTCTGGATTCCTACTAAAAAGGAATACAGTGAGAATGGAAAGGTTGTTTTCTGAAAGGAAATCACCAAAGAGAAGTCAGGGAAGCAATGTAGAAATGAAGAACGTATGTAGAACACTCTGAAAATTGTAATTAACTACATTTTCACTTTACTTGGGCATTGAACCCATGGCCTTGTGCATACATTGCAAGCATTGTACCATTGAACTGCAGTCCCAGCCCCATTTTTCGTTTTTTTTATTTGGAGACAGGGTCTCCCTATGTTACACAAGCTACCTCTGGCCTCAAACTTGAAATCCTTCTGCCTCAGCTTCCTGGGTTGCTGGGATTAGAGGCATGTGCCACTGCACTCAGATCATTTTCACAGCTTCACAGTAATACAAAGCAGTCACTTGAAGGATTGACTCAGATTACTTAAATACCAAGTACATTTTTAGTTCTTTTCATAGGTGTCTGGAAGTTACTTGTGTTTATATGAAATGAAACTATTAATACTTTCTACAGCAATATCTGGGGCTGGGATTTAGCTCAGTTGGTAGAGCGCTGCTCTGCAGTCTCTGAGGTCCCAAGTTCGATTTCCAGCACCACAAAATGGGAGAAGGACGTGGCAACCCACTCCCAAGGCAATCCCGAAACAGTCAGCCATTGAAAGCCCTATAAGGGTCACTATGAGTTGGACTCGACAGCACCTAACAACAACAGCAATATCTGCATACTAGAAATGCCATGACAATCACAAATCAAGGGATGGAGTTTTCCCAAAGCTGCAGTGTGAAAAGACTATACATAAATAGTTGATTCCATGAACATGAATGGGTTTCTTTGCTATAGGAAATCCAACTGGATTAAGGAATGGGTATATGTAAAAAGTTTCTTAAAGAGGGATGACACCTTGTTTGCATTTAGTTTTCAGTCCCTCCTGCTACATCATTTTTCTGCCTTGTCTGTTTGCAATGTTAAGTTGTCCTTAAACAACTGCATGATGAAAGTGCTATCTTAGTATGAGTCTTCATTCATTGTATCAGTGGCCTCATCAAAAGCCATTTTATTTTAGCCAGGGTGCAGGCAAGCTCTGAGTTATTAATGATCTCATAGTATAAGGCAGAAAAGTTTAAGAGCCAGCCCCAGGTGACTTGAATGTGTGGTTTGCATCTCTTTCTTCCTTGTCTCAAGTGCTGCTTGTTAAACTTCTTGAGAATTACCATTTGTTTTCCATCACCACAACCTGCCACTCCAACAAGGTACTAAAATAGTCTTCCTTCATTTTCAGGTAGAAGAATTTACTCTCAGGATTAGTTGCAGTAGCTGTTAAATATTTATCCAATAATTCCAGGACAGTGGTGCAGACAGACCTCAGCTCCAACTGCACTTTCTCCTACTAGTCCTTAAGGAATGATATCTTCTTGTTGGAGGTACTGGTTTTCTATTTGAGCCTGGGCCCAGACCGGGAGGTGCCCTTCTTGAGCACTTCTCATCTTTGTAGCTGCAGTGTGAGTTCCACCACTTTGATTTGCTTTTGGCTTTTCTGTGTTTCTCTTTTTTTTCAGTCACTCTTTATTCTTTCTATAATCCAGTCATGTAAAACCACTTACCAGTCCTAGGACATCTTTTTACTGTTGTCTCTTTGCATGTGTTTTCATAGCCAAAACTGTCCTATGTCCACTCCTACAGTATCTCTTTTTTTCTTGGCAAACCTTATTCCAAGATCCCAGTTTTTTAAAATCATATGAAGCCATCTTTGAACCTGTCTCTCTTCTCTGTTACACCTCGTTTATAGTGATTTATAATTATCTGAATTTGTGGTTTGCCTGCTACACCGTGAGCTCCTGGCAGAGAGTGTTATTTTTATTGTCAAAGTCTGGAATATAAATGTTGGTGCTCAGTAGATGTTGAGTTAGTATCTACTGTGTCATTTGACATATTGAAAAACAAATGAGTGGTAGTAAACATCAGGAAATTGATTCAGTTAAAAGTGTTTTTTAATTTCCCCCCCCAAGGGCATATAAAACAAATGAAATCATAAGAATTTACTATTCTAGAGTTCCTGTAGTGTTGGGGGTTAAGTTGCTTTATACTATTTATGAAATAATAGTTTATTCAGACTTTGAGAAAACTATGTAAACCATTGGTCTATAAACTTTTTTCAAAATGTGTACATTATAGATAAGTTAATTTCATGCTGCTATTACTAATCCTTTAAACGCACCTACTCTGTTAAACTAGTACCAATTGCTTTATTATAATCTTATAAAGTTGTTGTTGTTGGGTGCCGTAGAGTTGGATCTGACTCATAGTGATCCTCATAGGGTTTTCAGTGACATTGTTCTGAGAGTAGATTGCCACATCTTGTTCCTGTTTTTGCAGTGCTGAGGATTGAACCCACGGCCTCCAAGAGTGCAGAGCAGCACTCTACCAACTGAGCTAACCTCCAGCTCCATAAAGTAGTTTGGATAATGAAATAATAAAAATTCTACAGCTCAAGGTTTTACTTGCTTATTATTCTTAAACCATTATTTCTCAAAACCTCCTAAGTTCATGCCCTACTAGATAAGGAGCTTTTATGATTCATTGGACTTCTGTGTGCCGTGGTGGGTGGTGAGCTGTTTTTCAAATTTTTGAAGTCTGTGTTTGAGTATTATACATCCCTAGAAACTCATATGTAGTGCTCCATTTCCTTTATCCTTGAGAATCACTGTTTTCATAATTTCCATCTACTATTACTAGTAGTATTACTACTATTACTTCATTGTGATTTTATTCCTAAAGTGACTATGTTAACTGAAGTCACTTTGTATCAGGAAAAAAAAATGCAAGTATCACATGGGCAAACTTTAGCTCTTGAACTTAGGCATTTTGACAGTAAAACTGTTACTTTTGAAAAGTAAACCCCTTGAAAGCATAAAAGATATTCCAATTCAGCAGTGGCTCAATTTTAAAGTGTTTTGAAGGTTGAATTCATTTCTTAATGAAAAGCCAAGGGGGCCACATGACAAAGTAATGTCAGTTTTTCTGCAGTTACATCTTTTTATCTAAATGTAAACCAGGTTACCTTTTATCTTATTTTCCAATATTTTTACTATAGTCATTGTTTTTGTTTTATTTAGGTTTTTTGAGGTAGGGTCTCACTGTGTAGCCCAGCCTGGCCTCAAACTCAGTATGTAGACCAGACTGGCCTCTTTGATCCCCTCCTGCCTCAGCCTCCTGAGTGTTGGGATCACAGGCGTGTACCACCGCACCTGGCTAAATTGATTGTTTCTTATAGTTAAACCCATCCTTGGTGATTAAAGAGCTAATTTATATTTGAGTGGATATATTATGGACTCTGAAATGGTTTCTTAAAGAGGAATAACATTTTGAGAATTGTTAGACACCTTGTGATGAATGTGTTTGTGGTTCCTAACCCATCCTCAGTTTTTAAAGAGTTATATTTCAGTGGGTATGTTATGGGTTCTGAAATGGTTTCTTAGAGAGGAATACCATGTATTTTGAGAATTGTCATTTTATACACCTTGTGGTGAATGTGTTTGTGGTTCCTATCTACTTTATTTAGGTAATGATGTTTCCTTTAAAAAAATCTTCATACCACTTTTCTAGTTTTTTTCCCCCTCTGTTCTTAAGAATATGTGTGCTTTCTAGCCAGGCACAGTGCCACATACCTATGTTCCCAGTGACTCAGAAGGCTAGACAAGAGGATCACAAATTTGAAGCTAAAGGAAGGTTACCCTGGTCCAAATAAAAAATAAAAATAGAGATTGAGAGTGTGGCTCAGTGTTGAAGTGCTTGCCTAGCATGTGTGAGGTCCTGGGTTCAGCTCCCAGTACCACCCAAAAAAAGAATATGTGTGGTTTTAATTTTTATTTATTTACTTACTTGTTTATGGTACTGGGGGTTGAACCCAGGGCCTTGCACTTGCATGCTCAGTAAGTGCTGGATCACTGAGCTGCACCCCCCAGCCCGTTGTTTTACTTTTTGAGACAGGGTCTCCATAAGTTTCGCAGACTGCCTCTGGTCTTGAACTTGTGATCCTCCTCCCTCTGCCTCCCAAGCCACTGGGATTACAGGCATGTGCCACTGCACCTGGCTATTTATTTATTTTTTATAGTACTTAGGGAGTTGAACCCAAAGCCTTGCACATACTCTGTCAGTGCTCTACCATTGAGCTACACCTCCAGCCCACTTTTTAAATTTTATTTTGAGTCAGGGTCTTGCTAAATTACACAGGTGGCCTCTGGCCTTGAACTTGCAATTCTCCTGCCTCTTCCTCCCACCAAGTTGCTGAGATTACAGGCATTTGCCACTGTGCCTGGCTTATGTGTGGTTTTTTAAAAGCCATCATTTGGTTTTAGAAAGTTTTTTAACTTAATTTTTTAGGCTCTGTGATGGTATATCATATTGTTTTTCTTCTACCTAGGTTTAGAATTGGTCATCATCAGAGAAATTCAGGCTTCTTGATTCAGTGATACTTAACCTTGCTTTTTTATGAAATATTACTTATTATTCCTCTTTAATCCTTTCAGTATGATTTACATCAGTGTCAGTGGAGGAAGGCAAGGAAGCATACCGAGAGCTTCTATTTTGTGCAGTGTTGTTTCAGAAAACTTGTTGGCCTTTGAGTCTTTAATGTACATGTCAGAGCATCGTGTTAAGGAATTACTAAGATTTAAAACTTACAATACTGAAGGGCTGGGGATGTACCTCAGTTGTAGAGTGCTTGCCTAGTATGCATGAGGTCCTGAGTTGAATCTCCAGAACTGCAGAAAAAGAATATGTTGAATGTACAGCCAGAAGTCTTTAAATGCTGATCGAATTCTAACTTCTATGAGAACATACCTCTTTGGGTATAGATATATATATCTTCCCAGATTATATGCCACTATAGATAGATTATTGTTAACTTCATAACAAGAATTAAAGTGAGAAAATTAGTCTTGATCTGGATGTTGTAGTTTTTGTTTTGCTGATTTTTAGCGATTAGACTAAATAAATCATATAATCTCTTGATTATTGCTCCCCTTTTGCTAAGGAATAAGGTTGAACTTGATTAATACCAAGGTTCTTTCCAAATAAATGGCTTGAGACCTATACAGGAGAAACTTCCGAGTGTTTTACTCTAATTCTTGTTTTCAGATGTTTGCTCTGTGTCCTGCTAACCCATGTTTACTAAAACTCTTCCCCTGCAGAGATAGAGTGTAGTATTTGTGACTTCTGTTGGTTGCATGGAAACCTTTGGATTATTTCCTACCAATGTTCATTTAATGGTTTTATGAATGTATACAGAAAGGTGGGACAGCAAAATATTATCTCTGGACTTAATAAGTTAAAATAAAAAAATAAGGTTGAAGTTTTCCAGAGTATTGTAGACATAAATCCTTTATAGTTTATTATAGGTACTATACATATGTTGTTGTTAGGTGCTGTTGAGTCGTCTCCAACTCATAGCAACACTTACAGGGTTTTCAATGGCTGGTTGTTTCAGGATTGCCTTGAGAGTGGATTGCTAGGTTCTTCTCCCATTTTTGCTGTGCTGAGAATCAAACTTGGGACCTCAGAGACCGCAGAGTGGTGCTCTACCAATTGAGCTAAATTCCAGCCTACTACTATATATGTATACTTTTTACAAAATCAGGTTTGTTTATATGGAAAGTGGTTTAGGCCTGGTGCAGTGGCACACACTTGTAAAGCCAGTGACTTGGGAGGCAGATACAAGAGGATGACATGTTCAAGGCCAGAGACAGCCTGTGTAACTTAGCGAGACTCTGTCTCAAAAAAAATAAATAAATAAAAGAAAAAGAAAAAAAAGAAAAAACATGGTTTAAATTGTAACCTTGTCAGTATTGCTTCAATTTTTGTCTACCAAAAACACCAATTAGTTTTCTGCTTTCAGTCAAGAAATATTCATTTTTGACTTTGGAAATGTTGGGTATTAATCATTTGGTCAAATGCTAGTTTCTATTTCTAGTGGGTTTACTTTTAAAAATGAAAAATCCTGGTTTCATATTTCATAAACTATATTTGTATTTTAGGAGTATGTTCTCTTCTGATATTATTAATGACATTGTAGAACAAAGAAAGTATATGAGTATAAATATTAATACCTAAGTTTTGTTATTTTTGAAAATGAGTTTTGCAAAATGCAGATAGCTAAAATGAGTAAATATTAGTAAACCCGTAGGCTCCAATATGCATTGGGTTGCTTAGAACTTCCCTCTGAAATAGCTCATGAAACCATTCACTTTTTCTAGTTCAAAGGATAATTCTCCTTTGCCCTGAATTAAAGAAGTAGCATATCTTATCTCCTCCCCACGGTTCACTTACTTTTTTTTTTTAATCTTTTTTTATTAGTAATTTTTAATGTACAACTTAATGGGTCTCATTGTGACATTTCCATATATGCATTTCATTGTACATTGCTCGTGTTAACTTTCCCGTTACCCACTCATGACCCTCCTCCCCTAACCCCCACAGTTGACTTTCCCTACTGTAGCCAGAATCACCTTTTAGGGAAAGCACATTTGCTTATTCTTCCCATTGCCCTTAAGATATAGCACAAATATTTCAAGGAGCAGCTTGCTACATTTCTTTTCCCCAACCCTTCCATATGCTTTAGTTTCTTTGTGAATGTCTTAAGTATCTCATACATGCTTCTTCTAGGATACTCTCTCCACTAGCCCTTTTTGCCAGTTAATTCTCCCCTGTTTTTCAGACTGCAGTTTACAAGTTGGAAGCTTTCAGATGTTGGTCACAATTGTGAACTGTTTTACATTAGCACTCAGTTTTTAGCATGGGTGTGGGTTGGGCTGTTTTGGATTAGGAAATGTTTTGCGGGGGTTGGTTTTCTTTTCTTCTGTGGGTTTTTTGTTTTGTTTTTTGGTTTTTGGGTTTTTTGCAATCCTTTTGCTGAGTAACCGTATTGTTCTAAACATTAGTGTTAATTGCATGCTTATTATATTCCTGAAAAGGCTGCTCAGCCTTTTTTTTTTAACTTGACTGTAAACTTTTTAGTTTTCTTAATAGATTATCTTTTTTCAAAAGATTTAAAGTTTATTACTTGTAGTTTTTAAATTTTAAAACATTTAGTAGACCAACATTGAACAGATTGAAGGTATTCCATGTGATGATTTAATAAATGTGTATATCATGTAATGAACAAATATCCATCACCATTACTGCTGTGTATTACCCAGAACTTGCTCATTTTATGCTGAAAGTTTATATCTTTTAACCAGCATCTCTGTAACCCTGTCCCCAGTCACCATGCTATTCTCTGCTTCTGAGTTCAACTCTAGCTTCCACATGAGTGAGAGATGCAGCATTTTTCTGTGTCTAATTTCATGTAGCGTGATATCCTCCAGGTTCATCTATGTTACTGCAAATACAGAATCTCCTTTTTAGTGTCTGAATAATACTTTATTGTACATGTGCATCCCATTTTTTTTATGAATTCATCCATTGATGAACATTTTGGTTTCCCTCTGCAGTGAATATGGGGTGCAGATATCTTTTAGAAATAATTGGTTTAATCTCCTTTGGGATATATACATAGTGGGAATTCCATACACATTTTGGGTTGTATAACACCTTAACAGTTGGTTTGAAAATATTTTCTTGAGCCGGGCCTGGTGGCGCATGCCTGTAATCCCAGCGGCTCAGGAGGCAGAGGCAGGAGGATCGCAAGTTCAAGACCAGAGGCAGTCTGCATAACTTAGGGAGACTGTCTCAAAAAGTAAAAAATAGGGCTGGGGGTGCAGCTCAGTGGTCCAGCACTTGCAGAGCGTGCAAGCACAAGGCCCTGGGTTCAACCCCCAGTACCACAAAAAAAGAAAAAAGAAAAAAAATATTTTCTCCCATTTTGTAGGTTGCATTTTCATTTTGTTGCATAGTAGCTTTTTGCTTTTGTTGCCTGTGCTTTTGGTTTTACACTCAAACAATTATTGCTAAAACTGTTACTAAAACTTATCTCTGTTTTCTTTTAGGAGTTTTATAGTTGCAACCTTGACATCAAAATTTTTAATTCATTTTGGGTTAATTTTTATATATGTTGTAAAACAAGTGTCTAATTTCATTCTTTCTGCACCTGGATATTCAGTTTTTCCAATACCTTTTTTTTTTTTTTTTTTTTTTGATACTGGGGTTTGAACCCAGGGCCTCATGCTTGCATGCTCTGCAAGTGCTGGACCACTGAGCTGCACCCCCAGCCCATTTTTTTTACTTTTTGAGACAGGGTCTCACTAAGTTACGCAGACTGCCTGTGGTCTCGAACTTGCAATCCTCCTACCTTTGTGTCTTGAGCTGCTGAGGTTACAGGCATGCGCCACTGTGCCTAGCCCAATAGTATCTATTAAAGAGACTTCCTATTCCCCATCTTGTAGAGGAGTAGGAAGAGCTGTTGTCACATACTGACTGTATGTGGGTTTATTTCTGGACTCTTCATTCCACTGATCTGTGTGTGAATTTTATAGTAGTACTATACAGTTGTGTAGTATAATTTTAAATTTGAGAGTGATAGCTCCAGCTTTGTTTCTCAAAATGGTTATTTGGCATCTTTGGTTATTATGGTTTCATACAAATTTTAGAACTGTTATTTTTTTCTTTTGTGAAAAATACTGTTGGAAGTTTGATAGGGAAATCACTGTTATTCAAGTTGACATGACCTTTATCTCATAAAAACAAGTAATATAGGTGATGATACTCTGATGAGGGTTCTTATGTCAGGTTGTGTCTCCTGTCAGGTGCATATATTCCCCTAATCTGCTCACACATCGTCACCTGGTGCCAGGAACACAGACTGCACCATAGTCATGTCATCATTAGCCAGGTCTCACAGTGTCAAAGCCCTCCCTAAATGTCCCTCCAACCTAGCCTCACTATACTCTCTCCCTCAGTGTCCCTCTAGCCAGTTCCCTCATCCTGCTTCACCTCAGGCTCCAGGCAAGTTGTGCAGGCCACAGTGGAGTCTGATCATGGAAGAAATACTCCACAGTCAATCAGGAGCTGTATGGGGCAATCCAAGAAGAGCCTTAGCATATTGTACTTTATGTATGCCCTTTGCCAACTGCCATTGCACTCCTCCCCACTACCTGGAATCTACAATTCCCCCTTATCTTTTTTTTTCTCCCCCTTCTGCCATGTCCTCTTTTCCTCCTCCTCTTGGAGATCAACTGGAGAAGCAGGGTCATTTTAGGAGACTACTACAGTAACCAAAAGACTGGTGACTTGAATTAGGGTGACAGCAGTAGAAGTGGTGTGATTATGGGTGTAATTTGAAAGATTCAGCTGATGTAGTAGATGTTAAGAATGACTCCAGAGGCTTGAGGTATAGCTCAGTGGTAAGCATGTTTGCCTAGCATGTATGAGGCCCTGGATTTGATTCCCCAACACCCAAAGAGAAAAGACTAAAAGAAAAAAAAAAAAGAAAGACTAGGATTTTTAGCCAAGGATTTGTAAACTGGAATTGTCATTTATTGGGAAGAAGAATACAAAACAAAAGGATTGGGGGATAAGGAGAATCAAGTGGTTTGTTTTGTGGGTTTTACATCTGAGATTCTGGTTTAGGAACCAAATGGAGATGTTGAGTTGGTAAATGGGGATAGGTAGAGTTGGGAGTTAAAGGCAGAGATAGGTAGAATTTTTTTTTTTTTTTTAAATGGGAATAAATTCCACCTAGACTCTACAGAAAGTGAATAAAGACCAAGGGTGGGTAGATTTTCTGTAAAGGCCAGATAATAAATACTTTTGCCCTTGGAACCATAGAGTTTCTTGCAAATAAAGATGCTCCTTGACTGACTTATGATAGGATTACATCCATATAATCCTGTTGTAAGTTGAAAATCTCTTAAGTTAAATGCATCTAATATACTTGACCTACTGAACATTACAGGGGCTGGGGTTTAGTTCAGTTGGTAGAATGCGTGCTGTACACCCTCTGAGGTCCCAGGTTACATCCCCAGCACTGCAAAAATAGGAGAAGAATGTGGCAGTCCACTTCTGCAAACAATGCTGAAAACAGCCATTGAAATCCCTCTGAGGGTCACTATAAGTCAGACCCAATTCAATGGCACCTAACAACAACAAGTGAACATTACAGCTCAGCAGCACAGTACAAGGTAAAATATCAGTCTTTTGCCATCATGGTCATGCGACTGCCAGGGAACTGCAGCTTGGTGGCACTGCCCAGTATCATGAGAGAGTATCCAGCCACATACTGCTACCCTGGGAAAAGATCAAAACTTGAAGTACAGCTTCTACTGAATATAGTATTGCTGTCACACCATTATAAGATATTTAAGTTGAACTGTTGTTAGTTGAGGAATATCTGTACTTGGTTTTCCTTTAGTGCAAAAGCATCCATAGGCAATGTATAAATAAATAGAAGTGACCAGATTTGACCAGTAGGAAGTTTTGTCCACACCTATTGTACATAAAGAAGAAGTGAGTGTTGAAGAGTGATCTCTTTGTGTTACTGTGATACTTAGAAGTCAGGACCATGGGGAAGGACTAGGAAAGGAGACTAAGTGGCAAGAAGGATAGGAAGAGAAAACCTGGAGAAAGTGTCTTGGAAGCCAAGTGAAAAAAGCATTTTGAGAATGTGTCTAGGTCTGTCAGTAGGTTGGATTAATGTGAGAAAGGAGAGTCGATAATCTAGAGAATGTTGACTTGAATTGGAAAAATTAAGACCTGATGGAAATGGTTTTAAGAGATTAGGAGGCAGGCTGGGTATGTACTGTTTTCCTAACATACACATGCAAGGCCCTCACTTTAATCCCCATTTGGTAGAATGCTGCTTTGTACCCTCTGTGGCCCTCGGTTTGATCCCTAACACCACAAAAATGGAAGAAGGACCTGGCAGCCCACTCCCAATACAATCCTGAAACAATTTGCCATGGAAAACTCTATAAATAGCAGACATTTGTAGATATAGTGCTGGGAAAGGCAGTGTCAGGGAGTGTTTTGTTCTGTTGTATGTGTGGTTGCTATGAGTTGTAGCAGTATGTAGCAGTATGTGGCTGGATACTCTCCCACGGCACACACCACCACCTCCAACTAGGGCGTGGGAATGGGAAGAAGTTAGGAGGCAAAGACAGTGGGCATAGCAAGTCCCCCCCCCCCCCTTTTTTTTGCGGTACTTAGGGAGCTGAGCCCAGGGTATTGAAGATACTTTTGCAAGCACTCTACCACTGAGCTGCACCCAGCCCCCTTTTTTATTTTTATTTATCTTGAGACAGCGTCTCACTAAGTTACAGACTGCCTCTAACCTTGAATGTACGATCCTCCTGCCTCTGCCTCCTGAGTTGCTGGAATTACAGGTGTGAGCCACTGTGCCTAGCTGTAGCAAACTATTGGAGTTTTAATGTGAAGGGGGAATAGAGAGTAAAGCTGCGGGTAGAATAGGATATAGATTACAGGTAAAGATTCTTTTTCATTTTTTAAGGATGAAAGCTACTATAGCATATTGATATGCTGATGGAACTTATTCTGTAGAGGGGAACAGTTGCTGGAATAGTGTCCTTGAGGCTTAGTATACAAATTAAAGGATTATCTTTAAATTGTAGATTAACAGGTAATTAGTAATATGTAAGAAGGTAGTATTACTATTACAGTACATATACTGATTTTTGTTGGCCATCTATTTAATTATAATGGGAGAAGAATGTGGCAGTCCACTCCCAAAGCAACCCTGAAGAGTCAGCCATTGAAAAACCCTGTGGGTCACTATGAGTTCCAACTCATAGTGAGTTCCACTGACAACATCACCACTTAATTATAGCTGAAGAGATCACTGTCATACCAGTTTTTAAGTTAAACATGAGAAAATTTATTTGAGGTTGTAGTTGCTAAATGCACAATGCTTTGAAACTGCAGCCTTTGATGGTGCCAGTGTTCTTTAGAGATCCCTTCCAGACCACTGTTAGGAGCAAGGGAAAAAGAGACCAGTTCAGCTTGTGCCTTTATGTGTATCTATTCTGGGCAAGATTTGATTCTGGAGTTTCTTTCAAGGTTTTCACATCCATTTTTCTAAGTATTTTACCATCTATTCTGTTTTATAACATGAAATGATTAAACAATAATGCAAGATGATGATCTGTTGTATCAGAAATAAAACACTGTAAAGGAATCTTCTTGTGTATTTCCCTTCCTCGATCACATACCCTCTAGCCTTTCCCTTCCCAGAATTGTCCTTATTTTGTTAGATATTCCCATGAATTGACTGTTCTGTTTTTATCAAAAATGGATTTTTATAGTTTTCATTTGACAGAAGTTTAACAAAAAATGCGAAGTTTATCTTTTAGATAGTTTTTGTTTTGTAAGGATGGCTTACAATTATTTACATTAGGATATATGTTATTTTAATGGGATTTTGCTATTGGGAAACTCAGGTCAGAGAATGAGGTGGGATGATGGGTGAAATATAGATTTCTCTTGGAAACATTGAGTCAGAGTCTTCAAGAGGGAAGGGTACTGATGAAGGGTAAGGAACAGAGAGCCATGCCCAGAACTGTTTATGAAATGCAATATACTACAGACATTTGATAAGAATTCTGTTTTCTAATAGATTTTCTAAAAATTTTCCCCCAGTTACTCAAGGTCAGTGTTATTAACATTTTGATTTGAATACTAATCTAACTGGTTCTCAGTGTGGTTTCTGGTCTAGCACATGTATTTGCACAGAGTACAATGTTACAGACTTCCAAGAAAATACTTCTGGGATAGAAGAAAGGTAGGGAAATATTGTTGGCAGTTGTTAGGTGCCTGTAGCGTCGTGTCGGACTCATAGGGACCCTGTGTACAGCAGAATGAAAACATTTCCCGATTCTGTGCCAGGCACACCATCTTATTTATCTTTAAGCCCATTGTTGCAGACACTGTCAGTCCATCTGGTGGAGGGTTTCCCTTTTTTTCGCTGGCCTGCCACTCTCCCAAACATGATGTCTTTTCTCCAGGGATTGGTCTCTCCTGACTACATGTCTGAAATATGTAAAATGCAGTCTAGCAATCCTTGCTTCTAATGAACACTCTAGTTGCACCACTTCTGGGACAGATCTCTTGGTTCTTTTGGCAGTCCATGGTATATTCAATAGACCACTCCAGCACCATAATTCAAAAGCATCAATTCTTTTAAGTCGGCAGTTAGACATTTCATTATATGCCATAGTTGAAGAAGTTAAATAATTACATTTTGGCTGTCTTGTAATCAAATGTCAGGTGTTCTGTAAATAGTTCAACATTATTGTCAGTATGATACAATGAAAATGATGTTAACTTTAAAGCAAGGACTCCAGCCCATCTTCTTGATTTTCTGTTCGGTGTTTTTGTATTTTTCCTTTTTTTGAGACATAGTTTCTCTGTGCAGCCCAGGCTAGCCTGGAACTCAGGTCCATCCTCCTATCTCAGCCTACCGAGTGTTGAGATTACAGGTATGTACTGGAGTTCAAATCCAGGCACTTGGGTATGGTATGCATGTACTACCACAAAGCTGTTCACCACTTACTAACTCTGTGGGTTTGGATTCATTTAAAATTTTTTTCTTGGTTTTTGAACTGCAAAATAAGTCTTTTCACTACCTGCTCAAAGATTTGCTTGTGCAGGGAAGGAAATATTGTGTCCAGAATCTGTAACAATTCCTACCCATGTACATGGTGATCCATATATAATTTGGTGATCCAAATTTTATCTTTTTTTGTTTAACAATACACTGAGTTTTGTTGGTTTTTGTTCTGACTAGAACTGTTAGGGCAGAGGCACAAGGAAGGCACAAATAATTTACATATAAATTGGCCCTGGTGGTGCATGCCTATAATCCCAGCACTCATGAAGCTGAGACAGTAAAGGATCCTGAGTTTAAGGCCGTCCTGGGCTACATAGTGAATACCTTTATCCTCCTCAACTTTCAAAGAAAGTGCTTATATTTAGTTTACTCTTTCAGTGTTATTTGACTCTTTTCCACATATTTGGGATGTTTAGTTATAAAGTGCCTAATACTCTTGTTTGTCTTTAAATTTGGCTTACAACCAAGCTTATAGCCATTATTGTTGTTATTCAAGGTGGTGTAGATCCAGTGTAGTTTGAGAGATAAACAGAAAAAAAAAAGGTTAAATGTGGCCCTGCTTATTGACTAGATCAAATCCTCTGTTAGCAATTTTCTTTCTTTCATTTAAAAATAAATATTTGTTAAAATGTAGTTGTTAAAATGCTATACCTTTCTGGTCTTAGTGGCTCAGACCTGCAGTGACTCAGGAGGAGGAGGAGGCAGGAGGATTGCCAGTTTGGAGCCATTAAAGTAAAATAAAATAAAGTGCTACACTTTGTACTACTAGTCACTTTGGGAATTTCAGTTTATCTTGATGTGAAATATGTTGAATCATTTTGATTCTTCAGTATATTTCAAATTTATGGCAGTTGAATCATATCAACACAGAGACTCAGAATCATATGCTTTTAGAAGAACTACAGTAAAACATTCTGCAAATAGAGGCTTGTTATCTGAAAGGGCATCAAATTCACAGGTAAAAGGAAAGAAAAATTGAAGAATAAGAACATTGGGAAAGTGTTACATGGAGTTCATTTATGTGGTTGTCTAGAAGGCAAGATGAATTTTGGGAACCATTAACATATGCTGAAACGTGTGCTGACTGAAGTCATAGATATGGAATGAGAATAAAAAGACTTAGGAGAGCCTAGAAGTTAGAAAAGTTAGTAGGAGTGATTAGATGTAAATCAGTGGAGATTAAGGAATGTGAGTGGGTATAGTGAAGAACAGTGACAAAAGTGCACCCCCAGCAAGTGTGTCTTTATGATAAGGAGCAGTGAGAGAACAGACTATACCACCTACTCTTTTTAACAGGCAGGAGAGTGGAAGGAAGAGTTATACTTTAGTTGAAATTTCAGCTGTTTGTTTTTAGCTAGTTAACTTTTTAAATTATACTTGGAAGTTGAACCCAGAGTCTTGGATTTACTTTGCATGCACCCTACCACGGGGCCACACTCAGCCCTTTTTTGAGACAGGGTCTCACTAAGTTAAACAGGCTGCCTCTGGCCTCAAACTAATGATCCTTCTGCCTCCAGAGTCACTGGGGTTACAGGCATGCCCCCCCCCCCCACACACACCCAGTACTAGTTAAAAGTTTTTTGTTTTGTTTTGTTTTTTAACTTTGTTGGGTAATTGTAGATTTGCCTGCAATTATAGAAAATAAAACACTGGGATCCAGTATCCTTTTCATCCAGTTTCCTGTAATAGTCACGTTATCGCATGCATTACCTGAAAGATTATCACAACCAAGCAATTGAGGTTTCTATATCCATTGACCCTTTTCACACTTCATTAGTTTAAATCCTTTATGTATGTGTCTGTGTGTGGGGGTATGAATTTAATTCTTTGTAATTTTATCATCTCAACAATGTTATAAATAATGAAATCACGTTATTAACCTTTTGAGGTTGGCATTTTTCACTCAGAAAATTCCCTTGAACTATCCAAGTTGTTACATATATTAGTAGTGTTATTGGCAAGGGAGTGTAGTTCAGTGTACCTCACATGCACAGGCCCTAGGTTGAGTCTCTACCAACCCACTCCCTGTACCCCCAGTAGTATTTTATATTTTTCATTTCCTTAATAGTGTTCTGTATTTCAGAAGTATCAGTTTGTTTAACCATACGTTTTTAAAGACAGGGTGGATTATTGCTGGGTTTTACCTATTAGTACACCTGCTATGGTATTCATGTACAGATTTTTGTGTAAACATAACTTTTGTTGTTAGGTACTGTTGAGTCTGATCCAGCTCATAGCAGCCCTGTGTACAACAAAATGAAACATTCCTCAATTCTGTGCCAGGCACACAATCTTACTTATGTTTAAGCCCATTGTTGCAGATACTGTGTTAATCCATCTACTTGAGGGTATTTCTTTTTTATGTTGAACTGCCACTCTCACAAACATTATGTCCTTTTCCAGGAATTGGTCCCTCCTGACTACCTGTCCAGAACACGTAAGATGCTGTCTAGCCGTCCTTGCTTCCAAGGGGCACTCTGATTGCACTACTTCTAGGAGAGATCTGTTCGTTCTTTTGGGAGTCCATGATATAGTCGGCATTCGTCTCCAGTACCATAATTCAAGGGCTGGGATTTAGCTCAGTTGGTAGAGCACTGCGCTGCAGTCTCTGAGGTCCTGAGTTCAGTTCCCAGCATCGCAAAAATGGGAGAAGGACCTGGCAGTCCACTCCCAAGGCAATCCCGAAACAGTCAGCCATTGAAAACCCTGTGAGGGTCGCTGTGAGTCAGATACGGACTCAACGGCACCTAACAACAACAACAACCATAATTCAAAAGCATCAGTTCTTCTCCTGTCTCCTTATTCATTGTCCAGCTTTCACAACCATATGATGCACCTGCAAATATTAGGGCATGAGTCAGGTACACCTTTGTCTTCAAAGTGACACCTTTACTTTTCAGCACTTTAAGGAGGTCTTTTGCAAAAACTTTCCCCATGCAGTGTACCTTTTGATTGCTTGACTGCTGCTTCCATGAGTACTAATTGTTGAACCAAGTAAAGCAAAATCTTGGATAACTTTAGTCTTTTCTCCATTTATCATGAAGTTGCATACTGACCCAGTTGTAAGGATTTTTATTTTCTTGATGTTGAGGCGCAGTCCCTGCTGAAGGTTGTATTCTTTGATCTTCATCAGTAGATGTTTCAAATCCTCTTCTTTTCCAGCAAGCAGAGTGTGTCATCTGCATTATGCAGATTGTTAATGAGTCTTCCTCCAATCATAATGCCACATTCTTTATGAAATCCAGTTTCTTGGATTATTTGCTCAGCTAGAAATTGAAGAGTGAAAGGATACAGCCTGATGCACACCTTTCTCAACTTCAAATCAGGCAGTGTTTCCTTCTTTTGTTAGAGTGAAGGCTTCTTGGTCCATGTAAAGATTCCTCATGAGTACAGTTAAGTGTTCTGGTATTCCCATTCTTTGCATTGCTACCTATAATTTGTTATGATCCACACGGGAGAATGCCTTTGTACAGTTGATCTAACATAGATACCTTTCTGATATTCTTTGCTTTCTGCTAATATCCATCTCAGATCAGTAAGGATATCTCTGGTTCCATGCCCTCTTCTGAAACCAGCTTGATTTTCTGGCAGTTCCCTATCTATATACTGCTGCATTCAATTTTGAATGATAGCAGAATTTTGCATGCCTGTGTTATTAATGATATTGTTTGATAATTTCCACATTTGATTGGATCCTTTTTCTTGGGAATAGACAAAGATATGGATGTCTTCCAGTCAGTTGGCCAGGTAGCTGTTTTCCAGATCTCTTGATGTAAATAAGTTAGCACCTGCAGTGCTGCATCTGTTTGTTGAAACATCTCTATTGGTTTTTCATTGATTCCTGGAGCCTTGTGTTTTGCCAGTTCCTTCAAGGCATGCAAAAGTTGTACCATTGGTTCCTGATCATATGTATACAACCTCTCGAAATAGTTGGTCATCCACTAATTCTTTTTTGTATAATGACTCTTTGTATCCCTTCCATCTTCTTAATGATGTTTCCTGTGTTGTTTAATATTTTCCCTGTGGAATTCTTCACCTTGCTATTCAAGGCTTGAGTTTTATCTTCAATTCCTTAAGTGTGAAAAAGAGAAAATATGCTCTTGTCTTTTGATTTTCCAGGTCCACTTCTTTGCCTATATCACTATAATAATTGATTTTGTCTTGAGCTGCTCCTTGAAATCTTCTGTTTAGTTCCTTAACTTCACTATGTCTTCCTTTTACTTTAGCTGCTTAATGTTCAAGGACAAGTTTCAGAGTTTGTTTTGACATGTAATTTGGTCTTTTCTCCTTTTCCTGTCTTCTGATTAACCTTTGGCTTTTGTCATGAATGCTGTCTTTGTCATGCTAGAACTCGTCTGGTTTTTCAATCATTATTGTCCAGTGCATCAAACCTGTTCTTGAGGTGGTCTCTGAACTCAGGTGGGATATACTCAAGGTCATACCTTCGCTCTCGTCCACTTGTTCTAATTTTCTTCAGTTTTAGTTTGAACCTCCATATGAGCAATTTATGGTCTGATCTGCAGTCAGCACCCAGTCTCATTCTGGCATTTGATATTGAGGGTTTCCATTGTGTCTTTCCAAAAATGTAGTCAGTTTTGTTCCTATATTTTCCATCTGGTGAATTCCTTGTTTAGCTGCCATTAATGTTGGTGAAAAAATGTATTTGCAATGAAAAGTTTATTGGTCTGACAAAATTCTGTCATGCCATCTCCAGCATCATTTCTGTCACCAAGGCCATGTTTTCCAACTACTGAGCCTCCTTTGTTTACAACTTTTGCATTCCTGTGTCCAGTAATTATCAGGACATCCTCATTGCGTGTTCAGTGTGTGTCGGGCTCACCACTCCAGAGTCAGTATCTCTCTGGGCTCAGATAGTGGAGCAGGAACCTCACATATAACCTCTTTCCCTCCAAACAGGGAACCCACGGGGATCAGGTGAGTGCAACGGAGTGAGAGACACCTAACGTCTCTTAAACACATAGCTCTTTATTTACAGTGCCGCAGCTCGGCCTTAAGTGATGCATAACTCTGAGGGTTAAGTGACACAAAGCTCTACAGCTCGTACAGTTGCTTCCCGCGAAGGTGGTCTGCTCCGGTCGTCCTCTGGCACTGGTGTAGTAGCTGTTCCCAGGCTCTCTGCTGCGGCCATTCTGGTGTTTGCTTCTTTTCTCTGGTTGTCCTCCAGTGTCCCTTGAGGTCTTTTCCTCTTGCAGTCTTCTGTCTCCATCGTAGTCATAGTGGCAAGGGAGTGGGCAGGGAGCCAGCGAGCTTTCCTTATATACCTCTTGGGACCAGTCAGAACTCTGCGCTTTCTTTGGTCATAGCCAGTTATGAGCCAGATGCAAATGAGGTGAAACTCAGATGCTTATTTGATAGGTGGGGAATAGCCAACCACCAATAGTGGCCAATAGGTGGTAGGATATGGCCTTTCAGAGAGTGAGGGTCTAAAAGTGCGCACACCCCGGTCATGCCGAGAAGGGAGGCCATCTTGTCAGTGTAGTCTTAGACCTCAAGGACTCAGGCTATGGGAGCCACAATGAGTCACGCAAGGGTCCTGAATGCACCTCAGGCCTCAATATCCGCCAAGTAGGCCTCAAGCCATTTTCTTTCCTCTTGGCGCCCCACATTTATCCCTACAGATCTATTTCATATTGGAGGAGCTGGTAAAAACTTGCCTCTCTTCCTTTATGGCTGTAGTGGTGGGTGTGTAAATTTGAATAACATATCAACTGGACTTCCTTGTTGGCATATCGATATTATTCTATCACTGACAGCCTTGTACTTTAGGGCAGATCTTAAGATGTCTTTTCTTGATGATGAATGCAACCCTATTTCTCTGGGTCATTTCCAGCAAAGTAAAATTTGATTATCTGATTCAAAATGGCCCATGCCAGTCCATTTTAACTCACTGATGTCTATAATGTTGATGTTTATGCATTCCATTTCCTTTTTTGTTGACTTCTAATTTTCCTAGATTCATACTACATACATTCCATTTTCCAGTTACTAATGGATGTTTACAGTTGTTCCTTCTCATTTTGAATCGTGCCACACCAGCAAATGGAAGTCCCTGGGGCTTTACTCCATTTCCGTCATTAAGGTAAACTCTACTTTGAGGAGGCAGTGGGCTAGGGTGCATTTCAGTGGTAGAACACTTGGAAAAAGCATACAGCAGGCCCTTGGGTCAAAACCCTTATTGTTGTTAATTATCAGGCTGTTAATATAAATATTATTGCCAGAATTTTATTTTCATTGTCTTTTCTCATCACCTTCTTCTGTAGGTTGCTATACAAATACTTGAATTTTTTTTTAAGGAAAGGAGTTTAATTACTGGTTGCCAGTTAAATGTTTTCGGGCTGGGATTTGGCTCAGTTGATAGAGCACTGCTGTGCATTCTCTGAGGTCCTGATTTCAATTTCCAGCACCTCAAAAATGGGAGAAGAGCCAGGCACGGTGGCGCACTCCTGTCATCCCAGCAGCTCGGGAGGTGGAGACAGGGGGATTGCAAGTTCGAGACCCGAGGCAGTCTGAGTAACTTAGTGAGACCCTGTCTCAGAAAGTAAAAAAATGGGCTGGGGGGCGCAGCTCAGTGGTCAGCACTTGCAAAGCATGCGGGCACGAAGCCCTGGGTCCAACCCCCAGTACCGGGGGAAAAAAGGGGGGTGGGGGTGGGGTGGGGGGGAGAGGAATGTGGAAATCCACTCCCGAGGCAATTCCAAAACAATGAGCCATCCAAAACCCTATAAGGGTCGCTATGAGTCGGATATGACTTGACAGCACCTACCAGCAACCAGCAACCAATGAAATGTTTTAATATTTGGTTCTTGTGGTTTGTTTTGTTGAGAAAAGGTCTCACTGTGTAAATCAGACAGGCCTGGAACTGGCACCAGTTTTCCTGCCTCTGCCTGCTAAATGCTGGGATTACAGGTGTGCACTACCATGCCTGGCTTTATGTTTTAATATTTGTATTTAATACAGAGACGTAGTAAATACTACATTTGCTTTTTAATTTGCTTGTGAAGGAATGTAAGCAACTCTTCCTACATAATGTGCACTTTTTCTTCAATATGTATTGTAGAATCATTGATAGGTTCAGTTTATTTAAGGTAATCAGTTTTAACCTATCAGACTCTGGAGTTACTAGAAATTTCATGGGGTACATTTGGTTGCTAGTCTGTATTTTTAAGACAATTACGATTAAGCAATTCTAAAAGTACTTGACAGTCTAGCAAGTTCCTTACATAGTATTCCTAAACCTGGCTGTCTGTCAGAATCAGCTGGGAAATTAATAGAAGAACTGAAAGTCCACATATTAGTAAAAGTGGTGTACAGGACTGGAAATTTTAATGTTTACAAGCACCTTGGGAGCCAGGCGCCATAGAACACACCTTTAATCCAAACAACTTGGAGAATGAGGCAGGATGATCATTGTGTTCAAGGCCGGAAGCCGCCAGTACAACTAAGCAAAGACTCTGTCTCAAAAAATAAAGGGAGTGGGTGTGCAGCTCAGTGGTAGAGCTGGCCCTAGGTTCCACCCCAAGTGTTGCTTGCACTCTTGTTGCAAGCAACAAGAACAAAAAAAAACCCTGCTTCTTTTTATACGTAGTTGTTTGGAGAATTAGACAAAACTCAAGGGAAGAATGATTTCTCTCATTCCATTGGTGCCTTAAACCAACTTTGACATGCAGTAAATATTTAATGAATTAAATGTTAAACTAAAACACTGCCCATGTTTATGCGTGTGCCTGCATGTAGTACAGGGCAAGGCAGGTGTGACTGTTAATCTGAAATAAAGCATTAAAAGTATATTCTGAATAAATTAACATTTACCTTATAATGATAAGTTATTTGGGATAAAAGAACCTAATAGTTATTAAAATAAGCACTTAGTGCTCATAGAGTGTCAGTTGAGTGCAGATAGTAAGCAGGTGAATTTAGATAAGTTTGGTGCACTCTGTGGCTCCTCCAAGTGTAGGTAGCTACTCTGTGGGGACATTTGTTTTTTTGATTTTTTTAATGATATTTTTATAAATTGACCTCAAGATACAGATGCTTCAAATTTTGAATTCTTAAATATTTCAGAATATCTTCCTATTTGGTGTTACTATGAATGACAAATTGGCTTGAAAAAAATTCTGAGTCACATTTTTTTTCTTAGCACAGGCACAGTGCTTAATGCTACTGTCTTCTGGCATTGAATGTTACTACTGTCAAAGTCTGGGGTCAGCCAGTTTTTGCTGTGTAAGTGACATTGCTTCTGCTTGAATGCTTTTAGAGTTTTTAGTACATAAAATTCTGCAGTTTCATTAGAATATGAGGATATGTGTCAGTTTTTTGTTGTTGTTGGGTTTTTTTGTTTTTCCTAGTACATGATAAACCCCTTTCTGTCTGTATACTCAGATCTTCCTTTATTTTAGGGAAGTTTTGTGCCCATCTGTGTCCTCCCTGCTTTCTATTTTTTCAGAACCTCTGGTTTTATACAAGTCGGCTTTATCTTTCGTTATCTGACATTTTTAGGTACTTTCATATTTGCCTTTTTGTCCATATATGTGCTACTTGATATTTCTTTGATCTCTGTTCCTTGTGTTTTCGGCGGTGTTCTTTCATTGCGTTTTTCTGTGGTGGTAGGTATTAAACCTAGGGCCTTGTGCAAGGTAAATAAGAGCCCTACCACTGAGTGACACTCCCAGCCCTCTTTTATTACTTTTAATGTGGTTTTAATTTCTTTGATTTCATTTTCTCTCTCAAGTTCCTCGTTTTTTCCAGCTCCCCTCTTTTTGCGTTGTTTTCCGTTTTGTT
This sequence comes from Pedetes capensis, assembly GCA_007922755.1. Lineage (NCBI taxonomy): Eukaryota > Metazoa > Chordata > Mammalia > Rodentia > Pedetidae > Pedetes > Pedetes capensis. The sequence goes on along the minus strand of VMDO01000297.1, from coordinate 211,882 downwards.
TCTCTCTCTTCGAGATAGAACAAAATTTGTCTAAAAACTTCTTGGTTTCCTGAGATTTCTTTTAAAGTATTCTTGTTTATGCTGTATACCCATTTGACCTCTGTGCTTTGTGGGGGAGGTTTCTGTGAGCTTATTTTAAGTTATCCTCTTGGAGATTTATATGTATGTGGGGATGGGGTGGTTTGATTCTTTTAAGTTTGCTTATTTTCCTGAGTGCTATTTTAATTGTACCCTTTAAATTTGGTAGTTTATAATCTTGAGTACAGATCAGGGAAAGAGATGTGAAACACATGTATTAGAGAAGAGTGATAAAGTGGAAAGGTAATGTCTTCTTTGAACTTTTGTGAACTTGATCAATTGTCTTTATAGGGATCACATTTGAGGTTCGAGGGAAAAATTTAAACATGCTTTTTGTTTTTTGTGATTCACGCACTTCTGTACTTCATTCCTGTCCCCCAATAAAAGAACCATTTAATGGAACATGTGATCCTTCGCTCCTGAGTCTTCTGCGTGTAGCTAGACTTGAAAGGAATTGGAATTTAGTACTTTGCGGCACTTTAGCATGGATTTAATTGTCTCTTATAACTTTTGATAGTGGTAGTTGGATTGTGACTAGTTTTTGTTGGTTTTGATTATATTTCCTTTTTTGTTAATTTTGATAGGTGCTGTAAAGGGCAATGTAGAAACATGGCATCATGCTGTTATCTTAAAGCTTGCTTTCATTCTAAGCCCTGTCTTGTTTATTTGTTAAAATAGTTTTCAGTCATTGAACTAATGACTTTTTAAGCTAATTTGGAAATAGACTTAAGATAGCTTTTATGTATTAGCAGTATTGAATACTGCTAATTTCTTATGTGGGTTGAGAATTCACAACCAAATACACGATAGAGAACATCTTATATACATGCATGCATATTTGGAATTTAATGTCATTAAAATGACAGACAGTTATTGATGAATGAGGTGTTTCTAGATATTAAGTAGAAAAGTCCACAAAGTAGTGTGTTTTATCATTGGGTCTAACCTGTGCATGTAGGAAAAAATCCTATAAAGTTCGAGTTATCTTTCCTAAAGTACAGTATCTTCTGTTTAATACCAGTTCCTTATTATTAGAAAAATCAGATGAAATACTATTGCAATTTTAAGAAATAATGGTAAAAATAGATTATAGGGAATGTTCTTTGTGGTAAAAGATACTGCCTTGTGGTGAGTGATCATTATGTGAAAACCATCCCTATTGGAAGTTTATTACCTTTTTTATGTTAAGAAAACATTTGTCTGTTTCTTTAGCTATATGTTGATAGTTTGTTTGAAATTAGTTTGAATTCTCTGTCACATTCGCAGTATCTGTTGATAGCATTTTTTAATGTTGTATTTATAAATGGTGGGGTACAGAGTACTGAGTCATTTGCTGTATCCATATGCAACTACTAAATCACTTTTAATAGCATATTTTAAAAAATTAACATTAAATATATTCATGTCTTTCAGTATTCAACCACTGTATGTTTCTGGGCTAAGGTAGATGAATTCTCTTAATTCTTTTGCAGTCGTGCGGTTCCTGTTAACTTGTAGTTTGTGTGTGTTATGTGTGCTTTTTGTTGTTACTCTTTGTGGTGCTGGGAATAGAACCCAGGGTCTGTGTACTAGCCAAGTGTTCTACCAGTGAGTTACATCCCTCAGCCTGAGTATTTGTTATCTTTGTCAGGATTTTGCTGTTGGTTACTTTTATAATTAAGTCTGTTTCTGGACAGATTATACAGTATAGGAATCACTTCTTGAGAATTTGAAACAGTTCCTCAGTAAACCTGTGTAATTAAGTCTGGCTTAAACTGTGATTAGACTTGGGGGGTAGACAAGAACAGGAAGGTTGAGACTAAAGGCAGAATGAAGAGATATAAAGCATAGTCATCAGATAGCCATATAAAGTAAATACAGCTAGCAAATAGGTCTGTTAGGAGTTCTTCCCCACTTGATCATTCTGAATTTCTGTTTTTATTTTTTAAATACTTTATAGGAAGGTGCTTGTGTTTTAAAGTATGTAAAAGTTTTTGCACAATGGTAGTGTTTACTTTCCCTTTTAATAACAGACAACTATTTCACAGTTGGAGAACACCTAGATACAAGGTATCCAATGTTAGATTTTTAGTGCCTTCTGGTCCTGTCTGACTCATAGTGACCCTCATAGGGTTTTCAATGGCAGATTGTTTCGAGATTGCTTTGGTAGTGGGTTGCCACATCCTTCTCGCATTTTTGCAGTGCTGAGAATTGAAATCAGGACCTCAGAGACTGCAGAGCGGTGCTCTACCAACTGAGCTAAATCCCAGCCCTAGATTTTTAGTAGCTACATCGAAATGCAGACCTTACTGCCTCAACACAGAAGCAGGATGACTAAGCAACAGAAACAATGGAGTTTTAGAATAAAACTCCAGGGCTTTGCACATGCTAGCCAAGTGCTACACTACTGAGCTACATCCCCAGACTAAAGATAGACTCACAGCATGCTTTTTCATGATACTCCAGTACTGTTCAGAAGCATCAAAAATATTCTCAGGAATGAAAAATTGTTTTAAGTTATTTTGATCCTTGTCCAGAAGATGCAATTCAGTTTTTTTTCAGGGCCCCTGAAAAGTCTTTAACTCCTTTATTATCTCCGTATAGGAACCTCATGTTTCCGTGAGATTACTTTTACTCATTGTCACCATGTCTTCCTACTTTTATGCTGTTGTTCATATTGTTTTCCTTGACCAAAGTTTATTCATCATTGTACTCAGTTTCTTGTGTTAGATGATCTTTGTGGTTTCTCTTTCTCTCTACTGTAACTGAAAGTTTGTGTGTAAGAAGATATGAAGGCATCACCCATAGTTAAAGATTTCTTTGCTCATTTTCACCCCTTCTCAGATTAAGAAGTCCCATGTGCCTTTCAAAGTTGAAATCCTGCTACTTCTTGCTTTGAATTGGTTCTAAAGTTAGGTTAAATTACATGGAGACACCCATAGGCATTTAATGGCTTAATCTGTTCTTGTTGCTGTACTAAATTTTAAAGGAATTGGCTTGAGAAAAGATAATAAATACTACGTTCAACTTGGTCTACTCACCCTTTTAAAATTTTACAGTAACTTTCCTAAAACTGTTTTTGTGCATGTGTGTGGGGGGGTACTGGGGGTTGAACCCAGGGCCTCGCATTTGCATGCTCTGCAAGTGCTGGACCACTGAGCTGCACCCTCAGCCCTTTTTACTTTTTGAGACAGGGTCTCGCTAAGTTACGCAGATTGCCTCTGGTCTTGAACTTGGGATCCTCCTGCCTCTGCCTCCCGAGCCGCTAGGATTTACAGGCATGTGCCATTGGGCCCAGCTTCTAAAACTGACCTTTTAAATGTTAATCCATATTGTTATCTCTCAAAAGAATATTTTCCTTTAGGTTGTTTTTGTTTGTTTGGGGTGTTTTTGAGACTGGGTTTTGCTATGTTGTGCCTACTTGTCTCCACCTCACGACCTCAAGTGAACTTTCCTGCTTCAGCCTCCATAGTAGGTATAACTACAGGCATGTGCTACCATGCCTAACATAGCAATGCTTTCCTTCCTTAGTCGCGTAGTTAACTCTTAAAAATAAGAAAACATAGGGAGCAATGTAGATATAGTCTAATTATAATACATAAAAATAACTATTGTCTGGGCTGGGTGGCATATGCTTCTAATCTCAATGATGTGGAAGGCTAAGGCAGAAGGATAGCAAATTCAAGGCTAGAGGCAGTCTGTGTAAATTAGTGAGACCCTGAGTCAAGGCAAAAAAAATTTTAAATGGGCTTAGAGTATAGCCTAGTGGTAGAGCACTTGTAAAGTTTGTGTAAGGCCCTGGGCTCAATTCTGAAGCACCAAAATACATACATATATACACACAGACACACACACACAGACACACACACACACACACACACACACACACACACACACACACACACACTTAAGTAGAGATGTGTGTGATGGTAAGGGCTTGCTTTAAATTGAGTAGTCTGGGATGGATTTCTCTGGAAATATGGCATTTAAAGACCTAAAGGTTGACCAAGAGATAGGCAAAGAATGGAAGGGTGTAAAGTAGAGGGATACAGTCTGTTTGAAGGGTCTAAAATCCTAACTAATTTCTTAGTGACTTTGGTGACGGGTCAAAATAGATTAGTAACATTCATAGATGTAGCATTTTACACTTGGTTGTGACCTTTACAGTTCTGCATATGTCAAGAAATATTTGACAAATGAAGATCCTTAAGGTTAGATGACTGTGATTTTTATTTAGTTAAGGTAGTGAGGCAGAATCTGAACTGAAGTCCAGATTGCCTGATTGAGTACACTTTTCACTAAATGAGTGGTTTGCATCCTGATTAGACCCAGTTACTCTTTTTAAAAAATATTTCACCATGGCTATTTTTTTAAATGACATAAAACTCAGAATTCTAAAGTTACCACTTCACTCGAACTCTGTACTCATGAATAGTCACTTATTTTTTCCCTTCAAATCCTAGCTCCCCAATTACTAATCTACTTTGTTTCTGTAAATTGTCCTCTTCTGCTTATGTCAGATGAATGGATCAGACAGAATGTGGTTTTTTGGGACTGGCTTCTTTCACTTAGTGTAGTGTTTTCAAGGTTCATCTGTGTTAAGTATTGCATGTTAACTCTTTTTCACCCTCTGTACCTCAGTAATTCCCAGAGCCTGTGAAATACATTTCAGTTTATTATAAGAGACTGTTTCATACAACTTATTCCAGATTTACATAGCCACACATTTTCTGTTCAAAGCATCCCTTAGGATTGGGTTTTAAGTAAAGGTTAGTCAGGGACCATGTCTAAGCTAGGTAAGTCAGTTACATGTCAGCTGTGATGGGAAACAGTTTTATTGATGTATAATTTGTATACCATATAATTTAGCCATTTAAAGTATACAAGACAATGTTCCTTGATATAGTCAGTTATGCAACAATCACCAAATCAGTTTTAGAACATTTTCTTCATGCAGAAAGAAACAGCTTAGCTATTCCCAGTCTCTCTTGCCCCCAGCTCTAGGAAACCATCCATTCTCTAAAACCATCTTTCTCTAAAAGATTTGCCTATTCAGAATGTTTTGTATAAATGGACTTTTACAATATGTGGCCTTAGTGATTATCTGATTTAACATAGTATTTTCAGGGTGCATTAATACTGGAACATGTATTAGTGCCTACTCGTTTTTTTGCTAAAAGTCCTTAGTTATATGGATAATACTACATTTTATTTACTCATGCATCAGTTGATAGACATTTGATTTGTTTCCATTGGGGAATGTTAAGAATAATGTACTGTGAATGTGTACAGTGTTTGTGTGGGCATAAATGTTTATTTCTCTTGGATATATACTAAGGAGTGGAGTTTCTAGATCATGTGATAGCTTTATGTTTAACATTTTCAGGAACTGCCAGATTATTTCCCAAAGCAGCTGCAGTATTTTTATATTATCATCAACAGGGATATATGAGGATTCCAGTTTCTTATCCTTTCAAATATTGTCTGTCTTTGCAATTCCTAGTGAGTGTAAAGTGATCTCACTGAAGATTTGATTTACCTTTCCCCAGGGGCTAATGCTGTTCATTCATCTGTCGTGTGTTTCTCAGCCATCCGTATATCTTTGTGAAGAAATACTTTTTCAGATGTTTTGCTAATTTTTAAATTGAATCACCTTTTTGCTGAGTTGTAAAAGTTCTTGTCAGAACTAGATAAAAATCGTTTTCAGATACTATATATGATTAAGAAATAGTCTTATTCATGGATGATTAATTCCAGGGCAACCCCTTTTACCAGAATCTGTAGATGCTCAAGTCCCTTATATAAAATGACATAGTATTTGCATGTAACCTACATACATTCTACCATATACTTTAAGTCATTTTCTAGATTACTTATAATACCTAAGAAAATATAAATGCTATATAAATTGTTGTTATACTATAAGGAATAATGATTTTTTTTAAGTCCTTGTATTCAGTATGGACACATTCCTTTCCTGATATTTTCCATCTGCAATTGTATACAGAGAGCTAATTACATATTTTCCCATTCTGTGGATTATCTTCTCACTTTTTGAAGGTATCTTTTAAAGCACAAAATTTTTTAGTTTGGACAAAGTTCAGTTCATCTGGGTTTTTCTCCTTTGTTGCTTGTATGTTTGGTGAAGATTATACCTATATTTTCTTAAGTTTTCTAATTGTGAATCTCATATGTAGGTCTGTGATTCATTTTTAGTTTATTTTTGCATAGAATGTGAGGAGGGAGTCCAACTCAATTTCATATTTTGGATATATCTCCTCTTTTAAACATAATTTGTAAAATCCTCAATAATATATGCAATGACTGGGCGAGGTGGCACACATCTATAATCTCAGCAATTCAGGAGATGGATGCAGGAGGATTGTGCATTTGAGGCCAGAAGGAGAGGCAGCCTGTGTAATTTAGTGAGATCTTGTCTCAAAATAAAAAATTAAGAAGGGACTAGGGATGTAGCTCATCAGTAAGAGCACTTCCAAAGTATATTGGAGGCCCTGTGTTCAGCCTCTAGTACAACAAAAAATAATAAAAACAACACATGTAACCAACATGTGGAGAGGAAGATAGATGTTGTTAGGTGCTGTCGAGTCAAGTCCAACTCGCAGCCACTCTGATATGGTTTTCATTGGCTGATTATTTTGGGATTGCTTCGGAGTGGATTGCCACATCCTTCTGTTTTTGCGGTGCTGGGGATTAAACTTGGCTCTTTAGAGAGTGCAGAGCAGCACCTCTACCAACTGAGCTAAACCCTGGCCAAAATTTGCATGGCAGTTTATTCCTAGAAAGTTCACTATACAGGATTGTATTTTAGACTTAAGTGATTATAAATAGGTTCAGACATAGGACAGTTCTTTGGTAAATGTCTTGTGCACAGTAGACATCCCTAACCCCTTTCCACTAAGTGTCATTGAGCACATTCATCTAGAAAAGTGCTGTCCCTTGAGTTAGGTATACAATTGAAATTTTTTTATTAGCCAACCTCTGAAATTAATTTTTGTTGTATATACCATTTAATCAAATATATCCAAGATATTTTATCATGTGATCACTTTGAAAAATGTTAGTGTGATAATATGCGTTCTTTTTGTGCTAAGACTTTGAATCCATTATGTGTTTCATATATATGGCAAATCTTAATTCATGACCCTTGTTTTATAAGTGCTCAATAGCTATGTGTGACTGTATATATTTAAAGGTTGTTATTGTTAGGTACTGTTGAGTCAGTGTCCGACTCATAGCAACCCTATATACAACAGATGAAACACTATTGTCATGCTGCTCTGCTATTCATAGGGTTTTCACTGGCAGATTGTTTTTTGGGAGTGGGTTACTAGGCCCTTCTCCCAAGCCTACAGCACCTGGTGTTCCCAGGCAGTCTCCTATCCAAGTACTAACCATGCCTAACCTTGCTTAGCTTCAAGATCTGACAGGATCGGACACCACAGTGGTATGGCTGGAGGCATATTTCTAAAGGTAGTGACTCTGCAGTAGCTGTCAAATGCAAGTACATTGTTGATATGTCTTCTCATCTGTTCTTCTCTCCTCCAAGGGACACTGTCTTGTTAGCTTCAAGTTTTGCTTTTTACTACCAGTAAGCTGATAAATAACTTGTATGTTGCACAGTGATGTCAGTGTAAACTAAAGTTATGTTGGTTCACATGTGAAATTTTTTTTGGGCAAAGATGATCAGAGTAGTAGAAATAGGGTTATAACCTTCAAATGGAAAAAGGGAAAAATCCTCAGTCAGTAGCTGCACATGCAAGACTCCTGAAGAAAATTCACATTTGCTTCCCTTTTTTTACATGACTATGACAAGATGCATTTTTTTCCTGTGTGTCTGTTATAACAATAGCCTCAGTGTGGAGATCTTCACTTTGATCAACAGATCCTCTGCCCCAACAAGGCTGAACTTCTGATATGTTTTGCATTTTTAATATCACCTGAAGCAGCCTCTACCTATACTGTGGTGCTTGTCAATAATATTCAGGTTTTGTTAGTTATGTTAATATTCAGGTTTTGTTCTTCATAATTGAGTGGTGTGCACCTACTCTTTTTGTTCTAAAACTTAGTGAGCTATTTGGCAGGTTTTTCAAAGAAAATAATTGTCACGAGCCAGACGTGGTGGTGCACGCCTATATTCTTAGCAACTCAGGAGGCTGAGGCAGGAAGATCGCAGGTTTGAGAACAGAGGCAGTTTGTATAATTTAGCGAGATCCTGTCTCAAAAAGCTTAAAGGGGAGGGGGTTGAATGAGTGGTACAGCACTTGCAGAGCATGCAAGAGCAGGGCCCTGGGTTCAAGCCCCAGTACCACCAAAAAAAAAAAAAAAAAAAAAAAAAAAAAGGTCATATTGTAGCTAGAAGAGCCTTTACAGATATGTGGCTCTCTTAGTGAAATCCCTTTATTTATAAGAGCTTGTTGGCCTCTGGTTTGGTGTGGTGAGAAGTGAGCCAAAGACAGTAGAAGGTAGTAAAACATGTAGAGAGACTAACAGGAGATAAACCCTTGGGAAAGGTACTCAGGAAGACACCTTCAGAATGTAAGTAAAGAATATACAGTGACCAGAGTATTTTAGCATATTGCTGCCTTTTCAAGAGAGATTTACTGTGTGTCCTCTGCCATTTGACTTTGTAAACCAGTGTTTCATAAAGTGTGGCCCAAGTATTGACCATTGTTGTTAGGTGCCGTGGAGTTGTGTTTGACTCATAGCGACCCTCACAGGGTTTTCAGTGGTGGGGATTGTTTCAGGATTGCCTCAGGAATGGATTGCCACATCCTTCTTCCATTTTTGCGGTGTTGGGAATCGAACCCGGGACCTCAGAAACTGCAGAATGGCGCTCTACTAACTAAGCTAAATCCCAGCCCCACTGACCATTAGAACTATTGAATTACCAGTGCTGATTAAAACTTGAGGTCTTGTAGTCTTATCTCATGTAGTATGAATGAGAATCTCTTTGAGATTCAACCTTGAGATCTATTTGTTAAATTAATTAATTTATTGTACTATCCTGGAATTTGAGATCCACTGCAAAAATTTATTCAGTTATACCTATTACCTGTTACTTGTTTGAATGTAATTTGGAGTGGGTAGGTGTCCTTGGAATCTTTTGTTCAGTGTGTAGCTATATCTATTCTAGTTACTTGTGGGAAGGCTCTAAAACTACTCTGTTGGAGGGTCAATCTGGTAGTTCATTTTGGTGGTGGTTATGTTGTAAATAAGGACACAAATGTCATTTTATTTCTGAGTGAAAACTTGTTTCACTGTTAGAAAAGCTGGTTATATTTCTCAGCCTTGTTTCATCATTATAGAATTGTATATCCCTCTTCTGTTTATTTCCCTCCAATATCCAGGATTCCTTTTCTTAACAGGAGGGCAATGTAATTGCTCAATGCCTTTGTGTTTGGTCAGGTATGTTTTATTACACATTTTGGCCCGTTTCTCAGAATGGTCACTTGTAGTTTATAGCTTTTGTGCTGCTAAGCTCTATCTTCTGAAGTTCTAGAGCCAAGCAAGGATTATACTACCTGACAAATACTGAAGATTTTGTCAGGGAAAAGATCAATCTTTTGTATTATTACATCAATCACTTATATTAGCATTGTCTGGTCTTGCAGTCAGCAAACATTTTCTCTAAAAGGGTGGATACGTAATATTTTAATTTTGGGGACCATATAGTCTCTTTGGCAGTCGAGAGTAGAAATAGCCATATATAACAGATGAGTGGGTGTAGATGTGTATGGATAAAACTTTATTAATTAAAACAAGCTCCTAGCCTATTGTGGTTGCTGATCCTTGAACTCTGTTGTGAAAGTTGTTGTTGTTGTTAGGTGCCGTCGAGTCGGTATCCAACTCATAGCGACCTTCATAGGGTTTTCAATGGCTGAGTGTTTCGGGATTGCCTTGGGAGTGGATTGCCAGGTCCTTCTCCCATTTTCGCAGTGCTGGGAATTGAACTCGGGACCTCAGAGGCTGCAGCACAGCGCTCTACCAACTGAGCTAAATCCCAGCCCGTTGTGAAAGTACCGTAGTCATATTGCTAAATCTCCATTTTATGTGTGATTAAGAACTTGAAGGGGGAGAACTTTTCTCACCCTTTAAGTTCAGGTTACAGTGTGAATTTAAAATCCATTTATCATTCCCCCACCCCCAAGAAAAGAGCCATGAGAGTAATTCTCAGTAGTATCCCTTTTTAAGGCTTGATTTAACTGTTTTAACTTAGTTTGTTAAGGTTGGCTTAAATGTGTGTTATTTAAATCCAGATTTTTTGTTTGTTTGTTTTGGTTTTGGGATTCTTTTTTTTTTTTTTTTTTTTTTTTTTTTTTTTTTTTTTTTTTTTTTTTTTTTTTTTTTTTTTTTTTTTTTTTTTTTTTTTTTTTTTTTTTTTTTTTTTTTTGAGGGGTTTTCTTGTTTTTTAGTGGTAGTTTATTTTCTTTTAGTACTAGGGCCTGAACCAAGGACCTTGTGCATACTTTGCAAGCACTCTGCCACTGAACTGCATCCACAGTCCTCCCCTCTTTATTTTTTTGAGACAAGGACTTGCTGAATTACACAGGCTGCCTTTGGCCTCAAGACTGCGATCCTCCTGCCTCCAACTCCCAAATTTCTGGGATTACAGGCATGTGCCAACATGCTTAGCTTTAAATCCAGTTTTATCTTACCCACTAATATACTATGCTTCCTGGAGAGAGATTTCTGTAAAGCCTTGAGAATTTCTCAATACTGTGCAGAGAACATAGAGGGCATTAGACCATATAAACAGCTTCATTTCCATTGCAAACATTGGTATGACTCTCTCAAAATTATGTATCTTTCTTCCTTTGTGCACTTGAATAATGACTGGATTTCTGAGTTTTAAGTTTTATGCATGGTTCTACTCTTCTTGAATATGTTACTGTCCAGAAATACTTATTCTCTTTATCTTGTTATTAGGTGTCGACAAGTCAGATCCAACTCATACCAACCCTGTGTACGACAGACTGAAACACTCCCCAATTCTGTGCCAGGCACATGATATTATTTAAGTTTAAGGGTATTGTTACAGACACCCTGTCAATCTATCTAGTTGAAGGTCTCCCTCTTTTTTGTTGACCTGCCACTCTCTGCCAATGTGATGTCCTTCTCCAGGGATTGGTCCCTCCCTCCTGCCTACATGTCCAAAATACATAAGATGTAGTTTAGCCATCCTTGCTTCCAATGGGCCCTTGGGTTGCACTTCTTCTGGAACAGGTCTTTTGGTTCTTTGGCAGTCCGTGGTGTATTCCTTCAGTTCTTTAAGCTTGAGAGAAACCAGTGTGTGTTCCTTTAGTTTTCTGTCTTCTGCTTTTTGCACATGTCATTGTATTTCATTTTGTTTTCTTGAGCTGCCCTTTGAAATCTTCTGTTTAGTTCCTTAACTTCATCATGTCTTCCTTTTACTTTAGCTGCTGGCAGTCAGGGGCAAGTTTCAGAGTCTCTCTTGACATGTATTTTGGTCTTTTGTTTTTTTTTCCTGTCTTTAATAACTTCTTGCTTTTCTCATGAATGATGTCTTTGATGTCATGCCGCAATTCATCTGGTCTTCTATCATTAATGTCTAATGCACTAAGCCTGTTCTTCAGGTGGTCTCTGAACTCAGGTGGGATATATTCAGGGTCATACCCTGGCTTTAGTGTAATAGTTGTTCTAATATTCTTCCATTTCAGTTTGAACCTGCATATGAGAACAGTTGATGGTCTGATCCACAGTCAGCACTTGGTCTCATTCTGACTTTTGATAGAGGTTTTACATTGTTGTCTCTTCCCACAAATGTAGTCAGTTTGGTTCTTGTGTGTTTCCTTTGGTGAATTCCATATTTATAGTTGCCATTTTGTTGACAAAACAATATATTTGCAATGAAAAGGTCATTCGTCTGACAAAATTCTATCATGTGTTCTCCAGCATCGTTTTTGTCACCAAGGCCATATTTTCCAACTACTTGAGTTGCCACCTTGGTTTCCAGCTTTCACATTCCAGTCACCAGCAATTTTCTGTACATCCCAATTGTATGTTCAATCTATTTACAATTGTAGAAGCTGGTGAAAATCTTCCCCCTATCTTGATTTGTGGCCTTAGTGGTGGGTGTGTAAATTTGACTAATAGGCACATTAAATGTCTTTCCTTGTTGGCATATAGATATTACTCTATCACTGACAGCATTGTACTTGAGGACAGATCTTGTGTCTTGTGATGTCCTTTTTGATGATGAATGCTAACCCCATTTTTCCTTAATTTGTCATTCCCAGCATAGTAGACTATGTGATTATCTGAAAATGGCCCATGCCAGTCCATTTTAGCTCACTGATGAATAGAATGTCGATGTTATGCACTCCATTACCCTTTTGGCAATTTGTAATTTTCCTGGATTCATAAGAAATCCCAGCAACTCAGAAGGTGGAAGCAGGAAAATCAAGTTCAAGGCCGTGTGCAGGCAATGTAACTTAGCAAGACCTTACATAAAAGCCAGGCTAGGAGTGCAGCTCAGTGGTAGAGTGCTTGCAAAATATGCGTGAGGTCCTAGATTCAACCCTGTAGTACCACCATAAATAGACAGACAAACTCAAGTACGATATGCTCTCCCCCCCAAAGTGCCTTGTAAGGTAAGTTATAGCTCTTGTTAGAAGACAGTTAGCTTTGCTTAGCTTATTGTTCCTTTTTCCAAGAACACATCTGGCCTATATTCAGTTCTTGAGGGCATTCTTTTGACTTTAATCTGATGATCCCCATTACTGTACATGTTTTTTTTTTTCCAATTTGTATGTGCTTTATTTCTTTTTAATTGGCAGTTTTTAATGTACAACTTAATATGTTTCATTTTGACATGCATTTTATTGTGACATTTCCATATATGCGTTTCTTTGTACATTGCACAGATAAGTTCCCCCTTACCCTCTTGTGCACCCCCCACCACCACCACCAAAGGCCTCTCTTCTAATTGCATGTCTTTTTGTGGGATTATTTTTCTATATACTCTTGCATCCCAATTAAGATTTAACTCCAAACTTTTTTCTGTAGTGATCTATCTTTTTACATTGTCAGTAGTATGACATGAATAATCTAGCTCATTTGTATTATTACCATCCTTTGCCTTATAATGCTTTTTATAAAATATCTTTTACTTGGATTTGAAATCTATTTTAAAGTGTTGGTTTATTCTTAGACATTTACTAAAATATCTGCATCTTAATCTTGATAACTTTTAAGTTGTGGAGTTTCATTTTTGTTAAGTAGTTTAGATTATTCTGCACCCCATCTGAAAGCTCTTTTTTCTCAAAATGAGGTTCCTTTTAATACCTGGTTCAGTTTTCTCTTTAAATTCTTAGGCTAGTATGCCTCGATGCTTTTTTTTATTATTACACTATGCCCTCTGAAAAGCCATATTGCTAGATCAAAACCTAACTGAAGTCTTACATCAGGGGGGTAAAAGACTTACTGCTTCTTCAGAGGTAAGAGCTTACTAATTGAATTGCCTTCGATATTTGAATTTGTATTGATAAGTATTAAAATGAATGAGTTCCTGGAGCTTAACCTTGTCATCAATCAGTAGGACTCATCTATAAAATACCTTATGTTCACAGAACACTTTGCCAGTCACAAGTTTTTCAGAGTTCTCTCCCAGTAGCCTGTGTTGAAGAATGCAAATTGTGACAATATTTGTGAAATGCTATATTCCAAAGAGCAGTCCGCACCCGAAACATTCAGCCATTAAAAACCCTTTGAGGGTCGCTAAGAGTTGGACTCTGACTCAGTGGCACCTAATAACAATATTCCAAACAAACTCAAAACTTTGAAGTTGGATTTGTCTGGTTTTATAGCTTAGCACATGCCAAAAGTTTAGAGTCCCAATAGGATAGCACATGTTCCACAAACTACATTGTATACACACATAACATAGGCAGAATAAATAAGTCTTACTAGAGTCATGGGAACTCTCCTGAAGTCCAGGTCCCCACATATCCTGCCCAGGACCAACTATGCAAGCAGACCTTTGTGTGGATAATAGTCTTGGGTTTGCTGTGTTAACTTTTCTGTAGACACTGAGCTTATTTTTGACTGATTTCTTTTTCATTGTGTTCATTCTTAAATTGTTTACTGAAGGATTTATCGCCTACTGTATTGAAAAAGGGTTTTAGGATGTTTGACATAAATAGATACTATACCTCAAGATAAAATAAGTAAATAAACAAACTACCAGGCTTCTCCAGCATCAAGTTTCTTGGGAAACTTCTTTTATTGTACTCAAGTACTTGTATGTATTTCCTCTTTTTTCTTTTGTGACATCAGCAACATTTATGGATATTTGAATCTCCTTGTAGCTTCACATAAAAGAGAATCCTTGTCCAAGGTTAAATCTTGGCCATGGCCATTGATATTGCCATATCCTTATCTGCACGCTTCTATTTGATATGTACAACTTGCAAGTCAAAGTAAATTTCCTTCTTTTGACTTTTCATGGAAGAGAGTTAAAAATCCACCCACATCTACACACGCCCTTTCTTTTGAATTCTAGGCTTGTATAGATCTGCTGTTTCCACTTGGATATCTGAAATCTTACTGTTACATGTCTCACTCAGCTCATCTTTCTTTTTATACAGTTTTTCCTGTTCATTGCACTATTTAAATTTACTTTCCTTCATTTTCAGTTTTTATTCATTATACTTTGCCTCTATACCATTGCAGATTCTTGTTTTTAAAATATTGGGTTATGGGACGTTGTTGCTGAAAACAAGTGTATGGAGTGAAGTGAAAATACTAACAATAGATTTGTGTGTTGAATCTTTTTGTTTCATGAATCATTGAGTTTTTGTAAGTTTAGATTTTTATATCTTGGTTTTCTTCAAACAATAAATTGTCATCTTGTTCCCTGATCATTAGGATGTATGGATTATGCATAAGGCCAAGAGTTGCTCTTAAGCAATTTTTAGGTAGAATTGGCCTGGTTAAGAAGAGACCCTTGATTGCATTTTTAACAACTTGAATGTGGGTCCCCACTTGAGATCCTTGACTTTTTGAAAACTTGATACTATTTCAGTTAAAACAATTGTCAAGACTGCTGGAACGTTAGCAGGATTATTTAAGGAGTTGAAGTATAGTAACAAAAATTTTAAAGTAATGACTTTTACTTTTGTGATAGTTGCATTTTTTTGCCATTTATTCTGTGTACATTGTTTTATTCCAGTAAAGCTTTATTTTTAAAAATTGTTAGAAATGATGAAGATTTTAGCCAGGTATGGTGGTGCACACCTGTAATGCCAGTGGTTCGGGAAGTGGAGGAAGGAGGATCACAAATTAGAGACCAGAGGCAGTCCTCATTACTTAGCCAGACCTTGTCTCAAAAAGTAAAAAAAAAAAAAAAAATGGGCTGAGGGTGCAGCTCAGTGGTCCAGTACTTGCAAAGCATGCAGGCGTGAAGCACTGGGTTCAACCCCCAATACCGCAAAAAAAAAAAAAAAAAAAAAAAAAAAAAAAAAAAAAAAAAAAAAAAAAAAAAAAAAAAAAAAAAAAAAAGAAAGAAAGAAAGGAAAGGAAAAAAAGATTTTGTTTAGCTCATTATAGACATCTGTCATAGCTATGTCTATAGTTTTTGTTGGGGGCTGTCTAGTTGGGCCTAACTCACAGCGACCCCATGTACAACAGATGAAACACTACCCGACACTGTGCCATGCCCAGCACTGTTGCCAGTGTTTGTCTGCTATTTATAGGGTTTTCAAAGGCTGATTGTTTCAGGAGTGGGCTATTGGGTCCTTCTCCCATACCTCCAGCCCCTGTATTCCCAGGTGGTCTCCCATCCAAGGACTAACCAGGCCCTACCCTGCCTAGCTTCTGGGATCAGATGGGATCTGACACCAGGGTGATATGGCTATAGACATGCCTATAGTAGGATCATAAATACTTAATAGCAAAAATGTATGGATTATGGAAGCAGGCATGGTGACACCCACCTGTAATCCTTAGGCAGAAGGATTGCAAGTTTGAGGCCAGCCTGGGCTATATAGTGAGATCTTGTCTCCCCTTTCCCCACTAAAAGTATAAATTAATATATTTTTGATCATAACAATGTTGATTTAAAGATGTACAGTGATCTGTAGTATGGTAAAAACCAAATGAAATAACAACTGTGATTCACTTTACTTTTTATTTTTTAAGGGACCAGTTACTCTCCACAAGAAAATTCACACAACCACAGTGCTCTTCATAGTTCAAATTCACATTCTTCTAATCCAAGCAATAATCCAAGCAAGACTTCAGATACAGTAAGTAGTATAAACATGCCCAATTTTTAAAAGCTTTATGGCATAAAAAGTCCCACAGCAAGTCTTGTTAGATCTGATGTTTTTTATTTTCTAAAATGTTTTAATAAAAGTTGGTCTTAATGTATTTACATATCATTAGCATTCTTGTACTCAGCAAAATACAAAGTATTTCAGAACAAAACTTCTGTTAAATGATTTAAGATTTACTTTCTTTCCATAATACATAAACTCTTTACGTTGTTGTTGTGTGCTTTGGAGTCGTGTCTGACTCATAGCCACCCTCAGAGGATTTTCAATGGCTGATTGTTTTGGGATTGCCTTGGGAGTGGATTGCCACATCCTTCTCTCATTTTTGTGGTGTTGGGAATTGAGCCCAGGACCTCAGAGACTGCAGTAGAGCTCTCTACAAACTGAGCTAACTCCCAGCCCAAACTCGTTATAGCATGTATTTATTATCTCCTGTATGTATGCTCTACCTTGTCCTTGTCCACAAAGGCACAAAAAAAACAGTGTGTGGTTTTAAATATTTTTAAAAGTTGAGGTTAATGAAGCACCTGTTACTAATTTGAACTTTTAGTGTCATACATTCAAATGATATTTCTAATATATTTATTTGTTTGAAGATTAATAAGACTTCAATTTACGAGGCATATGCTAGACTGTTGTTGTTGTTGTTAGGTGCTGTCGAGTCAGTGTCCGACTCATAGCGACCCTCATAGGGTTTTCAATGGCTGTTTCGGGATTGCCTTGGGAGTGGACTGCCAGGCCCTTCTCCATTTTTGCAGTGCTGGGAATTGAACTCGGGGCTTCAGAGACGGCAG
Organism: Pedetes capensis; assembly: GCA_007922755.1. NCBI lineage: Eukaryota > Metazoa > Chordata > Mammalia > Rodentia > Pedetidae > Pedetes > Pedetes capensis. The sequence goes on along the minus strand of VMDO01000297.1, from coordinate 194,718 downwards.
CGCAGCGCTCTACCCACTGAGCTAAATCCCAGCCCTATGCTAGACTGTAGACATACAGAAATAAGATAATGTAGCCCATCTTTAAGCAGCTTCTAGTCCTGTAGTGGAGATAGACAAGTAAACATGGTCCATGTTAAAACTGCTTTGGTCCAGGCACTATGGCACATACCTGTAACCCCAGCAATTTGGGAGACTGAGGCAGGAGGATCGAGAGTTTGAGGTCAGAAGCAGCCTATGCAGTTTTTTTATTGACAAGACCCTGTCTCAAGATAAAGCATAAAAACTTAGTAGGGCGTGTGGCAGAATGATGGCATATTTTCCTAATATCCCCAAGGCTCTGGGTTCAACCTCATGTACTATAAGAATAAATAAAAAGTTACTTGGGAAGCACTCAAGACAAGGACTCCCAGCTTGGATTCGAAAGACATAAAAGTATAACCAGTGCTTCGAAGTTGCATATAACTTAGCCAGTTGATGGCTTTGTATAGCATACAAAGGAAAAGCACTTAGAGTGACATAGGTTTGTGAAATAGCATAGCTTAACATAGCCAGGCATGGTGATACACACTTGTAATCCCAGCACTTTGGAGATTAAGGCAGGAGAAAAGTGAGTTTGAGGTTTGCCTGGGCTACATAGTAAGGCTCTGTCTCATTAAAAAGAAAAAGAAAAAAAAAAAAAAAAAGGCAAAGCATAGCATGTAAGGAGTTTGATAGTAAAGAAAATTGATGGGAGATAAATGGGAGCCAGATCATAAAAAGATGTCTTACCACAGAATATGAATCATGTACAAAGGCAGTAGAGAATTACTGAATGATGTAATCAGTAAACTAGTATCAGATTTGTAATTTTAAAAAGTATCTCAGCAGGGCCATAAAAACGAAAACAGCTTGGTACTGGCACAAAACAGGCATGGAGTGTCATGACTGTCTGGCAGCCGCAGGATCAGCAGATACAAAAAGCATTATTCCACATCAAGAGTTAGTGTCAGAGAACTAAGGTGAGGGCCAGTGCCTTCAGGTGTCCTGCATCTGAGTGAGTGTCTCAAGCTCTTTTTATTAGGCTCTTACAACATTAAGCATTCTTATGAGTCAGGGGAAAAGTGAATTAAAGTATATTTTGTGAGATAGGGAAGGGTTGTTTATTATTTAGGTTACCGTGTTCTGCCCACTGTATATAGGCAGTGCTGTGCCACATCTGTGTGTAAGCAGAGTCTGTGCCCAAGGTTAGAGAGACAACAGGGAGGCTTCGAGAACTTTCAAGGGATAAAGACTTCCCTGGCCGCTTTTTTGTCAGATTTTCTCCAGCCATCCATCTTGCATTAAAATGGAGATTGGTGGTACAGAATTGAAGACGTAGATATACACCCATGCAACTGCACCCACCTGATCTTTGACAAAGGGGCTAAAGACATACATTGGAGAAAAGGTAGTTCAACACATTGTGCTCAGAAAACTGGATATCCATATTCAGAAGAACAAAAATAGACCCACATCTATTGCTATATACAAAAATCAATTCTAAATGGATCAGAGATCTCAATGTAAAACCAAAAACTGTGAAACTACTAGAAGCAAATGTAGGGAACAGACTCCACTGCATAGACATAGGCAAGACAGCAAAGACAACAGTAAATAAGAGTAAAAGGATAGCCCAAGAATTGGAGAAAATTCTTACTTTGTACGCATCTGACAGAATTAATATTTAGGATATATTAAAAAAACTCAAGAAATTAGAGTCCAAAGCAGCAAATAATCCAATAAATAAGTGGACAAGGGAATTAAACATAATTGTCAAAAGAAGAGTTACAGATGGTCAGTAATCATATGAAAAAATGTTTGATATCATTAGGCATCAGGGAAATGCAAATCAGAACTATACTGAGATTCTGTATCACCCAAGTCAGAACGGCTAGGATCAACAAAACAACAAATGCTGGCAAGGATGTGGGGAGAAAAGAACCCTATTACACTACTGGTGGTATATGGTGGTATATGGTGGTTAATTAGTACAGTCATTATGGAAATCTCTATGGAGAGGCCTCAGAAAACTAAAAATAGAACCACCATATGATCCAGCCATACCACTCATAGGCATATACCCAAAGGAAGACAAGTCATCATACCACAGGGACACCTGCACTTCCATGCTTGTTGAAGCTCTCTTCATAATTGCAATGATAGGGAATCAACTCAGATGCCCATTGGCAGATGACTAGAGTAAAAAGGTGTATATGTACATGATGGAATCTTATTCAGCGGAAAAGAAGAATGAAGTTATGTCACTTGCAGCCAAATGAATGGAACTGGCTATCATCATTTTATGTGAAATAACCCAGACCCAAAAGAGAGAAAGAAATAACACACGTTTTCACTTACATGCAGGAACTAGATCTACCTTAAAGGGGGAAAAATTTTACACACACACACACACACACACACACACACACACACCCAATAAATCTATGTAAGGTTAAAAAATAATGGGGACCCATCATAAGGGGGAAAGGACTATTGGGAGAGGGAAGAGGTAAGAAAATCAGGAGGGACAGGATGAGCAACATGGGGGTAAAGTGGGAGAGAACTAGTGCAAAATACAAGCTGCAATTTTATGCAAATCCCAATATGAATCTCACTATACTGTATGCAGGGCTGGGATTATTAGCTCAGTTGGTAGAGTGCTGCACTGCTCTGCGCTCTTTCAGGCCCTGGGTTCAGTCCTCAGCACCACAAAAAAAGAGGGAGAAGGACTTGGCAGCCCATTCCCAAAACAGTCCCCAGTCTGCCATTGAAAACCCTATGAATAGCAGAGAAGCACTGATACAGTACCAGTTATGGCACAGCGTCAGAGGGGTAAAAAAATGTGTTGTGGTTTTTTTTTGTTTGTTTGTTTTGGTGGTACTGTGGGTTGAATCCAGGGCCTCGCACTTGGATGCGTTGTAAGTACCATATCACTGAGCTGCACCCCTAGCCCATTTTTTACTTTTTGAGACAGGGTCTCGGTAAATTACGCAGAGTGACTCTGGTCTCAAACTTGTGATCCTCCTGTCTCTACCTCCCAAGTCGCTGGTATTACAGTCGTACGCCACCATGTCTGGCCAGAGGAGTGTTTTCATTCTTTTGTACATAGGGTCACTATGAGTTGCACCCAACTCAAGGACACCTAACAACAATATACTATATGCAGTTAAAAATCATATTATACCTTATAAATATGTATAATTTTCTCTAATAATTTTATGTATAAATTTTAAAATAGAAATATCAACAATCCTGATTTAATAATGGCACAATGTATATATTAAATGAATTATTCTTTACCTCAAATAATGTATAGTCAAAATAATAAATAAAAGCATTATACTGTGTTGGCTTTAAAAAAAAAAAAGTATCTCAGGCAACACTATGGAAAACACATAGGAAAGAAACAACAATTAAGGTGGAAGGTCATTAATACTGTAGGATGACAATCCAAAATAGTTTCCTTTGGATATTTAGGTGATCATCATACTTTAATTGGCATTGAAAGACTTTCAAGTTTTACTTTTTTTTTTAGTCCCTTGTTGAAGCAGTGCATAGTATGTTTCCATAGAAAATTAGACATTTCAGGATAATATATAAATAAAGATAAGTCTATAATGGCCTACAGTCGTACCACCCTGGCAGTCCAGTCGCATCAAATCTGAAGTTAAGCATGGTCAAGCCTGCTTAGTACTTGAATGAGGGATTGCCTAAGAACACCAGGTGCTCTAGCCTTGGGAGAAGGATCAAGCAGCCCACTCCCCAGAAGAAGTCAGTCATAGAAAACCCTATAAATAGAGAAGCACTGACATAATGCCCAGCATGGCACAGTGTGAGGGAGTGTTTCATCCATTATACATAGGGATGCTGAGTTGGACCCAACACAAGAGCACCTAAAAACAAGAAGTCTGTAATAGTTTTATGTTGTTGTTGTTGTTGTTAGGTGCCGTTGAGTCGGTATCCAACTCATAGCAACCTTCATAGGGTTTTCAATGGCGGACTGTTTCAGGATTGCCTTGGGAGTGGATTGCCAGGTCCTTCTCCCATTTTTGTGGTGCTGGGAGTTGAACTCGGGACCTCAGAGACTGCAGTGCAGCGCTCTACCAACTGAGCTAAATCCCAGCCCCGTAATAGTTTTATACTGGGTCCAATTAGGAAAATAAGTCATACTAGTTACTTTAATGCTGAGAATAGAACATATAGGATTGGTAAAGTAGGTGATACAGGCATGGAGGACTGAAAAAGAAATCGCCCTCAGGTAACATACTGTAATGATCCCTGAGAGCCGGGACAGTAGGCAAAAAGTGGTTATCAGAACCTAATAGCTTAGAGGAGCCCCATGAAGCAAGTGGTAGTACTTCTGAGAGTATGATGCTAGTTCTAATGGTGAGGTAATAGGGTAGCATAGATATGAAAATTATAATTAGCCGTGGCTAACAGGGTTTTCCCCTTTTATTCCTCTTGTAATGCATTTAACAGAAAGCCAGCTGGCTAAAATACGGTTTGCATTGTCCCAGCACTAACATCACAAAACAGACAGTAGATGGATAAACCTTCACAGATACTATCAAACTACTTGTTATGGGTCATATTTTACAAATGAATCTCATTGTTTTGACTAACCTACAGTTCTACTTATCACTTTAGGACAGTTTAGGGACAGTATTTTATTGCTGTTATGCCACCGGCAGCCTGTGCAGACACTGCTTTGTATTAAAAAAAGAAAAAAATGTTATTCAGGGAACATAAATATATTGAGAAAGTGAAATCAGTAAGAATCAATACTAGGCATCAGATAAGCATGAAAAATTCAAATCATAGGGATGCCAGGGAATTTCATTGTGAATGGAAACTGAAGACCACTACTAGAAAGGATTGAGTGTTACGTGTTTTCAGATTCATGGTTCCTTTTTCTTTACATAATTAACCTTCAACCAGTGGGTTTTTTGTTAAATGTACCCAGAGGTTCTGACAAGAATAGAATTTACAGACTGTAAACTTAACTGAGAAGTTTGTCTTTGAACATTTCTGAAAGTCACTTGTCAACTTATATTATCCTTTTATTTTAAAAATTGATTGTAATGGAAGCTTTGAAGTGACTAGTAAATATAAAATTTCTTTCATCCACTACTTTCATAGCGAAGGAATACATTAATAGATTCATAATAGGTAACCCAGAATAACATCATTTTAAATCAGGTTAATATAAGGAGCAGCCTTTTTTAAAAGTTGAGGGTTTTTTGTCTTTGAGGTTTTTGAATTACAAATCACCTTCCACCCTCCCATCCCACAGTACTGGGGAGGGGGTGTTGAACATCCTAAACTCTATCACAAAGCTGTACCTCTAGTCCTTTTCTATATTTTTATTTTGAGTCAGTCTTGTTACGATGCACAGGCTGCTTCTAGCCTTACACTCAAGATCGTCCTGGCTTAGTCTCCCAAATTGCTGGGATTACGGATGTATGCCACAGCACCCAGTTTAAATCTGTTTGAAAATTAGTAACAAACTGGGTGTGGTGGCGCACTCCTGTAACCCCAGCGGCTTGGGAGGCTGAGGCAGGAGGATCGAAAGTTCAAGACCAGAGGCGGTCTGCGTAATTTAGCGAGACCTTGTCTCAAAAAATAAAAAAAAAGTGGGCTGGGGTTGTAGCTCAGTGGTCCAGTACTTGCAAAGCACACAGGCGCGAGGCCCTGGGTTCAACCCCCAGTATCCCCCCATACACACACACAAAATAGTAACAGTATTATTCAGTTGTTGACACATACTTTTGTTTAAATGTGTGTGGTTTTAGTTTCTATGAAAACTTGAAAATCAAGATAAAAGTTTTTTCCCCACAGTATTAAATTGAGATAACTTGGAGGTCTTCCCCAAGTACTAATGTGAACCTATCACTGACATTTATTGTGTGTTTAACGTAGACCTAGATTATGGTAAATCTTTTGAAATGCCTGTTGAATGCATCCTTTCTAATAAAAATCAGGATAGCATTTACAGCTATGTAGACTGTTTTAGATTAATTATCTGTATATTTTTAAACAAGTTTCTGGTTTTCTTCACTTGGAAAACAGTTGTTCATTTCTGTTTAAAAGCAATGTAGTTGGGACTTTTCCTTCTAAATATCCTGTTCGTATTTTGAATTTCTGGGAAGTGCTTTAAAATTAATCCTATATGACTTTCTACTCGTATTCTAATCACTGTCGTCATCAGCTATGAATCCTCTGCATATATTGGGGCTTTTGAGTTGCTTGCGATCTTTCTGTGACCAGTCTTACCTGGACACACACTCTTTGATTAAAGAAAGAAAAATTTATCAAAGAATTCTTAGCACTTCATGAAATTCTTTGTTACAAGAAATGCTGTCTTTGATAGTTAATATACTGTTAACTCATAAATTAATTCTAAGATTATCTCATTTCTGTAGTTTTAGAGAAATGATAGTGTGACTAAGAGAGTGGAAAGGGAGTTGAGAGTTTGTTTTTAAGGCGTAAAAGCATTCACATAAAAGATCTAAAAGATGTTTTTGAATTCAAGGAGAGAATAGATAGGTGCTTGGCAACTGCTCAGTGCTTTTTAATTGTTTAAGAACATCCATTCTCATGCATTTTTTTCTATAAAATATGTGCATTCTATCATCAGCATTTACCATAATAAATATTAAAATTGCCAGATTAAAAATCTTAATTCACTTAAAAATCAATCATAAACCCATTACGTATTAACATGTACATGTATTACATGTTTATGAAATAACTGGTTTCTAAGACAAAAAATAGACATCAAAATCTCTTCAATGCTTGACTTCGTAGCTAAGATATTTTCATATCTGCTTTATCCAATTTTTTGTGATATCAGATGTCTTACATAGTCTCTGGATAAATGCCGTTGTGTGTTTGTGATAGGACAAGGAGGAAATGACAAAATCATTTTAGTAGTATTAGGAAAATAGTTTCAATCTTGTGACAGGATCTCAGAGTTACCCTGGGTTTTCTGGATAATATATGGAAAACTGCTTTAGAAGATATGCTGACTATCATTTCAATCTTAATTTAGAAAATTTGAAATGTAAACAGGCCTTTTGTTGAAATTTAGTTGTCAGTTTACTTACTCATTTTTTAAAGTTGAGAAGTTTGACACCTGCCAGTAGAAATCAGTATTTTTAAAAATTACCCCATTATTTGGAGCATACCTCTCTTAACTCTCTGAGAATGGAAAGGCGGTGATAAAGATAGGCTAAAGTTACTGTTACGTGATTGTAATATTGTACACTGCAATTTACTATAAGACATTAACTTTTATTAAAGTAGAATATGTTAATAGTCTAGTTAGAGCAGTACTGTTCAATGTTCTGGTCTGACTTTTTCTTTTTTGAGACACAGAGGCTCACTGTGTAACACAGGCTACTCTACAACTCGCAGTCCTACCTCAGCCTCTTGGGTGCTGGGATTACATTATCCGTGAACTTTTTTCACTGTTCTGGAGGCTGTGTCTCAATATACATTAACTATTGCTGAAAACACTTTGTAGTTCAACTGGTTGTTTCCCCTCAAAGCAAGATTTTTGGTGAAACAAGTAGCATGTCTGATGCGAACCCTTTATCTCCTTCAGGAGAAATGACAGTTTGCAAACCATTACCTTGAAGAGCATTTGTTTAGACCACATTGACCTATTCTGTTGCAGTATCCTTTTCTAGCCTCATATCTTACTCTGCTTCTCTGAGTAATCTAGTAACCACATTTAACCACTTGGCAAGCAAACCATTTCTTTCTGATAATATCCATAAAAAGGTATCATTTTGCATAATTTAGATAAAGATGATAGAGAAGAATTTCCTGAATTTGGCCTTTTGCGATTGGGCTCTGACGTTTGGTTGTAGCTTACTTCTGGAAGCTGGGAGTTGAAAATTAACTCCCCACTGCTTTTAGACCTCCAGAGGCAGAGGACTAATGTCCATTACCCTCATGTGGAAATGTAAACCTGAGAGTATAAATGTATGGCAGAATCTGCAGTATTTTTCCAACGGCCCTCAAAATTATTAGGGCATTTCCAGAGTTGGTGTTGATTTAACCATAGTTTTTGAGCCCTTCTAATGCTTCTAGTATTGTGACAAATGGTTAACTCACAAGTTCTCTCAGCTTGTTTCCTAATTGTTAAAATTGAAGTTGGGTGGGGGCAAGGCAGTGAATTAGATATTATTTCCTCAAGCTTTAAAACTGTGTCTCCTTACACTGTTCTGAATCCAAAAGGATAGGCTGCCACAGCATATCATTTTTTCATTCTAATCCCAAGCTCCTCTGAAAAAGTATTTCAAAAATTTTATTAAAATTCTACTTGAGATTTTACTAGATTTCCTAGGGCCAGTACAGACACTTAAAGCCTATTTATTTTTGGAGATCAGTTCTGCAACTGTACCTTTCAGATATTTTTAATGGTTTTAGGATTTTGCATGGTCTGTAAAAATGCCTGCAAAAGACTGTATCTGAGAATTTTTGAAAGACCAGTTTTAAATAAGGAGAAAGGAGTGATACCACTGACTCTGTATATTGCATGAGACAAGGTTCTAGTTAGTACTTGACCCATATTGTGGATTTTAAAGGTGAGACAAATTCATCTCTTTTAAATTAGCATTCTGTTAAAAAAATTTTAGTGCCCCTTTTCAGTAAATAACAATAAATATAGGTAGACTGTTATGGTATACCGTATACCATTGTTATTGTACCCTTAAGTTGAGAATTAATCATCTCCTACCATTATAAGTTAACAGTAGCGTCCTCACCTTCAATGTCATTGGGTTTCAGCAGTTGAAATTGTGATAACGAGGAATTCTGGTAATGCTTTCTAAAGTCAAGATATTACTAACTTGACTTTTTTCTTCATGTGCCTGATAAACTGATATTTATTAATCTGTTTAATTTTTATCTTCTATGTAAAGTTCTTAGATTTGAAGGTTTTCATAGACTAAGTGTTCTAAAATGTTATGTAGATTCTAAGTCAGGGTACATGTCTTTTCCCATATGTACACTTTGAAAACCGTTGACATTGTTAATATTTCATATAAAGTGATTAAGTAATATTTATTAATATGTTTTTAAGCCTTATGATTCTGCAGATGACTGGTCTGAGCACATTAGCTCTTCTGGGAAAAAATACTACTACAATTGTCGAACAGAAGTTTCACAATGGGAAAAACCAAAAGAGTGGCTTGAAAGGTATTTGCTTTCAATCTAATCAAATATTAATTCTCCAGGTTGACATCTTATGGCATTAAACATTGTAACTTTAGGTTCCTTGTAGTAACACTGATCACTCTTTAATTTCAGTGATTGGCCCCGTTGTCTGTTTTCCATAATTTCTGTCTATATTTTTTAAAGTCTCAGATAGCAAACCATCCACGTGAGCCTTCTGAGCAGTCAGTATATTTAATAAAATACTTTTATTAATCCCCGTGTATGCACCTTATAATTTATAATACAGGTCTTTAAAACTAATGTTGCTATATTTTACCATACATAGAATTAATGTTGAGAATTGCTGTTATGTTGAACATTTGGCTAGAGCAGTTATTACGGAGACTCCAGCCTTTGTTATCATTTTTATGTGTTTATTTTTTTACTTTTAGAGAACAGAGACAAAAAGAAGCAAACAAGATGGCAATTAATAGCTTCCCAAAAGATAGGGATTACAGAAGAGAGGTGATGCAGGCAGCAGCAGCAGCTAGTGGGTTTGCCAGTGGAAGTAAGTATTAACTGTTTTCTTGGAAACAGCTTAGTGTTTGATTCATTCCTGTCATTTGTTTACTTTATAAATTTATGTATGTTACCGTCTACTTCTGTAAATTAAATAGAAACACACATACATGATTTTCTTTTATGTTGGCTGTTTCCTCAACCTCAACCAGTTGGTTACCTGAAAAAGCAAAGGATGCACAGTGAAATCAAGTATGTGTTTCTCATTATTCATAGTGTTTGTAATGCATTTGAATAGGTAAGCAATAAGATTTCATGTTTTATAGGATTGACTTTTATTAAAGAAAAACAACAGCAGATGACCTCTCTCTTCTCAGTTGTATCTTAGATAAGACACAGAAATTACTGGGTTTTAATCTAATAATTGAGGCATAGCCACACTCAGATAGTAGTATCAGAGTACCTACTTGCTTTTTATGTTATCATTGAGAAATTTATGTATCATATTTAGATGGTCTCCAACCTAGGATTTTTTGGCTTTACAGTGGTGTGAAAGCATTCTTCCTCAACCATTCTGTTTTTCAATCTCAGTGTAGTTTCCGTAAATTAGATGAGATATAAAAGCACTTTACTATAAAGTAGACTTTGTGTTTGGTAACTTTTCCCTACTGTATATTGAGCACATGTAAAATTGCCTAGAGTAAACTTTTGATTTTCAGTAGATATGTTAAATATATTTTCAACTTAAATTTCTGATTTATATTGTTTATTGATATGTAACCCCCATCATAAGATGAAGTATATTTTAACTCATTTGGTAAATTTAAAGTTTTACTTTCCCTTTCCTAAATAAAATTTAAATGCCATAAAGTTCTTTACTAAATTTTTAAACTTTGAGAATTTTAAGAGCAGTATTTTCTGGGAGTTTGTAGGTTTAAGCATTTGAATCCTGTTTCCAAAACTCCAAACTCAAAGTAGAAGTGTATTTGGTCTCAGCAAAGGACATTGATTCTTTGATGGGAAAAATTATTTGAGATGAATTGATAATAATAGTTGTCCATGACCGAATATTTAAAATATGTTATTTGGAACAATAAATTTTTAAGTAATCTGTTAGTGAATGGTTAAACAATCTATTAGTGAAATTGTACTTAATTCTTAGAAAACAATGATACAAAGTACTGAAGTTAGAAAATTAAAGAACATTGTGTTTTGAGACTTCGAAGCAGAACACTTGGGTTCTAGTTCCATTTCACCCTTTATATAAGTAACTGTGACTTTAGGCAAGTGTTTAAAAATGAAACAGAGTTTTTTCTCTTCTAGTAAATAAATAGCATCAAGGATTTGGCTCTTGGAGCAAAAAGAGGTGCATAGAGGAGGAATGACAGTTATAAAACTAACCCATTTTTAGTAAATAACAGGACTTGAAACCCACAAAAAATTAGGTTCAGGTTTGGTTCAGGTTTAAATGTTATGTGTATATAGCAGGACATCAGACTGAACCCCAAAAATCAGTGTAAAATTGGGATCAGGTTCAGCTTTTAATGTTAACTGGGGCAAGAAGATCATGACTTTTGAGGCTCAGAGGCATCCTGCATAACTTAGCAAGACCTTGACTCAAAATAAAAAATTAAAAAGTGCATTCCAGCGGTAGAGCCCTTGCAAAGTATGTGCGAAGTTCTGGGTTCAACCCTTAAGTACCATCTTAAAAAATTGAAAAAAAATTTTTTTGAGAAAAATGTTATTCTGTCTATTAGGATTAAAATTTTAAACCCAATCTAAATTTTAACATTGAACCCAGACCTGAACCCAATTTATCATGGGTTTGAAGCCCTAGTAAATACAGATACAAGTTGGAGGGTGTAGTACTATGTGCTTGCTAAACTAGCTCCTAGAATTAGGCAGTTCTGGACTGGACCAGTTCTTTCTACCTAGGCTGATGGATCCCAAAGAGGAAAATGAACAAAATGTACTATGCCTACCATATTCTTTCTAAAATAACTTCTCATTTAAATAATTCTTCCCTTGGGGTAGGGTACATGAAGGAAGAAATCGGATCTGATTTAGGAAAATTGATGGCAAGTGAAAATTTTTTTGTGTGCATGTTCAATTGTGAATCTACATGCAGCTTTTTCTTAAGTTTAAATAGTTATTTTTTTAAAAAATTGTTCTTCATGATTTGAAATGTAAAAACATGTTTGTTTAACTGTGCAAAATTTTAAACAATGTTTTTTAATCCCGTGACCCAGGAACATTCTGGGACATACATACTTTTTTTAAGTGTGCATATAAACATGTGTAGAAATTAACGTGTATTTGTTTTACACCAAAAATGATTGTTTATTACCTGTTTTAACCCATTCTTTTGTATAATAGTATTTTAGGGATATGTTTCAATGACAGTTTATCATCCTTCATTTGTTATATTGACTGTACCATATTCCATTGACTGGATATACCTTCAATTATAAATAATCCCCTATCCATGGATACTTAGGTGGTGAATTTCAGCCTTTTCCTGCTGTCAACAAGATCATGATTCATATTTATCCCCTTAGTGGAAGTTAAATTTCTGGCTGTGGAAATGATGAGTCAGTGATTCTGTGGCTGTGTTGAAATATAGTCCTGGATCATGCATTTTGTTTGAGTTTTGAAGTAATGTTTAAGAACCTTAGCTATGTTGCTTCTTCCTCTTTGTATCTTTCTTTCATTGCTCAGCTGAGCTATACATGTGGTAGTAATAAAATCAATAAGCGATTTAGGTTTAACATTGTCAGAAAGATACTGGAAATTTTCCCATATATTCAGTATATTGGTGTTAGTGTATAGTAAAGCTTAAAGCTCAGGGTTACTAATGACCAATAAAAGAAATGAGAAGGGGAAAGGACAAGGAAGGATTTCCATGTAAAGAAGTAATGTCCATGTTCTCTACAACCTGACATTGGAAAGTGTATGGATAAAATGCTTAATTTACTGTTGATTGTTACTGGGTTATTTTTCCTAATCCATTCCTTATAAAGTGATTGCTGTAAGTTTAGAGAGACCTTAATTGGGGTTTCTCATAGGACTAGAGACACTTTGGGTCAGGTGATTCTTTGTGGGAAGAGATTATTGTGTTGGAGGTTGTTGAGCATACCCACTAGATGCCTGTAGCACACCTTCCCTCCAAGACATGCAGAAATGTGTGTGCAGTCACTTCTGTAACTGTTCTGTCTACAGTTGTGAGTAGTAAAATGCATTTACAGCTCTAACTTCACCAGTTCCTGTAGTACTGCCCCCCTTCCCTTTTTAAACTTAGAAAAAATAATCTAGTGATAGGGTTAGGCATGATATTATATTAGTAATTGTAATATGATTGAGGTGTTTTGTCAGTAACTCTGTCCCTTTTGTGGGGTATATAACATGTAGTAGTTGTGTAGTGACATTTAAAACTGACTTACAGCTTGAGAGTCCTTTTTTGTGCTGTCTTGGTCTTTAGAATTGTAGTTGTTGTTAGATGGCGTCAAGTTGAATCCAACTCATAGTGACCCTCATAGGGTTTTCAGTGGCTGATTGTTTCAGGATTGCTTCAAGAGTGGATTGCCTCATCCTTCTCCCATTAGAATTATAGAAGAGCCATGAATTTGTGGGGGGGGGGGGTGAATACACACACACACACACAGACACACACACACACATTCAACAGAAGGTATTATATGGTGAATTGTTATTACCCATCATGTGCTTTAGAATGTTTCTTTATTTGTAGATTACTTTATTTCTTTGGCTGCTTAGATTAGAATATTGTAGTTTAAGGATTGCAAACTTTTTGATAAATCATAAACTTTGTTAATGAAAGTGCATTTTTTTCTTCATACTGCTTATGGAAGCATAGTGCTGAAATTTAAATTTTAATAGAACTGAAACTGTTCTTGGCACTTTTTTTGTCTTGCAGTACTTGATTGAACCCAGGGCCTTGCACATACTTTACAAGTACTCAGCCCTTGGGCTACACCTCAATCCTTTTTTGATTATTATTTTATTGAGGCGTTGGGGGTGCTGAATCTAGGGCCTCACACATTCTTTGCAAGTGCTCTAACGAGTGAGGGCCTGGGGTTGGTAGAGTGTTGCTCTGCACTCTGAGGCCCTGGGTTTGATCCCCAGCACTGCAAAAATGGGAGCAGGACCTGGCAGCCCGCTCCTGCAAACAGTCTTGAAATAATCAGCCATTGAAAACCCTATGAAAAACAGAAGCACTGACAGTGGGGCCAGGCATGGCACAGCGTCAGGGAGTGTTTGGTTCTGTGGTACATACAGTTGCTGTGAGTCGGACTCAACTTGACAACACCTAACAACTGCCGGTGTGCTGCATGCCAGTCTCTCTTAAATCTTCAGGCAAGGGCTCACTAAGTTGAGGCTGTCACTGCCCTTGATCTCAGGATCTTCCTGCCTTCTGCTTCCAGAATCACTGGGATGACAGATGTGTGCCACTGTGCCCTCATTAGTATTTATTTTTGAATTTAAAATATTTTTGCATGTTTCAGCCACATGCTGTAGCATATGCCTATAATCTTAGGAACTCAGGAAGGGGAGGCAGAAGGATTTCAAGTTCAAGGCTAGAGGCGGCTTTCACAAGTTAGTGAGACCCTGCATCAAAATAAAATATACACAGAGTGGGGCCAGAGGTTCAATTCAGTGGTAGAGAGCCCTGGGTTCAGTCACCCAGTACTGCACAAGGAAAGGAAAATGTATCTTTCATTTGAAAGAGGATCTGTTTTTAATATAACTGCTGTTGATAAGTAAGTAGATTTTTCTGATTATGCTGTATATGTTGGACTTTTCCGATAGCATATACCTCATGATTTTATTACTTTTTTATTACCAGCATTATTAAAAATATTAAATTGAGTATGTAAGGAATGCATCATTCATCATAAGTTTATCCATCTTAAAATGGTGTTATTGAAGCCCTACCTAACAAACTATTTAAAGGCCACTATTTAGCTTCCTTTGTATTCAGAAACATCAGGCTAAAAAAGCTAATATGCCTTTGTAGTTGAACACTGTACATAATTAAGTCCGTTTTTTGGACTTATATTCATATTTTTAAAGACCAGAAGCTCTACTTTATTTTTAAAATGTTTGCATATTTTACTTGAGTAAAATGTTATAGAACTCCATAGATTAATATCTTTAAAAAATATTTTGTTTTTGAATTGCAGGGTGGTTCTAAAGCATGCTAAGAAACAAGTAGTACTTGTTTCTTAAAACTTAAAATCTGAGTACACACTAATATTTATGATTGAGTTTAACTGGTCTTTTAGTATCTGAATATTTATATGCCTTTGGTAAAACTGCAGACATTTAACTGGGCTTGCAGTTTGTATAAAAGATACATAAGTACAAGTATGTTGCTAAATTAGCTGGTGTTAAAGACAGGATTCTAATGTAATCTTTTTTCTTCCCCCTTCTGTCATTCCAACACTTTTTCCAACTGTGAACTAAAGTGGAAGACAAGCATTCCAGTGATGCCAGTAGTTTGCTCCCACAGAATATTTTGTCTCAAACAAGCAGACACAATGACAGAGACTACAGACTGCCAAGAGCAGAGACTCACAGTAGCTCTACGCCAGTACAACACCCCATCAAACCAGTGGTTCATCCAACTGCTGCCCCAAGCACTGTTCCTTCTAGTCCATTTACGCTACAGTCTGATCACCAGCCAAAGAAATCATTTGATGCTAATGGAGCATCTACTTTATCAAAACTGCCTACACCCACATCTTCTGTCCCTGCACAGAAAACAGAAAGAAAAGGTATGCGGTTGTTACTAGATGATGCACGTTGAACTGTAGTTTATAATATATTACATTATTTCTTTTGGCTTAAGTAAGACTCTTGATTATAAATTCTTTTTAAGTCTTTACATATTTAGGCCTAGAATTATATTTAGCTTTTCTTTGAATTTATACATAGGAAAACTCAGAATTGTCTTTTGCCTTTGACATTGAAGTACTTTGTAACATTTAGCAGTGGTTTAAGTAACTTGCCAAATTATCCTTTCATATTTGTATAAAATATTTTCAGTTTTTGTGATAATTATCTTGATAGTTTAGAAAATGTTTCAGTTAACCGGGCACAGTGATGCACACCTGTAATCCCGCCAACTCAGGAGGCCAAGGCAGGAGGATCACAAGTTTAAGGCCAGAGACTGCCTGAGTAATTTAGCAAGACCCTGAATCAAAATAAAGTGAAAGTGGGCTAGATGTGCACCTCACTGTTGGATCACTTGCAGAGCATATGTGAGACCCTGGATTCAACCCTTGAATTGCTGCCAAGAAAAAGAAATATGTGTCAATTTTCTGTTAATTAAAATTTGGTGACAATAGACAGCTTATTACCATTTCTCTATAGCATGCAGTTTTCATTCATTAATTAGAAACTAAGTTGTGAGGACCATAAGTTAAGGAGTGTTAATGTGTGAGTTAGACCTTAAGTCTGAGGACTAGAAGTAAACATTATAACCCAAATTATGTTTGTATGACTTAGGGTTCATAAGAATAGCATGTTCTAAGTGTTAGGGAAGAATTATGAGAATGGCTACTTGGGAGGTAACACAACCTAAGCAGTGTGATAAATGTATAGTCGACTCACAGTTCCATACTTGTACTTCATAGTATCTTTTAAGGATGTAAGGAAATTAAAAGAATTAGTTAAAAAAAAAATTGTGGGTAAACCAATAGCAGACCACAGGTTGAGAAACCTTTCAATGTCCTGACAATTTAGGAGGTGATGAGTCTTTAAGCCAAATTTGTTGCTTGAGCCATTTTCATGTTGATTTAATTTGTTGACAAAATGTTCACATAATTGGATTTCTTCTGCTTCTGGTTTTCCTTTTCTCTTATGCATGTTATTTGATTTTACCATATTACTGTGGTGGTGATTTTTCATATTACTAAACTATGTGGTTTTATCATTCAGTATAAAATAAAGCAGAAATTTATGCTTATTCTAAATTTTGTAAAATTCCTTAAAGATGGTTTGCACCAAAATTCATATACATGTCAGATTTAACCTGTTGAAGAATTAAATTTGCAAAGATAACTATTAAAATTAAATAAATCTGAATTAATACATTAGTTAATATATGTTCCATAGGATACTTTGGTTTTTTAGTTCCTGTCATTTTGACTACTTGATCACAGGAAAACTTAAAAAAACTCTTGTCCAGTTAAAGCTATTTCAACTGAGTGTAGTAGCTTCTGCCTAATAGTCCCAGCTACTTGGAAGGCTTTTTGAAATCTTCTGTTTAGTACAACCTCATTGTGTCTTCCTTTTTCTTTAGCTGTTCAAGGGCAAGTTCCAGAGTCTCTTTTGACATGTAATTTGGTGGTGGTTTTTATTTTTCCTCCTGTCTTTTAAATAACATTTTGCTTTCCTCATGAATGATGTCTTTGATATCATGCCACAACTCATCTATTTTTGATCATTACTGTCTGATATATAAAACCTGTTCTTGAGGTGGTCTCTGAACTCAAGTGGGATATACTCAAGGTCATACCTTGTTTCTTGTCCACTTGTTCTAATTTCCTTCAGTTTCAGTTTTAACCTGCATATGAACAATTGATGGTCTGATCCCCAATCAGCACCTGGTCTCATTCTGACCTTTTATATGGAGCTTTTCTATCACCTCTTTCCTCAAATGTTGATTTGGTTCCTGTGTATTTGATATCATGAAATCCATGTATATATTCGCCATTTATGTTGTTGAAAAAATGAACTTGCAGTTGGTCTGACAACATTCTATCATGGAACCTCCAGTGTACTTTCCAACTTCCAAGCTTTCTTAGTTTGCAGCTTTTGCATTCCAGTCTTCGTTAATTAGCAGTACATTCTGATTGCATGTCCAATCTATTTAAGATTGTGGAAGCTATTAAAATCTACCCTATATTCATTTGTGGCCTTAGTGATAGGTGTGTGAATTTGAATAATAGCCATATTAACTGGCCTTCCCTGTAAGCATATGGATATTATTCTATCACAGCATTGTACTTCTGGACAGATCTTGATGTCTTTTTTGATGATGAACACAACCCAGTTTCTCTTTGTCATTCACAGCAAAGTAGACCATATGATTATCTGAATCCCAGTGGCCGATTGCCAGGCCATTTTAGCTCACTGATGCCTAGAATGTCAATATTTATGCACTCCATTTTCCTTTTGACGATTTCTGATTTTCCCAGATTCGTACTGTGTACAGTCCATCTTCAGTTATTAATTGATGTTTACTGTTGTTCCTCTTTATTTTAAGCCACATCAGCAAATAGAGGTCCCTGGGGCTTTTCTCCATTCTTGTCATTAAGGTACTCCACTTTGAGGAGACAACTCTTTCCCAGTCATTTTTGAGTGCCTTCTGTTCTCAGAGGCTTATTTTCTGACACTTTATCTGACAGTGTTTCTCTGCTATTCATAGGGTTTTCTGACACTTGATCAGACATTGTTTCTCTGCTATTCATAGGGTTTTCAATGGCTACTTCTTTCAGGAATGGGCTGCCAGGCCCTACTCCCTAGTCTGTGTTAGTTTGGAAGCCCAGCTGAAACCTATCCATCATGGATGACCCTGCTGGTATCTGTAGTACTGGTAGTGTAACTTTCAGCATCATAGCAGCACACACTATGGCCAAAGACAAAATCAAATATTAGAATGACGTGCAAAAAACTGAAGATAGAAAACCAAAAGGGAAGAACACACTTTCTTTGTCTCATACTTAAGGAATTGAAAAATTCAAGACTCAAGTAGCAGTAGTGAAGGATTCTACAGGGACAATATTAAATGATGCAGGAAACATCAAAAGAAGATGGGAGGAATGCACAAAGTCAGTATATCAAAAAAAATGGTGCATAATCAACCATTTCAAGAGGTTGCATATGATCGGGAACCAATTGTACTGAAGGAAGAAGTGGAAGCTTTCTTGAAGGAATTGAAAAAACACAAGGCTGCAGGAACTGATAGAATACCAATAGAGATGTTTCGCCAAACAGATGCAGTATTGGAGGTGCTAACTCATTTATGCCACAAGATTTGGCAAACAACTACCTCGGCCACCTGACTGGAAGACATCCACATTGGTGCCTTTTCCCAAGAAAAGGGATCCAGTTGAATGTGGAAATTGTCAAATGATATCATTAATATCAGAGGCAAGCACAATTTTGCTAAAGATCATTGAAGAGCGACTACAGCAGTTATAGACAGGGAATTGCCAGAAAATTAAGTCTGATTCAGAAGAGGGCATGGAACCATAGACAACATTGTTAGTGTGAGATGGATCTTAGCCAAAAGCAGAGAATACTAGAAAGGTGTCTCTGTGTTATTGACTATGCAAAGGCATTTGTGTGGATCATAACAAATTGTGGATAACACTGTGAAGAATGGGAATACCAGAGCACCTGACTGTACTCATGAGGAGTCTTTACATAGACCAGGAGGCATTTGTTCAAGAACAAGAAGGAAACACTGCCTGGTTTAAGGTCAAGAAAGGTGTGTGTCAGGACTGTACTCTCACCCGTACCTCTTCAGTCTCTTTGCTGAGCAAATAATCTGAGAGACTGGACTTTATGAAGAAGAACATGGAATCATGATAAGAGGAAGTCTCATTAAGAACCTGCATTACACAGATGACACAACTGTGCTGAAAGTGAAGAGGATTTGAAACATTTACTGGTGAAGATGAAAGAAACAGCCTTGAGTATGGATTGCGACTCAACATCGATGAAACAAAAATCCTTACACATGGGTCAGTACATACCTTCATGATAACTGGAGAAACAATTGAGGTGATCCAAGATTTTGCTTTACTTGGTTCTATAATCAACACCCGTGGAAGCAGATACCAAGAAATCTAAAGACGAATTGCATTGGGAAAAGCTATTGCAAAAGACCTCTTTAAGGTGTTCGAAAGTAAGTGTCACATTGAAGATAAGGTGCGCCTGACCCATGCCATGGTATTTTCAGTCCTATCATGTGGTTGTGAAAGCTGGACACTGAATAAGTGAGACACAAGCAGCATTGATGCTTTTGAGTTACGGTTTTGGAGATGAATGTTGAATATACCGTGGATTGCTAAAACAACCAACAGATCTGTCCTAGAAGTGCAACCACAGTGCCCCTTGGAAACAAGGATGGCTAGACTGCATCTTATGTATTTTGGACATGTTATCAGCTGGGACCAGTATGCCTGGAGAAGGACGTCATGTTTGGAAGGATAGCATATCACTGAAAAAAGAGGAAGACTCTCAACTGGATGGGTTGACAAAGTGCCTGCAACAGTGGGCTTAAACCTAAAAAATATCTTGTGCCTATCACAGAATTGGCTGTAGCTATAGCCCTGTGGCATCCGATCCCATCAGATCTCGGAAGCTAAGCAGGGTCGGGCCTGGTTAGTACTTGGATGGGAGACCGCCTGGGAACACCAGGTGTTGTAGGCTTGGGAGATGGACCCGGCAACCCACTCCCAAAAATCGATCAGCTATTGAAAACCCTATGAACAGCAGAGAAGCACTGACACTAGTGTTTCACCTGTTGTAGGCAGGGTTGCTATGAGTCGGATACCAACTTAACGGCACCTAAGAACAGCAAGCACAGGAAGAGTTTCATTCTGCTGTACTTCAGTCGCTATGTCTTGGACCCACCTTGATGTCATCTAATAACTTGGAAAGCGGAGGTACGAGGTTTAGTGGAGCCTAGGAATTTGAAATAAGCCTGAGCAACATAATAAGACCCCATCTCAACACAGAACAAAATCCTGTGGCCATCTTTGTTTTTGTTGTTGTTAGATGCTGTAGAGTTGGTGTCCGACTCATAGCAATCCTACATACAACAGGCAAAACCGTATTATTAGTGCTTCTCTGCTATTCATAGGATTTTCAGTGGCTGATTGTTTTTGGGGAGTGGGTTACTGGGTCCTTCTCCCAAACCTACAGCACCTGGTATTCCCAGGCGGTTTCCTGTCCCAAGTACTAACCAGGCCCGAACCTGCTTCCAAGATCTGATAGGACTGGATGCCACAGTGGTACAGCTGCAGGCCATCTTCATCTCACTTAATCCACTTAATACTTTTTAGCTCTTTCCTCGTTTAAAAATTTTTTCTTCAGGTTCTGTGTTACCACTCTCCTTCAGCTTCCTAATTCTGTTTTCTTCCTACTTAATGTTACTATTATTCAGCATGTATTTCTATGTATTCTTTTTCTTGGTCAACATCTCTCTGTTCTGATAGTCATTCTTTGTGACTACTATGATGCCCAGATCTTTAGTTCCACTTCACATTTATAGGATTACTTCCCTTCTGTATACTTCTTATATTTGTTGTATTTCCTCAAATACAGTGTGTTTCAAATGTCACCTTTTTGCCACCATTCATTCTTAGATTCTAATACCTGATAGCCCTTATTCCCAACTTTTCCTTCTTCTGCAACATCCTCACTGCCTATCCTATCTCATGGGGCTGGAGTTTAGCTCATTTGGTAGAGCACTACTCCACACTCTTTTGAAGACCCGGGTTCAGTCCCCAGCATGGTAAAAATGAAAGAAGGATGTGGCAATCATTTCCCAAAGCAATCCAGAAACAATTAGCCAGTAAAAACCCTGTGATGGTCACTATGAGATGGACCCCACTACATGGCACCTAACAACAACAATCCTGTCTTCTATTCTCAGTAATCTTTTAACAAGTTTTGGACTCTTCCTATACCTCATACCATTATTCAGACTCAGTTCATCTCTTGAAATATCTTTCTGATTACTGCTCTGCTTTCATCTTAGTCTCTCCTCTTAAAATGACATTATAAAATTTAGATTAATAACCCAGCTCTGTTGTGTTCCTGTTCTAGTTGTTTTGTCAGTTAACCTCTCACACCTGTTTCCCTAATGCTTTTTACTTTTGTCTATTATTTCACTTGTAATTTTATTTTTCCAATTAAATTCTAGTGTTAGATACTGTTTCATTGCATTTTGCTCTTTGTTCATTTTTTTGCCCTCTCCCTCTGTGCTTTTCAGCACCTTTTCTGAAAAACTTAACATAATTACATTAACTATAGCAGATTTGGTGCCTGTTGTTTCACATATATTTTAATTTCCTAAGAAACACTGAAGGAAGTTTGAAGATAGTACATCTATCCTAGAAGGAGCCTGAACATTGGTATAGTTCAAACCCATGACATTAGAGGCAGCCTGTCCAAAATTCATGTTCTTTCCACAGAATCATTTGCAATGAAAGACACCACAAGTAACATGTAAGAACGATTTGAACTTCAGTATTTCAGACTTACTGTCAAATCAGAAGGGATTCAAGCTTAAATTCTACAAAATGTGTTTGCTGATCAGAAGCATGACATATAAAACTTTCATATAGTAATTTTAAATTTAGTGGAAGAATTGCCTGATAATGTAGGGGAAATCATGCAGTTTTCACAAGGGTTTCCGCTTTTGTTTTAATTGGAGGCAGTTTTAGTTCTTTAAATAATTATATAATTGTGATCTTTTCAGATTATTCTCCATTTACTCTGGATTTGTGAAATGTCCATTAATTTCAGATACATTTGTTTCTCAATGGAAACATCCATATTACACTTCCTATTGACTCTCCTCATCAACAGTGTGGTATTCGTTGTTTGGATTTTCCTTAGTTACCTGAGTTAGGGCCTGAGTATATAGCTCAGTGGTAGAGCACTACCTAGCAGGTATAAGGCTGTGGGTGCCATTCCCCAGCACCAAAAACAAATACATAATTTATATTACAGGTTAGTGGTTCAAATCATATTGGTCTTAAGTGCTGATAATATGACTTAGTAATAGTATGTAGCCTGCAGCTGTAGCCCTGTGGCATCTGATCCCATCAGATCTCGGAAGCTAAGCAGGGTCGGGCCTGGTTAGTACCTGGATGGGAGACCACCTGGGAACACCAGAAGCTGTAGGCTTGGGAGAAGGATCTGGCAACCCCCTCCCAAAAATCAATCTCCCATTGAAAACCCTATGAACAGCAGAGAAGCACTGACAATAGTGTTTCCCCTGTTGTACAGAGGGTCGCTATGCGTCGGATACCGACTTGACGGCACCTAACAACAACAGCAACAATAGTATGTAAGGATGTTACTGGTAGCATTCTGTATTATATAAGAGCAGGGTCTTTGACTTTCTTCTTCCTGTTTGCTGCTCTCTTCCCTGGTGTTTGATAAATAATTGTTGTTGTTGTTAGGTGCCGTCGAGTCGGTATCCGACTCATAGCGACCCTCTGCAAAACAGGGTAAACACGATTGTCAGTGCCTCTCTGCTGTTCATAGGGTTTTCAATGGCAGATTGGTTTTTGGGAGGGGGTTGCCAGGTCCTTCTCCCAATTGATAAATAATACGCAGTGTTTAATGTTAATATTTGTTGTAGATGGATAAACAGCTACAGTGATGTTGAATGTGTTGAGGGTTGGAGAAGCAACCTGCATGGGCCATTGTTTTTTAAAATGTATTTGGAATAAGAAAAGAATATATGAACTGAGAAATGCCCAGTGTTTTTGCTAGTTGAGGGGGCAAAGTGTTGAGGCTTCCAAGTTCTTTTACAGAGAACAATCCTGGTGTTAGGGTGAAATGAAGGGATTACCCAGCGCCCCCATTTAAGTCTATAGATGTTGTTCAGCTGACATTTGAGCTTTTCTTGATGAAATTACTTTATTAAACAATCATATAGAAGAGTAATAGAGAAACTCTGCTATACAAGAAAGCATAAGACTCATTTTTACCAGATAGTAACCCAGAGACCCTTCTAAACAGGCTCTACCTCACTGATACTTCTAGATTTGTGAAGTAGCAGAACCAGCAGGAGGTAAGAGTGGTTGTTCTTTCTTGTACTCAGATAAATGCCAAGGTCAGAAGAGTTTAATGACTTTAATTAGCACGTTTTTCATTTAGTAGTTTAAAGTTATGATTTATTAATGTAGGTAATTTTGAAAACAACACAGAGCCAGAGAAGCAAATGTACTCAATGACCTCATCCTATTTCTCAGGGGATTGGCATGTTTAAATAGTCACATGGTTAACATACTGGTTCTAGAATGGGAAAGCAGGGGAATATAGTCATTGATTAATATGAAATATGAATTAATCATTTGGAATAAAATTCTCTTTTGAGCCTTAAGGTACCTACTTTCAAAACAAGATTTGAATAAACCCTAAGACTTTAATATGTGTTAAGGCAGTAGCCTTTTTTAGCTGACACCGAATGCCATTGCATGGCTATGGTGGACCAACCTCCCCTCTCAATTACTTTGTTTTAAAATATTTTGACAAATACTAAATCTTCATGAAAAATTAGATTTTCCATAGAGTTACTCAAATTATATGTTGAGTAACTGAATGTATGAGTATGATTTTACTCATAGTAAGTTAAACTAAATTAACTTTAATTATCTTAATAAAGATGACATTTTGAACAGTGGGACAGGAGACACAACTTGATAAAAAGTATCAGAATATATTGTTCATAGTTTGAGGATAAAGAATATCTTCTCAAGACCCAATGTGCATTTACATTTAGCTTTTTTAAAAGTTGATAAATTTTACTATATTGGACATCTAAAACTTCTCTGTGACAGATATAACCAAGGTTGAAAGACAAACTAAGATAAAACTTTTGTAGGGAAATGGAGTTGATGGGAATGTGTTAAGTTTATACTTCCTGTGTATTAAAAGTTGAGAAAGATCCTTATCTTTTGTTAGGTATTAGCATGAAAATTTTTCTCACTTGAATAAAAAAGCAAGTTGCCGAAAATACACTTATAAAACATGAGCAACATATTCATGTATATTTAAAAATACATAGAAAAGGTTTTAGAAGGATGTGGCTTAAAATATTCATGGTACACGTTGTTGTTGTTGTTGTTGTTTGGTGCCCTCAAGTCGGTATCCGACTCATAGCCACCCTCATAGGGTTTTCAATGGCTGAGTGCTTCGGGATTGTCTTGGGAGTGGATTGCCAGGCCCTTCTCCCATTTTTGTGGTGCTGGGAATTGAACTCGGGGCCTCAGAGACTGCAGCGCAGCGCTCTACCCACTGAGCTAAATCCCAGCCCCTCATGGTACATAGTGAAACGTAAATTAAAAGGAAAGTCACAGGTTTATGGTAGATGTTGGCGCCTCACTTTCTATTACACTTGCATACTTTGCTTTCCTTTATTGCCTGCACCATAATGCCCATGGTAACACCACTATTGGAAGATATCAAAAGCAGGCTCCCCTGGATATAGCTGTAGTTTGAGTTCCCTGTCTCCTGTTCTATATATTATAGTACCTATGAAAACACTGCAGGAAATTAATTAGAAATTCATTTATTACCAGCATCTTCTTAAATTTTACTGTATGTCAAAAAGGAGTTATTTGACATACCAGAGGAATATAGGTCATTAGTAAATTCTGTTTATGCTCCCTCTCTAGGGTGGTTTGGAGGAGTTAAGTGATAAAATAGATTTGTTTAGTCTTAGGTAGGTTACTCCCCCTTCTGACAAAACTTGGAAATACAAGTCAGTTTACATTTAACAGCGTAAAAGACAGGAAAATTTATCTCTTAAAGCAGATGCATGCAATTTAAGGCAGAGGATAATCTACTTATTTTTGGTGCACATTAAGGACTTGATTAGAGGTCTGCATGTCATAGAAGTGTCAAATGGAAAAGTAGTTTAAAATAGCTTAGGTAGAGATATCTAGATACCCTTTAAGAGATCATAGGCACACACAGTGTCCGTGTTCTAGAGCTAAAACTAGACACTGTTCCATTACCAAAGACTAATTGAGAAAGAACATTTAAAATACGCAGGGTTTCTTAAATGTTGAGGACCATTTACATTGAAAGAATGACAGTGGGGGTTGATATTCTTAAAGGCACATATGAGCCAATTGAAATGACTTTGTTATGCAAAGTACTACATTTTATTCTGTGTAAGCTTATTCTTGGGCTGTTTTCACAGATGCAGGTTATCTGCTTATATTTACTTTAATATAAATCTGTAGACATTAAGCATATTAGCATCACAAGCTAAGAAATCAGATTTCCAACTTAAAAGGTTTCATGTAGAACTGTTAAATTTAGATAACTATGTAAAAAAGCACAGTGATTTTATATATTCTTGTTTTGCATATGGTAAAAAGTGGTTGAGAGGTTTTTTAAATTAATATTTAAGTCTAAAACAACAGCAAGAACAAGT
Organism: Pedetes capensis; assembly: GCA_007922755.1. Lineage (NCBI taxonomy): Eukaryota > Metazoa > Chordata > Mammalia > Rodentia > Pedetidae > Pedetes > Pedetes capensis. The sequence goes on along the minus strand of VMDO01000297.1, from coordinate 168,797 downwards.
CCAAGAAAGTTAATTTGTCAGCTGTACACACAGTGATGCAAGCCTGTAATACCAGCGATTTAGGAGGCAGAGGAAGAAAGATTGCAGGTTTCAGGCCAGAGGCAGCCTCCATAAGATCCCGTCTAAATATCAAACATTAAAAAGGGGCCAGAAGTGGAACTAAGTGGTAGAGCACATGTAAAAAGTATTTGTCAACACCACTGTGGAAACCAGGCTGTCCTCAAACTCACAACCATCCTTCTGCCTCAGCAAGTTTAAGGCCAGCCTGCTCAACATAGCAAATTCTAAGACAGCTTGGGCTATACAGTGAGACTTTGTCTCAAAAATACTTCCCCTCTCCCAGACAAACAAACAAAAAAAACTACTCAGTTACTAGTTTCCGGTTATGTAGGTAGATGAGACACATAACATTAAAAGGTATGTTGTTTTTTTGTTAGGTGCCGTCAAGTCGGTATCCGACTCATAGCGACCCTCTGTACAACAGGGGAAACACTATTGTCAGTGCTTCTCTGCTGTTCATAGGGTTTTCAATGGGAGATTGATTTTTGGGAGGGGGTTGCCAGATCCTTCTCCCAAGCCTACAGCTTCTGGTATTCCCAGGTGGTCTCCCATCCAGGTACTAACCAGGCCCAACCCTGCTTAGTTTCAGAGATCTGAAGGAATTGGATGCCACAGGGCTACAAGCTGCAGGCTTAAAAGGTATAAATAACCTATAACATGCTTTGAAAGAGAATTTGTGTGTCTTGGAAGGGGGGTGCTTTTATAAGGTATACATATGTATAGGTCTCCCCTGCTCAGTAGATCTATGTTGGAGCCCATGTACCTGTATTTTAGGGTTTAGAAGTACTTCTCACAAGCAGTCTGTTGAGAGCTAATACTTAAAAGAAAATTTTTTTTTCTTCTTCCCACTGCTTGGAGGTTGAACCCAGGACCTCACATACTTTGCAAGTGCTCTATCACTGAGCTGCACTCCCCAGCCCATTTTTTAATTTTGAATCAGGACCATTGTAAGTTACCTAGGTTGCCTCTGGCCTTGAGCTCAAGATCCTCCTGCTTCCACCTCCCAAAGTTGCTAGAATTACAGGTATGCACCACCACAGCTAACCTCAAAATCCAACTTTTTAATGGAGAAATTCAGATCCTTAGAGATTTGACTTTTCCTATGTTCCCATAAATATTAAGTAGGATTAACTGGTTTCCGTATCATTCATCTGTCTGCTTAAGTCAATTCACAGAGTAAATAAACACTGGAACTAGAAATTATGGCCAAGCATGGTGGTGCCCACCTATAATCTCAACATTTAGGAGGCAGAGGCAAGGAGGATCGTGGGTTCCAGGTCTGCCTGAGCTACAGAGGAAGACTCTGTCTCCAATAAAGGAAAAAAGAAATTGAGAGATTAAGAATGTTTGGGTTTTGTTACTTTGATACGTGTAGTATATGTGTACTAAGATTGTATGTAGGGCCTCATGCATGCATTTTCCTGGTGAGCTACACCTTAGCCCTACTTTGATATTTATTAGCATGCTGTTTTGCAGTGTTTGCTTGACTTAAAGGGCAATACTGAAGAATTTTTAAGTTCTTCTTTAACTTTTCAAGTCTTTGAATGGATTTGGCAACACCAAAGCAAAACTGCAAGTGCCCTGTACTCCTTCTCCAGCTTGCTTCTGCATGTCATTAAGAGCAGAAGGAAATGCACAGAATTACCAGAGCAAGGACAATTTCACAAGGATATAAGTACTAAGTTAATTGTTCATGTAGTAAAAAAACACAAAAATTGTTGCCTTCTCATTATTAAGATGCCCACAACCTGTACATGGAAGAACCTTGTAGAAAGAATATGATAGTACACACCTGTAATCTCAGCATTCATGAGATTGGTGCTGGAGGATCACAAATTTAAGGCCATCATGAGCCACCTAGCAAGACTGTCTCTTAAAGTAAAACCTTTAAGGGATAGAAAGAGCTGGGCATGTTGGTAGTGCACACCTATCATCCCAGCACTTGGGAAGCTGAGGCAGGAGTTCATGGACAACCTGGGTACACAGTGAAATTCTGTTTCAAAAAGACCCCTTTCCCAAAAAGAAAGCTACAGATATAAGCTATACTTGACTTCTTAAAACTATAGTTGCTGATAGCAGGTTTTTTAAGGAAAAAAACTATTTTATTATTTCATTCAAGTTTCTTTATATTTGTCTATGAATCCAGACCAGCAAAGCTGGAGGTAAATGATCAGTCCACCAGACTCTAGGACCTTGTTTTAAAATATATGTCTTACAAATATAAAGTTACCAGAGCTGGGCTCAAAGGTGCATGCCTGTAATATCAGCGGCTCTGCAGGCAGAGGCAGGAGGTTCAAAAGTTCAATACCAGAGGCAGTCTGCGTAACTTTATGAAACCCTGTCTCAAAAAGTTAGAAAAGGTGGGAGGGGAGCTGGGGGTACAACTCAGTGGTCCAGCATTTGCAAAGAATGCAAGCAGGAGGCCCTCGGTGCAACCCCCTGTAACTCCTCCCGCCAAAAAAAACACCCTCTGAGTTGATCATAGTTAATGAACATGTCTTTGAAATGTACTTAAAGCAGCTATGAGATATCTTCTTAGAGACTTGCTTTATAGGTCACTTCTCCAGAGCTGTTATCCCTACATCTTTGACCATATTGTAAACAAAGAATTCTCTGTTCATTAAGCTTCCTGGAATTTCCCGGCTTCTCTGGGGCCTTGAAGTTTAGTGAAAAGTTCAGTTGCTAGAATTAAAAATGAAGATTTATAGTTATTAGGTAGGAGTGTAATTAATGCTCAAATGCAGTGCTTCTGAAACTTAAGCATGACTTACCAGCAACCTTATTAAGTCATATAACAAATGTTAAAATCTTGAAAATTTATGACAATTTAGGATAATTAAGGACACGTTAGTAAATGTTCCTATTTAGTCTGTAGATCAATATTGTAATAGAATATATACGAACATCTTGAATGGTCCAGTCTGAATGTGGCTACCTTAGGGTCTGTGTTTCTAATACTGTTTCCTGCATTGAAATTGTATTAATAAAATTCCATGCTATGAAAATTTAAGTTTGTGCTCATTTTCTTGTTCTTGGACATTGGCTTTATTTCTAGTTTTGAGCTAAAATATGCAAGCACAATACTGTTATGGTAATTTCTTGATACATCTAGATGTATCTGTATCTTTCAAAATTTCTGAGGGTGTGTTCCTTCCTAATAGTGACTAGTGGGTCACAAGATGTGATTATCTCTACCTTTTATAGATGGCACTAGATTTATTATGTTCCATTGTGGGTGGCTTTATTAGTTTGGTCTTCACGAGAAACAAATGTTTCCATTACTTTTTGGCAGCATTAAGTATTATATCTTTCGTCTGTATGATGAGCTTAAATGGAAATGTTGCTTCATTTTACATTTTTCTGATTAGTAATGAAAATTGAGAATCTTTTGTTTTTTAAGCCACTCCAGTTTCTTCTAAATCTTTTGTACATTTTTCTATTGAGTAGTTATCTTTTGATTTATACAAATTCTGTAAGACATTCTGATTGCTAATATTTTGGAGTTTTGTTTTTTGTTTTTGTTTTTGCTTTTTTGTGATTTTAGAAATCTTCCTAAGGTCAAAAAGATGACTTGCTATGTTTCATGTATTGTGTGTGTGTGTGTACGTGTGTGTGTGTGTGTGTGTGTGTGTGTGTGTGTGTGTGTACATGCACGCACCTGTGCTCACTAGTGGGGGTTAAATCCAGGGTTTCATGCATGATAGGCAAGTATGCTTCTGCTGAGCCACCCCCTAGCACCCCTTTGTTATTTTTTGTTTTGAGACAGGGTCTCACTAAGGTTCACAGGCTGTCCTCTGTCCTTACACCACCAATCCTCCTGCCTCAGCCTCCCTAAATAACTGTGATTATAGGCATGGGGCACAATGCCCTTCTCTCCTGTATTTTAAAGGCACATACACAAAAGCTCCATCTGCCTTAAATTGGTCTGTATCTGACAAGACATGTACTGCTATTTGTATTCTTTTTCTTTAGGAATTCATAGAATCTTCAGAATTTATGTTATTGATTTGTCAAATGCTATAAAAATGCTATTGGAGTTTTGATTACAATTGAATCTGTGTGCATGTTTATACATCTTTTATTTCTAAATACTATGAGGTGAGGGAGTTTTTTACCGTTAAAAGGGTTCTTTTTAGTGGTAATAATCTTTACTGTATAGTCCTAAAACCCAGTTACTGTAGTAAGTGTCAAAGTTTAAAGAGTCTCCTTTCACTCATTGCACGGTCAGCCCATTTTGTGGTGACCACTATGGCACCCATTCTGTTATATACTAAGGCCATTGTATTAGGTTATTGTTGTGATTGTCAACATTTTTTACCTTATTCTATGAAGAAGACATACATATTCTTGTAGAATTGTTTTTGTTTATCCTAATTGAAGCTCTTTGAGTGTGTGGTTAATATATAACCATTTTTGAGAAGGCGTTACGTATACAGTTTTGTGCTTTTCAGATCAGCTGGGAAAATAGTTTACCAGCTCTTTGACTTCACGCAAGTTATGTAATCTTACTCACTTTCTCTCCAATAAACAGTGATGTAAAAATGCCTACCTCAATCTAGTCAGGCAAATATTTGCTAATCACCCTTGTAAGACTTGAATGAGATTATGTTAGATGCCTAGCACATGGATGATGCTATTGTGATGTTTGTTTAGTTTCCTATATTGAAATCATTTTTTCAGTATTATCTCCTTTTTGTTTAGAATCTACATCAGGAGACAAATCGGTATCACATTCTTGCACAACTCCTTCCACGTCTTCTGCTTCTGGTCTGAATCCCACATCTGCACCTCCAACATCTGCTTCAGCAGTACCAGTTTCTCCTGTTCCACAGTCACCAATACCTCCATTACTTCAGGACCCAAATCTTCTTAGACAGTTGCTTCCTGCTTTGCAAGCCACGCTACAGCTTAATAATTCTAATGTAGACATATCCAAAATAAATGAAGGTAAATTTTCATAGTAACAATTTTTTAAATACGTTTGCATTGCACACACTTCTTTATAAGTTTCCCAATTTAGAATTGGTCTTTTCCTTTGTAAATTAATGTTTGAACTTTATTTTTTTGGAATTTGTATTTCCCATAGGTTAAATATCATTTATAGTATAAGTGAGTTTGTTTATTTATGTTTATGTATATTTTGAAGAGTCTGTATATAGTAGTTGGGCTTGCAGCCATAGCCCTGTGGCATCCAATCCCGTCAGATCTCGGAAGCTAAGCAGGGTCAGGCCTGGTTAGTACCTGGATGGGAGACTGCCTGGGAACACCAGAAGCTGTAGTCTTGGGAGAAGGACCTGGCAACCCGCTCCCAAAATCAATCTGCCATTGAAAACCCTATGAACAGCAGAGAAGCACTGACAATAGTGTTTCCCCTGTTGTACAGAGGGTCGCTATGAGTCGGATACGGGCTCCATGGCACCTAACAACAACAACAACAACAATACATAGTAGTTACTGGAAGTGAACTATTCTTGTGTATGTAAATGAACCTTTAAGTTCATTTAGTTTTAAGTAGAAACAAAAAACATTTTTTTAACTTTTCATTTCTAGTTTATTTGTAAATCCTGTGTGGATAATTATTTTTCAGATATTTAAGATGTGCTGATTACTATGTTAGGAATTTGGAGAATTGCTTTCACAATACTTGAAATAAATTCTGAGACAGGAAGTAGGTATAAACCTACTGGATAAACCTACTGGATAAAACTTTGACACATTTTCCCCTCCCCCTGCTGGGAGGCAAGCCAGTGCCTTGCACATGTTAGACAACTGCTATACCATGGAGCCCTACTCCTTACCTACCCTCACTTTCCCCCCCACCTCCCATTCTTTTTTTCTTTTTCCTCCTCCTCCTCTTTCTTCTTCTTGTTCTTGTTCTTGTTCTTTTTTTTTAATAGTTTGTGGCTGGTCTTGCTTAGCTGGACAGACTGCCTCTGGCCTCAAATTTGAGATTCTTCTCCCTCAGCTTTCCTAGTCCCTGTGTGTTCTGGCATGCACCATAGTTCCTGACAATTTGGCCATTTTTTTTCTCCTAGTTAATCACATTGTTTAATTCCAGCCTTACTTTTTCAGTACAATACTAAAGTGTTCAAGGACTCATCTCAAAACAAGTCTGAACAAAAATGGATGTTTTTTGTTTTGTAATTTAGAAATCATTCATTCAGGCCAGGCGCAGTGTAATCCATGCGACTTGGGAGGCTGAGGCAAAAGGATCACAAGTTTGAGACCAAAGGCAGTCTGCATAATTTAGTGAGACCCTGTCTCAAAAAAAAAGTTTTAAAAAAAGGGCTGAGGGTGCAGCTCAATGGTACAGCACTTGCAAAGTATGCAAAACGTGAGGCAATGGGTTCAACCCCCCCATACGGCAAAAAAATAAATAAAAATAAAAGGAAGAGGAAAAAGAAATTCAGATTCAAAAATTGCAGAATTTCTGAATTAGCATAATCAGTTTCATTTTGTGTACACTTTCTTCACATAATATGTTTAATATTATTGTTAAATGGTTTAATTCTTTGTTCTAAAAACTAAGAGCTGTGTCAAACTTATTGATCATCTTATTACCCTTAACTTTTCTGTATTTTTATCTTGTTCTGTAATTATGTGAGCATGCAGTCATTCCCCTGTGGCGTCTGATCCCATCAGATCTCAGAAGCTAAATAGGGTCAGACCTGGTTATTACTTGGAGGGGAGAGCTCCTGGTAGCACCAGCTGCTACAGACTTGGGAAAAGGACCCGGCAACCCACTCCCCCAAAATAATCAGCCATTGAAACTATGAATAGCAGAAAAGCACTGACAATACTGTTATACCTGTTATACCTAGGATCACCATGAGTCAGATACTGATTCCATGGCACCTAACAACAACATAATTATGCAGTTCTTTGGTTTGGTAGGTAGATTTTTACTTAGACAAAACAGAGCTTTTAAACAATTTTAAGAAATAACACGATAATATGTCACTAATAAAAAGATCCTAGGTGGATGCCATGCCACACACCTGTAATCTCAATGACATATGAAGCTAAGGCAGGAGGGTAGTGAGTTGGAGGCCCGAGGTAGCCTGTGCAATTTAGCAAGACCTTGTCTCATAATTTAAGAAATGGGCTGGGGTCTGCGGCTCAGTGGCAAAGCACTTGCTTAGCATACATGAGGCCCCAGGTTCAACCCCCCAGTACTGACACACACACCCTTTTCTTTTCTTTAGTGGGGGGGGCAGTACTGGGGGTTGAACCCAGGGCCTTTTGCTTGCCTGCTCTGCAAGTGCTGGATCACTGAGCTGCACCCTCAGCCCATTTCTTACTTTTTGAGACAGGGTCTCACTAAGTTACGCAGACTGCCCCTGGTCTCGAACTTGTGATCCTTCTGCCTCCTCCTCCCGAGCTGCTGGGATTACAGGTGTGCACCACCGCGCCCAGCTCTCCCAATTTTTTTAATGCTTCAAAAATATATGGTATTTCTGAGTACCAGCTTTTTTGTTAAGTGATTATTTAAATTGGAATGGATGCTGACAGGTAGGATTCAAGTGGCCAGCTCATCTGAAAAAGCAGTCATATGAAACAGCAGCCATTTGCCAGGTGCAGTGGCGCAGGCCTGTCATCCTAGCAACTCAGGAGATGGAGGCAGGAATATCACTAGTTCAAGGCCAGAGGCAGCCTACATAATACCCTGTCTCAAGATAAAAATAAGAGGTTGGGGATACAGCTCAGTGTCAGAGCACTTGCACAATATGCATGAGGTCCTAGGTTCAAACCCCCAGTACCACCACAAAAAAAAAAAAAAAGCCATTTATCAAATTAATTCCAAATACCTTACTTACATAAAGATAGGCTTCTCACGTAACTAGAAGTTCAGTGAACCCTAACCCTCTGCTTAACAAGTTAGGTCCAACTCACAGCGACCCTCATAGGGTTTTCAGTGGCTGATTGTTTCATGATTGCCTCAGGAGCAAATTACCTCATCCTTTTCTGCAGTGCTAGGGATTGAACCCAGGTCCTCAGAGTGTGGAGCAACAGTCTGCCAACTGAGCTAAACTCTAGCCCTTGTGTTTTTATTAAAAAGAGCCTTATGTAGAGGAAATGGTTGGCTTACCTTTATTATGAACCCCATTATATTATTCCTATTTTCTAGGCTTTTGTTTTGAAAGGTCTATTTTGAAACACTTTTTTCCCCTTATGTTCTCTGAGTTTCAGGTTGTTACTAATGCCACATGAGCCTCTTCATTTGAATTTAAGAAACAATGTGTTTTTAGTTCTTACAGCAGCTGTGACACAAGCTTCACTGCAGTCTATAATTCATAAGTTTCTTACTGCTGGACCATCGGCTTTCAACATAACATCTCTGATTTCTCAAGCTGCTCAGCTTTCTACACAAGGTACTCATTCCTGTTCAGATATTTAAAATTACATCTTTTGTTTTGAAATCAAGGGCAAGTTTGTTTTTAGTTTTTGAATATATCAGATACAAATACTGACTGTATGTTTGGTTTTTATATTTGTATATACTCTAGTGGTTTTATTCCCCTTTTGTTTAGATGAAGCAAACATTGACATTCATCTTTTGAGGTATTGCTATCAAATCTATTATGCAGTATATTTCTAATTCAAAAGCTAATTTGCTAATAAGATGTTTTGCTCCAAGGCTGAAAATAAGCTACAGTATATTAGTCTTTGTGAAACATTACATATACCTGAAGGATTGAAGTTTAGGTCAGGTTGATGTCAGATGATTTTGACTAAGGTATGTAGAAATATTCACATCCTGTCTTGAATTAGCTATCCCTCTTCTCCACAAAGGTATCCAAATGGAGAGAGATGCACAGGAGTATAAGGGTCACTTTGTCAGAATGTTGATCAACAGGAATACCAGGTCTGGAATGGAAGTATAATGGTGCAAAGAGAGAACTCTCTGGAAGGCAGAGGGCTGCGAAGTATGCCTGGGCCTAAATGGAGAATAAGAAAGAACTAAGGATGGTGAAGAAGCTACTGTATGAGAAGAGGTCCAGGCTTGGATTTTTGCACCAGCCTTAGGAGAGTGGACCAGACCACCCTGGGCGTGCACATTTAGTTAGTGTGACATTTAATGAGGACGTCAACTACTGACTCAGTTGAGTGTCTTTTGAGGAATATGGGTCTGAGTTGTGTAGCCTGATAGAGTTCTTCACTACATATATTAAAAGGGTTTGGTTTATTTGAAATTACTTCACTCTTTTACAGCCCCACCATCTAATCAGTCTCCAATGTCTTTAACATCTGATGCTTCATCCCCAAGATCCTACGTGTCTCCAAGAATAAGCACACCTCAGACTAACACAGTCCCTATCAAACCTTTGATTAGTACTCCTCCTGTTTCGTCCCAGCCAAAGGTATGTCACCTTTAAGGGAATGTGGAAAATAAATGACTTTCAGAAAATTAGTAACATTTTAGGATCTATATTGTAAAAAAAAAAAAAGGGGGGGGCCTCCTAATAATGAGGTAGTAATGGAATGAATGACAAGTGGCTAATATTAAGTATAGGATGGGGAACTTGAAGCTATGCTGCTTTTATATTATCTGATTCTGTTCCCTGTTGGTTTTGGGATTTGTGACGTGGAGAGCTGGATAAACAGGGCAGGACATAATTGATTGAGTCTTTATTTGTACTTTCAAACTCTAAAAGATAGGTGACAACATGTTTTCTAGTAACTTTTTTCAGTGTTTTAAAAGTCATTTATCTGCTAACAGCTTTATGTATGTAAAATTTTACATTATGAGAATCACATCCTATTTGCTTCATTTAATAGATAAAATTAAACTTCAAGTCTCATTTTCTTAGTAGAGCCAGAATTTTAAACCTTGTTTTCTTATTACAGGATCATTTTACTAAACAGTACTATCTGTGTTTAAGCAAAATCTTACCTGGATGGCTCCTTAAAACACACTTAGAAAATTTCTGGTATATTCTAATGTTAACACAATTCATAAGTAAATATTAGTTGTACTCATTCCTTGCTTTTTCAACAAACTGTCAGTAAACTATTGAGAGGTTCAAATTTCATCATGTATGTGTGTGTGGTTTTAAAAAATTTTTGTTTTAAACCCTTAATGATAAATATAAGAAGTTGTTCCTGGTTTTTTTTTTCGTATGGTCCTGGAAAGTTGAACACGGGACCTGGCACATGCCCAAGTGCTCTACTGCTGATCTGTAACCTGCGTCGCGTTTTTTATTTTCTGAGACAGGATTTGGATATGTCATGCAAGCTACTTCTGGCCTCAGATTTGTCATCCTCTTGTCTTAATATACCAGGTCTCTGGGGTTATAAGATCTTAAGCAGGAGACTAAAAATAACAATGCCTTGAAATTTATCTTGAAGGTGGTAGTAGGTCAGCTTTTAGTTCTTTCAATTTGTTCCTCCCTTCTCTTCCTCAGCCATTGATCTAGGCATGTTTTAAAGTCTACGTTAATTTTTAAAATTGCAAGTTATAATTTTTCAGATTTTTAAAAAAGTAATTGGGCATTTGCGTTTATATAGAACTTGCCAAAAGTTTATAAAAAGACATATAGCTGATAGCTGATACTCAAGATTTGTAACGACTATACAGATTTGTTTGGGAGGATTTTTTTTTGTTTTTTTTTTTTTTTAAATAAAAACTTTAATTTTAATGTTCAGTGAGGTGTCTCTGCCTGATAAGTCATTCCCAATTTGTTGTGTTGTTTCTTTCTTTGTTTTGATATTTTCCTAAACCAATTTGGGGATAAAATGTGACAGCAAGACCAAGACTCTTTTTGACTTTCCTGCTATACAGAGACTGGTGTCTTTTCTTGAAGTTCATAAGTGATTTTGCTTCAATGGGATGTGTATGTTTTAATGCAAATAGATCACTCAGCTGAGTGGGTGTTTATTTCTCACATAAGCACAAGTGGCAGGTTATAGGACAGAGGTGGGAAGATTTCTGTTCTCTGGGAGAATTAATTATACAAAACAAATCCTGCAGCTTTAGGATATGGTTTGATCATAAAAGGCTCCATCTGCATTTGTTCCTTGATTTGGGGCTTATATTTTAACTGTTTTATTCATTGTTTCTACAACATTTGAATATAAATAGTATCCTTTGGCAATATTGTGAACCTCTTGTTTTGCTCAATAGGGTAACATTTTTTGTTTTCACAGTGCCAGGGATTGAACCCAGGGACTTAATTAAACATATTAGGCATTGGATCTACCATTGAGCTATATCCCAGCCTGGGTAACATCTTTTTGAAGACCACTCAAGTTTGAGTATGTGTGTATAGCTTATTCTCTGATATACTATAATATGCTTACATACATTCTACATGTAGTTGAAATCCAAGCATCTGTATTCTTATGATATGGTAACATTTGCTTACTGTAAGTCAAGAGAAGTATGACAGTATATTGGAACGAAAACTGCTGAAAACCTGGAGTACTAGTTTCTTCTGATGTTAGTAATGTGTTTTTAATGGCCATACTTAGACCATTTCATTTTAAAAAGTTAGACATGTTTAAAACTTGACTACCAGAGCTGGGGGTATAGCTCAATGGTAAAGCACATGCCTAGCATGTGTGAGGCCCGACCCCCAGAACTGAATTGAATGAATAACTGATCTACCATGTTGTGACTCTTGGCAAATTCTTTGATTCCACTTCATGGAAACTCCAGATTTTATGATTAACTCTAGTGTTTAAGATTATTGACTAGATTTGACCAATAATTTATACAGTTAAATATGTTCATATCATTAATGTTAATTTTATGAAATAAAATTAAGGTAACTTAGTTGTTTTAATCACTGAAAAGTAGAAATAATGGAAAAGTTTCACTGGTAGAACTTACGCCTCTCTCTAGTTTCCTTGCTATTTGTGTAATAGAAGCCCATCTCACCAGGTTTTGAAATTTCAGGTTAGTACTCCAGTAGTTAAACAAGGACCAGTGTCACAATCGGCCACACAGCAGCCAGTAACTGTTGACAAGCAGCAAGGTCACGAACCTGTCTCTCCTCGAAGTCTTCAGCGCTCAAGGTAAGTCGAAATATATTGAGACTATGTTATTTTCTTCAATGTGGTGGGTTGTATGTATTGTTTGATTATTAATATATGCATATGATAGAACTTAATCTTGAAAGAATGATGGACAGACTAACTTAATTTTATACGTTATAAAATTTACAAAGACAAGTCCTGTGTAGAAGTAGATTGTTGTCTCCATGTGGGAAGCCTGGGTTATTTTGAAGAAAGTGGCTGTTTTTCTTAAAATTTTATTTATACTAGTGTAGTGTATGATGGAGCTAAAGATATATGATGCTTGTCTTAAAAGGACACAATTTTACGATGCTTTATTTGTTGGTATTACTTTTAACCTCCTCATAGCAGTGTTGATTTGAGTGTATTGATAAAGCCAAAAATCTCACATCTGGAATTTGGGACAATGTTTCCTAATGATGTGTCACACTTTCCTAATGGCTTCAAGTCTAACTCTATACAGGTTACTTTTCATCTAGTTATACAGCACTGTATTGTGTTTTTTCTTCGTTCATTAAGAATACAACTTTAAATGAAATTTATTGAATGTATGGTTTTCATTTGATTTTCCTACTTTTATTTCATGCTATGAGGTGGCAGAATAATTCAACTGTTGTTTTTATTGTTTTCTAAACAAGCGTTTCAGAACTTATACATCCAAATGAGAGTTGTTCCCTTCAAAATAATCACCTTGGGAAGCTGTCTGCTTACTCCAGCAATGTTGCCATTGCTCAGAACATTTTTGGGAAATTCTTCTTTTAAATTGTCTTTAGAGGCTGCAGTATTATTTTAAATATCCTCAGTGATGAAAACTCTTCATCCTTTGGGAGATTTAGTTTTTGGAAATAACTGAAATTCATTCAGAGCCAAGTCTGGTGCAGCAGGTAGGAAACTTGGGGGATTAAAATTTTGGTTCTCACCACCATATATCCCCAAACCCCGGCCCAAACCATTCAGCTTTAAAAGAAGATAACCACTCTCACAGAGTAACTTTTTTGGTCTTGTTTTGCCACTGTGGTTATTCAGTGATATCCAGGGAAGTCCCTATATTTTGTTTCACTTTACTTCACCCTCTGATTCAACACTACTGTGATGTTAAACAGTCAGAACGACCCTTCTTTATCTAGATGAATATGAGTATTCAGATGTGCCATATTTCTACAGCTGTTAAAATATGACCATTACCTTTTTATATTCTGATTGCTATTTGTGGTATGCTAAATCATAGGTTCTTCTGTCAAATTTGGAGAGTACAATTCTTTTAAATTTGCTTTTCACATTTTGTTTTGTTTTGTTTTTTAAGGCCCTCTTTCCCCCCCAGAAGCATATTGAGGAATATATGATATACTTTGGTGATTTTTATGTGATATTAAAACAACTACTTAGGAAATTAGATACCTTTAAATTAATGGACATTATTAGCAAGACATTTTCTAGGATATCTAGAACCTTCTTTTAAACATACTGTACATTTTCTGTTTTCTTTTCCAGTAGCCAGAGAAGTCCGTCACCTGGTCCAAATCATACTTCTAGTGCTAATGCATCAAATGCAACAGTTGTACCACAGAATTCATCTGCCCGACCTTCGTGTTCATTAACACCTACATTAGCAGCACACTTCAATGAAAATCTCATAAAACATGTTCAAGGATGGCCTGCAGATCATGCAGAGAAGCAGGTATGTTTCATGATTTGTAACAAATGTTTTACCATTGAATAGCAAACAACTGTAATTCTACTTGTAGAGAGTCTAATATGGCCTGCTGAATTAAAGCTGTATTTATCACTACTTTTTATCTACAGTAATTTTATAAAACATTTGATATAACATTGTTCATGAGCTTTTTTGTCCTTTCACAAAACACTTTAATGTAAGTTTGTTGCTCCCCTAATTAAATACTCAGCATTTTGTTCTGTGCTTAAGTGCCTTGTGGGTTTTTTTTGCTTGTTTTTTACTGCTCTTATTAAAATTACTGAGCCAGCATAATGAGTTTTCCTGTTTTGCCATTCAAGTCCCTATGACCAAATAGGTCACTTGGAGTCACTTGGTAATCCAGTGAAGTGGTTCAAAGCCAGTGTGGTTTTTCCATTTGGCCACTTGGATAGTTTAGGAATTTTTTAGAACTAGTAGTCTTTTTCATTGGAGATGAGAGACCATATTACATTCCCAGTTACTACCATTTGCCTCTCCCTTTATTTCCATCTGGGGTGTTGTGAAAGTTCACAGAGACTGTGTGGTATGTGTCATGATACAGGAACATGCTGCTGTTGTTAGGTGCCATCGAGTCAGTGTCTGACTCATAGTGACTCTGTGTACAGCAGGTGGAATAGTATTGTTACTTGGTTCTCTACTGTTCATAGGGTTTTCAATAGCTGATTTTTTTTGGGGGGTTGGCGAACGGGGGAGTGGGTTGCTGGGTCCTTCTCCCACGCCTACAGCACCTGGTGTTCCTAGGCCATCTCCTGTCCAGGTACTAACCAGGCCCAGCCCTACTTACCTTCCGAGATCTGGCAGGATTGTAAGCCACAGCGGTAAGGCTGCAGGCAAATAGGAACATAGCAAGGCTCTTTTATCAATATCATATCTGAACTTTCAGGTTAACAATATCTTTGTTTTATTCAGTATCTTTTATTAGCCACAGGTTATGAATCTGTTCTAGTGCTGTCCTATCCTGAGGTTGGAAATACTATTTTCTTATGAAACTTTAAAGGAAATCAAAATAACTGCCTTCTACCATTAGACACTTTCTCAGAAAAAAAATATTTTTCCCAGTACATTCATCAGTATTATTTGTGCACATAAAGGGGGGAAAAGTCATTCTGTAATTTTAGTATTGAGTTCTTCATGGAAATTTAGCTAGGCATGGTGCTCCTCACTTACAATCCTAACATTCACGAGACTGAGGTAGGAGGATTGACACAAGTTCAAGGCCAGGTTGGTTTACATAGCATATTCCAGGCCACCCTGGGCTATGCAGCAAGGCCTTGTCTCAAAAACCAAAAGAAGCCGGGTGCATTGGCACACACCTGTAATCCCAGGAACTCGGGAGGCAGAGGCAGTCTATGTAATTTAGCAAGACCCTATCTTAGAAAGAAAAAATGGGGCTGAGGGTGCAGCTCACTAGTACAGCACTTGTAAAGCATGCAAGCGTGAGGCCCTAGGTTCAACTCCCCATATCGAAGCTTTAAAAAAAAAAAAAGATGTAAAGCCTGGCATGGTGGCCCACGAGGTGGAGGCAGGAGTATCGCAAGTTAGAGACCAAAGGCAGCCTGCATAATTTAGCATGACCCTGTCTCAAAGTAAAAAAATTTAAAGTGTACTAGATGTGTAGCCCACTGGTAGAACACTTCAACCACCAAGAACCACAAAAAAAGAAAAAATTTGTTTGTGTGTGTGTGTGTGTGTGCTTAATGTTTATATTTTCATGATCTTCCTTTCTTTAATTATAGGCATCAAGATTACGTGAAGAAGCCCATAACATGGGAAGCGTTCACATGTCAGAAATTTGTACTGAATTAAAAAATTTAAGATCTTTAGTCCGAGTATGTGAAATTCAAGCAACTTTGCGAGAGCAAAGGTAAGTTTTTCACTGAAATGCATTTTATATTGCTTAAAATTATAAACAGTAGTCCCCACTTAACTGCCAAGATAGTCATCATTACATGCCTGAAACCATGGATAGTACCAAACTCTGTATTTAATGCCTTTTCATCCTACTAAAGATATATCATGCTGTGGCCATAACTTTCTGAGGTAAGGTGCAACAGTAAAATTAGCATGAATTTCTTTTACCTGCTTCACAATTTCAGATGGAAATTTCATTCTTATTACTGTAGATCTTAGCAACTTCAGAATTGTTTTTTTCTTCCCTTATTGAGAACTTTTACCACTTAAGGAAGCACTTTTTTTCAGTAGCATACCAGAATTGCAAACTTTCATTAACAGCACACTGGACTTGGAAGCGTCACTGTTAGTGTGCTGTAGGGGCTGTTATTTTATTTAACATAAGGGTTACTTTAATATAAGCATTGTGATACTGCAAAAGGTAATCTGATAACCAAGACAGCTACTAACCAAGACTAATAAGTGGGTAGTATATGCAGCATATATGTACCGGACAAAAGGAAGATTCACGCTCTGAGTGGAAAGGAATGGACCATGAGATTTCATCGTGCCACTCAGAACACTGTACAATTTAAAACTTAGTTTATTTCTGAAATCTGTCATTTAATATTTTTGGACTGCAAGTAATTGAAACCACAATAAAAAGGATGGTGGGAGAACTTAAGTCTAGCTAAAGAACATAAATTTTATTTTTCAGATTTGAAATTTTCTTTAATATGTCATGTTCTATAATTTTTTGTATAACCGTCTTGAGTGATAGGAGTGATTTTATTTTTAATTCCTCAAACGCTTTGTTAGGCTTTTTTCTTTATGTCGTAACTCTATAAGCTACAATGATATGTTACTTAAAAAGTGAATATTGACAGCAACTAACTATAAATGTCCCTTTTGAATTAAGGTTAGCATTGTGTTGCTGAGGATAATTGTTTTAGTTGAAATTTCACGTTGCTATTTATATTACCTTTACATCAATTATAGATGCCTTGGAAATAATAGAATTTTGTTGCCTAATGAGTTTAGTGATGTAGTTTATCTACCTTAATTTTTTCCACCTGCACACTTAAATTTCTTAATCTGGTATTTCACTGAAATAGAATTATCTTGTTGTTAGATGCCTTCAAGTTGTGTCTGACTCATAGGGTTTTCCATGGCTGATTGTTTTGGGAGTGGGCTAGTACATTCTTCTCCAATCTTTGCAATGCTGGGGATCGAACTCAGAGCCTCAGAGTGCACAGCAGCATTGTACCAACTGAGCTAAATAAACCCCAGCCCAAATAGGATATTTAAGTTACATTAAGTTATGAAATTGAGGGCAAAATTTCAGTGGTTTTACATCCTAAGTCAGTGGATCAGAGAGATGAGTTACTCATGTCATGAAACCATAAATAATAAATACCAAATTGAGATATATAGTTAAATTTGAAAGAATGAGTTTTGTCCTTTTTAATTACTAACATATCGGGAGATAGTTTTTTAAGCATCAGTTGGGGTCTTTGACGCTGTGGTTGCTTCAGAAGTAATTCTAACATAAATCTTCATTTTGGTTTCCTAGACAGATCATTTGACTTTTAGGAAATTATACTATTCGTTATTGTATCTTAAAGCATCTGGCCGAGCATGCTGTTGTACACCTCTAATCCTAGTGATTTGGGAGGCAGAGATAGCCTGTGTAGCTCTTGACAAGGCCCTGACTCAGAATTTAAAGAAAAAAAAAAAAAAGGACTGTAGGTTGCAGCCCAGCAGTACTTGCTATGTATGTACGAGGTCTTCACTTCAACCCCCCTCCCCACCCCATCCCTGCAAAAAAAAAAGAATGAGAGATCATTGCTCCTGGTCAGATATCAATCCACTATATGATTATGCCTAATTCACTGATTAGTACAGGCAGTAAATATAGTTTACAGAAGAGAAAGGACTTTGTTTGGTCTGGGAATCTAGTTATCTGTGGGGTTCATGTTTTATCTTTTGTTTTAAATATACAGCATATCAGTTGGAATTTGCTTTCTTTTTTTAATTTACTGGGGTGCTATAGATTGTACCTATGGACTTGAATGTGTTTAGTATGCATTCTACCACAAGCCCTATTTTCAACTTTTAATTGGCATAATTGTACATATTTATTGGGTACAATGTGACATTTCAGTAAATGTATACAATGTGTAATTACCAGATCAGGGTGATTTGCGTATCCATCACCTCAGACATTTATGATTGTGTTGGGAGTATTCAAAAGCCTCACTACTAGCTATTTTGAAGTAGTACAGTCAATTGTTGTCAGCCACACCTATCTTCTTGTTGGGGAGAAGAAAGAGCCAACAGAATAGATCTAAGTTAAAGCAAAACAAAAAGAAGGAAGAGGAACAGAAAGAAAAGTAGATATAGGCAAAGAGAAGGTAAAACATATATATATATATATATATATAGTTGTTGTTAGGTACTGTCAAGTTGGTATCCGACTCATAGCGACCCTCATAGGGTTTTCAGTGGCTGTTTCAGGATTGCCTTGGGAGTGGGTTGCCAGGCCCTTCTCCCGTTTTTGTGGTGCTGGAAATTGAACTCTGGACCTCAGAGACTGCAGCTCAGCCCTCTACCAACTGAGCTAAATCCCAGCCCACACCTATCTTAGCTTCAGTTTTATGTACCTAGATCTGTATTTAGTATTGTTCTTATACTTGGTTAGCCTTATACCTAGTTAATTGTCTTACAGTATTGTGAGCCATAATACTTGCAATGTAGATTTGTCTGATACTTCACATTTACCCTTTATATGTGATACAGTATATAGAACAATAAGTTTTAAGTTGGTCCTTAAATTCAAAGTAATTATACAGAAATTCTTAAGAAACTAAAACCATTTTAACTTTTGTCATCTTGATACATTGTTATTGTTGGGGTTGCTGGTGGGTTGGTTGGTCTTGTGGGACTGGGGTGGGTGAACACAGTACCTCATGCTTTGCAAGTGCTCTATTGCTGAACTGCAACTCGAGCCCATTTTTTACTTTTTATTTGAAACAAAATCTCACTAAGTTGCACAGGCTGCCTCTGCCCTCAAATTGGCAATCCTCCTTCCTCAGCCTCCTAAGTCGTGGATTACTGGCGTGTACCATTGCACCTGACTTGAAAATGTAATATGCCATGTATTAAATTCTACCTTAACTAATACAGGTTTAATTATTTAGTGTTACTCATTTAATAAGGTATTTTCATAGTTTGGTTTTTCTGTAACATGTACACACAGCTTCTAATGTCTGCATTTATTTTTCAGGATACTATTTTTGAGACAACAAATTAAGGAACTCGAAAAACTAAAAAATCAGAATTCCTTCATGGTTTGAAGATGTGAATAATTGCACATGGTTTTGAGTACAGGAACTGTAAATCTGTTGCCCATTCTTAACATTTTTGAGCTGCATTTAAGTAGACTTTGGACCGTTAAGCTGGGCAAATGAAATGACAAGGGGACGGGGGTCTGTGAGAGTCAATTCAGGGGAACGATACAACATTGATTTGTAAAACCCTTGAAATGTAGATTTCTTGTAGATGTATTATTCTTCACGTTGTAAATATGTTTTGTAGAGTGAAGCCATGGGAAGCCATGTGTAACAGAGCTTAGACATCCAAAACTAATCAGTGCTGAGGTGGCTAAATACCTAGCCTTTTACACGTAAACCTGTCTGCAAAATTAGCTTTTTTTAAAAAAAAAAAAAAAAATTGGGGGGGTTAATTTATCATTCAGAAATCTTGCATTTTCAAAAATTCAGTGCAAGCGCCAGGCGATCTGTGTCTAAGGATACAATTTTGAACCATATGGGCAGTGTACAAAATATCATGAAACAACTGTTTCCACACTTGCACCTGATCAAGAGCAGTGCTTCTCCATTTGTTTTGCAAAGAAATGTTTTTCATTTCCTGTGTGTTCCATTTCCCTCTGAAATCCTTGACCTGATTTTATCCATTTTTTAAAGCTCCCTTTTGTCCTTTCTTAAGGCACTGTTGCTATGGCACTTTTCTATAACCTTTTCATTCCTGTGTACAGTAGCTTAAAATTGCAGTGATTGAGCATAACCCACGTTTGTATAAATTATTGAAATCCATTTGCACCCTGTAAGAATGGACTTAAAAGTACTGCTGGGCATGTGTGCTGAAAGTACATTGATTGCTCAAATATAAGGAAATGGCCCAATGAACATGGTTGTGGGAGGGGAAAGAGGAAACAAAGCTAGTCAGATGTGAATTGTATCTGTTGTAATAAACATGTTAAAACAAACAAAATTGTTATTTTTCTTTTCCTTCGGTCAGTGCATATTAGGATTTGAACTACCTGGGGACTCTTTATCAGAACTATTCTTGTTGAATATTTATACTTAATTGAAATAATTCCTTAAGGGAGATTTTGTTTAAAGCATATTAACAGGAAATTGTGTATAAGATATTTAATGAAATGTGAAATTCAACAAGAATGATTTAGTCACTTCCCAAGTGGTTGTCATTTGTTAAATCCTGGTTTACCTGTCTTGCTATTATGACATTTCATTTTGAAGGATGTTTGTGTTGTAGCTAACTGTTCAAGTCTGGTGCTGACTGCTGTTCTTAGCCATCACAAAACGCTAAATTTGTGTAATTGAAGCTTCCTGCTATTATCTGGAAATGGTGGGAAAGCTCAGCTTTGTATATTGTTTCCTAAAGTATATTAAAATAAAAAAAGAAACTATTGCTACTATAAAATTACCTTGGCTTTTTTTTTTCTTTGCTAAAAATATTAGTCACATGGCCCTAGCATGACACTGCCAGTATTGTATCAGATCACAAGGGTTTCTGTGTGCAGAAAAGTCTGCTAACCTCAAAATTGTGACATCTGATTTAGAGAGTTTTGTTGTTGAGGCAGATATGTGCTTCCAGAACTGCCAGCACCAAGGGCTTATTTTTGTTATTACTTTCTGAGATACTAACTTGAATTTCAAAATTGCTTTTGTGCTTTAATCAGACCAAGGGTACCAAAAAATATATACACATCTTTTAAGTGTTAAGAATTATACTGCCCAAAATACACTGAAAAAAGATGAATTCAAGTCACGTTTGGCTTTTGCAAGTACAAGAGGTGCTCAAAGTGGTTGCCCTCATAATTCAATTTAACTTTGAAAAGTAATACATAGATTACATCTCTTAAAATGTGTATACATTGTTTGGCACCCTCAGGATTTATACAAGTTAATACTCACTTTCCAGTTACTTTAACTACTAAGTAAATTGTAAGCGATGGTATTGTTGGTGTTTTCGGAAATTCAAAAATGTTCCAGTGTAATTGAGAGGACAAATCTTACACTGGAAGCTGATTTTTTTTCTTGTAACTTAATATTTTTAAAATGTACAAAAAGATACATGTCATGAATTGTGATGTTCATACCTGTGAGGTTATCGTTTGCTGAACTTCATCAGTGCATGTAAATGAAATCCTGAACAGCTGCATTAAGCTAAAAAAAAACTTTATCATTTCTGGGAAAGAAAAGTGAGCAATTTGTTAATGTATTAAGCAAATATTTCATGATCAGATGGCAGCTTGGTTTGTTAGGTAAATTTGAATTTGATTTGCTAAGTCTATTTCACTTTGCTTCAAAAATAAAAAAGTTAACATCCCTAAATGAATTAGTCACATATATTTAGGAAAATATACCTAATTTGAAATTTCTTAGTGGTGAATTTTTAAACAGAAAATTTAAATTTATTGTGGAAGTATTTTTGTAATATCTGATTCACTTAATGATTCTGTAGTAAATTTTAAGTACTGCACTTTAATATAGACATAATTTCCAATTCCTAGATAACTAGGGAATATCTATTAAAACAGGCACAATATCCTGAGATGTTCTTTATCTGGTTGGCCTGTTGCCATGGATTTGAACATGGACCTTGATTCAGATTGAGAACAGTAATACTGAAAAACTCTAGAGAACCTTAGGATTTTTTTCTGTTTTAAAAGATTAGAAGTCTATATTCAAACCTTAAGAACTGCTATTGTAACAAAATATAGTTTGTGATGGTGCACCTGTTAGAATATGTTTTCTTTAAAGAACCAGCTTCCCTGCCTTTTTTCCTTTTTCTATTTAAGACTATTTTTATTTTAAGGCTTGGACTGTAATTTCAGATTTTAAGCACATCATAATCCAGCCATTTTTCAAGACATCATTCTTTTATTAGCCCAAATGAATGGCTTTATTTTTCTTTAGAATATTCTAACTATTTTACACTTGTAAAATCCCAGGAAGAAGGGGCTTAAAACTTTGCAAAGATGGATTGTTACCCAATTTCAAAAACAGTTTCCCCTTTTGTTTAAACACAGCCTTAGCTTTAAGGGACTACCTCAAAGAGGAGAATTCAGGGCAGAGGGTAAAATTCACTCTGCACACCAGACTCTTGAAGTTCAGGACTTAAAGCTACTGTAATTAGATGTGGGTTTGAATATACAGATTTCTTTCCAATACCTGTAAATATGGCTATATTCTTGTATTTGTACGGGAGTGTACAAAATGACACTAAAAAGTAATAAATATGTTTTGATTATATTGTGCTGTTATTTCAGACCTGTGTTTGGAAACAGTCTAAGAATGCAAATTTTACATTTGTATAAGGAAATGTGAAACAGTAGATTCTTGGTAAAATTTTAGTAGTTGTGTTTCAGTAGTCTTACACTGTCTTAATGGAAATTTTGAGGGTTCTGGGGATGTACCTCAGTGGTAAAGTGTTTGCCTAGCATGCCTGAGACCTTAGGTTGATCCCCAGTGCCACACACACAATATCTAGCTTGTATATGAGATACTTTAGGTCCTATTTGGTTTTGTTTTTGTACAGTCCTAGGGGGTTAAACCCAGGGTTTCATGCATGCTAGGCCACTGTACAGCTCTGCCACTGAGCTGTATCCCTAGCCCCTTTTCTTTCATTCATTTATTTTTGAATCAAGGCCTGAAACGCATGAACTTCCTGCCTCAGCCTTCCAAGTCGCTAGGATTACAGGCTTATGTTACGGTGCCCAGCTAGGTCCTATTTATTTTGCTGTACATTCCTCCTCTTCCTGATTTCCCAAACTCTGGGAGTATCCTAACATGCATTCTGCCTGGGTGGAGATCATCAAGGCTCTTCCTGAAAAAACCCATTCCTATGTCAATTACCAAATTACCTCCAGCCCTCATCTGAGTTCCCAAAAAGTAAAATTAGGTACTTGCCTTAATATGGCAGGTTCTCTAGAAAGAACTTTGCTTCAGAATTGATTCTTGGTGATCCATTTTCAGTAGTAGACACTATTCTCGCAGTCACTCGGTAACTCAAGTCAGTTTTTTCTAAATTCTCCATGTATACTCCATCCAGAAGCTCTGCCTTTCAAAACGTACTTCACACCCAAGAGCTGGTCAATGCTTCTGTTAGTCCAGTGTGGATCATCCAACCAAGCCACTGCCAGTGTGACCTTTCTCCTGCTCTTTCGGTCTTCCCAGGCTACACCACCTCCATCCTACCCCTACACTACCCCATCAATTCACACCACTGCTGGAGTGAAATGTAGACCACACCAGGCCTTTCTGTTCTTCCACTAGTCTCAGGCTCAGAACAAACCCTACACTCCTAAACCATGGCTTTCATTTTCAGGTCTCTGAGTATGACCAAGCTCTCATCTCCACCATCAGTTTCTCCCTAGTTTGCAGTCCCTCCTCTAGGTGTTGCATTTTCTCTACCTAGAAAGTTCTATTAGAAATTTGCACAGCTTGCGGCCCATTCATTCTGTCACATGAAACTGGTTTATCACCCATTATAGTACCCTCCATCACTTGACTCTTGATTTTCTCCAAAAGAACAGCACCTGGTACATAGAACTTCATAAATGTGTGCTCTCATACATAGTAGATACTCAGTAAAATTTGTTGGATGCATTACAAATGTCAAAGGGCTTTGACCAGAACCAGAATTTAAATTGTACACAGGTTAATGAAAATTTTTCCTTCATATTTTGATTTGGGGCTTCTTGGAGCGCAAGAAAGGAACAGGTGGCTTGTGGGTTTGGGTTTGTTGGTTTTTTTGTTTTTGTTTTTGTTTTTTAAGACTTTACTATTGGTTGTCAAACTTTAATGCCAAACATGTCTTAAGGGTTCACATGAAATGTGACTTCAAGCAGAAGTAATCAAATGAAATAGTAACAAATGCCTCTCGTGAATGCACTAGGAGTTTGTTAGCAGGGAAGTGAGAGGCTGCGTCTGATGTGACAGTCCTGGGGAGGTAGGCTGGTCGGAACTGGAACTGGCTCTGCATCTAAGGGCATAATTATGTGAGTCCTAGGGGACTGGAGATTATTTAGTTTTACAAAGTAGCACTGATAGGCCCATACCCTTTGGTTTAGGTGATCCCTCAACACCCAACCAGACCCTTCTGACTTTTTAGGACAGGGATTGGGATGCTTATGTTAGCATTATAAAATGTGCCACTAATAGAACATTTGTACTACATATACTCATCCTATTGGAGAATGTCTGAGATGTGAGAATTGCCTGTTTTCCCATGGAGGGTACAATTAAGACTGGATAGGCACTTGATGCCATTTTATGTACCTCATGCATGGAGATGTCCTAGCGACTTGGAAGGCTTGGAGTGCTAGGATCAGAATAAATTGTTTCTTACTGTTGGGGCAGTTACAGGGTTTTCACCTTGGCTGAACATGTCAGAAAGTAAGGACAAGTGATACTTGTCAGTATTGTCTCCAAGAAGAATCAGCACATGCTAGAGAGTCAACAGAAATTTTTGTATGAATGAGTGAAATATATTTTTAAGTGTTTGCCTTGATTATCTCAGTATTAAAAAAGAAAACCCTAAATCTCAAGAGACATTGGGCAGAGACTCATTGTGAAGTCATCAAACCTTAAATTTCATCCCCCCCACACACACTTTGATGCCTTTACATTTTATCATTATGACCTAAAACTGTTAAAGTGATAAAATATTACCCCGGTTGGAGAGAATTCTAGCTTTTAAGATGTCAGTGCAGTTTTCAGGTTATGCAAGGTTGGTGTGGTGCTGTGGCATATACCTGTAATCCCAGCAACTCAGGAGGCTGAGGTAGGAAGACTGCAAGTTGAAGGCCACAGATTGTGGAATTTAGTGGGACCTTGTCTCAAAATTTTAAAAAGTGAGCCAAGGTTACAGCTCAGTGGTGGAGTACTTGCCTAGCATATGAGAGACTCTTGAGTTCAACTTCCTCAGTGCTGCCTAAGTACATAACAACTTAGAAATCTAATCTGTAAAAACAAAACAGCATTTTGATACAGAAAATGAAATAAAAGACTGTTTTAGTGTAATAAAGTTAAAACGTGGGTTATGTCTGTGAAAATACCTTTAATGCTTTTCTGTGACATACAGGTAAAGGCATAAGTAGAACATGCATACTCTTGACAGAAGAAAAAGTCCTCAATACTGTACATTCCCAAAATTTAATCTACATGGTTTCACCAGTTTTCGAGGGCTACAAAATCAGGTGTGGATTAGAATCCTGAACAGATTCAATTTGAGCAGGAGAGCTCAGAGCTGGAGAGCTCTCAAAACAGCGAATCCAACCCAAACTTGGTTCTAATCCGCATCTGATTTTGCAGCCCTTTAAAACTGTTGAAAGGGTGTGGAGTCGATTTGAGAATATATAGTACATTCGATGTAATTCTAATATCAAGACATTTGGGGGGGAATTTTATAGATTGATACTCATGTACATCTAAGAAATATACAGATTATTTTATATCAAAATGTATTTTATGTACGGTTGTATTAATACTACATAAAATGTACAAGTTATGTAACTACTAGGTAATAGATATAATAGGCAATAAAGAACAGACTAAAACAATACAGATTTAGGATGCACTAAAAGTAATATTTCAGTCTAAGCATGGTGGCACATACCTATAATCCGAGGTCTAAGGAGGCAGATGCAGGAGGACCACCGCAAGTTTGAGGCCAGCCTGGCCTCCATAGCCAGTTCCAGGTCAGCTGGGGCTACATAGTAAGACCTTGTCTCAAAAGGGGGGGGAGGGGAGTAACATTTCAAATTGTAGAAATAATAAATACTCAAAACTGGCATTAATGGCCCTGTAATTTGAAAGTTACAAATACAGATCTCAGTCTTTGTTACAGTAAGTTATAGGTGAAACAGGTATTTGAATGTTGAAATTTTAAGTGTAAAAATAGAAGAAATTGTGGGTATATTTATTTAGACTCTTGGATGGTGGGTCAATTTTTTTGTCACTGTGACAAAATAATGATGTAAACAACTGAAAGAGGGGAAAGATGTCTTCTGGCTTATGGTTTCACAGGTTTCCGTCCCAGGTTAGCCAGCTCTGTGGTGTTAGGGCTGTGGAAAAGACAGTACGACATGGCAGAAAGGTGAGGAGGAGCTAAGTTGCTCACCAGGCAGCCAGAAAGACAGAGGTGCCTTGCGTGAAATATAGTTCCCAAGGCCCCAGCCCCCAGCCACGTGCCACCTCTCATTTCTACCACCTCCACATAATGGTGCCAAATTATGAATGTAACAAGTGGGTTTATCCACTGATTAGGCCAAATCTCTCATGCTAATCACCCCTCTATGGTTAGATCCACCAGCTGGACACTAAGCCGTCAACACATGAGCCCTTTAAGGGATACTTTATAACCAAACCATAGTAAGATATAAAGCCGGGGGTGGGGGTGGCAAATAGTAAAGAGAAGTAATTTTTAGTACATAGAAATCAGAAACTTGTCTACGGGGAAGGGGGACAAAATTTAAAACCCAAACAAATCAAAATACCAAAAATCTGAGCCAGGCATAGTGACACACACCTGTAATCTCAGCACTCAGGGTGCAGAAGCAGGAGGGCCACAAATTGGAGGCCAGGGGTAGCCTGTGCAACTTAGCAAGACCCTGTCTCAAAAAAACTTGGTTGTGCAGCTTAATAGTAGAGCACTTGCCTAGCGCGTACAAGATCCTAGGCTCAACCACCCAGTGCTGCAGGGAAAAAAGGTTTTCTTTCTAGAAAGGTGGAATGAGTGAGTGAATGAAATGAGATCAAAGTGTGAGACAAAAATTTTTAACTTTTGTAAATTGATTTTGATTTGCAAATCTTTATTTACAAAAACAAACTTGCTAAAAACTCAACCTTGGTAAACATATGAAACATTCGTTTCATTGTATCATCAAATTTTTAATTGTCATACCCTATGACCAAGCAAATTCACTGCTACGTGTATATATTCACAAAAGTATGGTTAGTCAAGGCATGCACTAGAATGATCGCAGCATCGTTTATATGAACAAAACAAAGCCTACATGTCCATCAACAGAAAATCAGTCATTGGTAAAAGTCCACACAAATGCTGAGGAGACATTAATGGAATTTTGTGGATCTTGTATGTACTAAGATTTTTAAGTGAAAGATGCAAAACTAGGTAGTGTATGGATTCTTTAGGGACAATTAAAAATCGCACATTGAGATGTACACATATATACAGGTAGGCATATGCCTACGTTATACTTGAGTGCGTACATGAGGAACCATTAGTTATGGCTTTCAGAATGGCTAGTGGGAGGGAATAAAGACTGAGTCCACATGGTTTGCTTTCTACTGTGATTTTCACTGGTGTATAAATAAGAGCTACGAATGCTCAAGGTAGGTGGTTGTGCCACTGTGCACACTCATTCCCAAGTCTGTTTAGTGACCTCACACTGGCAACTTGAAACTGGACCTGTGTTAGTATTTGCACTATGGAAATAGGCTTTTCTCCCCTCCCCCCCCCCCCCCCCCCCGCTTTTTTTTCCTTTTTGTCTTTTTTGTAGTACTTGGGGGCAGAAACAGGGCCTTGCACATACCTTGCTCTACCACTGGGCGGCATCACCAGCCCGTTGTTTATTTTTTATCTTGAGACAGGGTCTCACTGAGTTATGCTGGCTGTCTCTATCCTTGAACTTGCAATCCTCCTGCTTCTGCTTCCTGAGTCACTGGCATTACAGGGATGAGCCACCACGCCCGGCCTCAGCCAACTTGTAAATCAGGTTTTCCCTCCCCAGAACCTGTTAAATTTTTACCATCATACTACTCCATACACTGCTAGTAGTATCACAGTTAAAAAAACAAAACAAAACAAAACTAATAAATGTATGGACAGATCCTCAGGCCACTGTCTCCCATGCCCAGGAGGAAGTCATGACTGGAAGGCATGCTCTTCCAAGATCCTTTTGGAACCAGGACTGCACCCTGTGGAAGACAACTGCCAAACATCCTTGCACAGATCCACTTTCAGAATGTAAAATCATTCACTTTGAATGCAACATGAAACTGCTTAGGAAATTCTCACAGGGAGCAGGTCCTAACTTTGGGGCATGGCAGGTAGGCTAGGAGAAAAAGTGTGCAGATCAAGAGAAAAGGATGGATCACAAAATGCCCATCCCCTCCTTTTGTATCCCTTAGTGGCATTTCCAAATATGCAAAGAAGTTACGGAGGGAAAAAAACAAAAAAATTTTTGAGACAATGTCCTGCTATGTTTGCCCAGTCTGGTCTTGAACTCCTGGGCACAAGTGATCCTCCTGCCTCACCCTACCAAGTGCTGGGACTCAGAGCATACACCACTGCAGCTAGCTGATGAAGTTACCAAAAATTTGTTTAAACATTTATTTTAGCTAAATGTGTGTCTATCACAAGAATTTTTCAAGTGACTGGACTGATGGACTTAGAAATGGTGGTGATCACAGATGTACACAGTCCTGTCTGTTTACTCTGGCTCTTTTCCTTGTTATTTAACATACCCTTCCCCTAGTTCCCCAACCCTCACATCAACTGACATGCTGAGAACTGTAATGGTGTCTCTTAACCTAATGCTATTTTACATTTGGGTTTTGACTGCTTTTGCTAGGAGCTGACAACCTCCTGTCTCTCTTATTCATTGTCCAGCTTTCACAAGCATATTGATGCAACTGAAAATACCATGGCATGAATCAGGTGCACCTTCGTCTTCAATGTGATGTCTTTACTTTTCAACACTCTAAAGAGGTCTTTTGCAACAGCTTTTCTCAATGCAATGCATCTTTTGATTTCTTGACTGCTGGTTCTATGGGTATTGATTGTAGAACCAAGTAACGCAAAATCTTGGACATCCTCAGTCTTTTCTCCATTTATCATGAAGTGGCCTACTGGCCCAGTTGTAAGGATTTTTGTCTTATTGACATTGAGGTGCAATCTATACTGAAGGCTGAGTTCTTTGATCTTCATCAGTTAAATGTTTCAAATCCTCTTCACTTTCAGCAAGCAGAGTTGTGTCATCTGCATAACACAGGTTGTTAATGAGTCTTCCTCCAATCAAGATGCCATGTTCTTCTTCATAAAGTCCAACTTCTTGGATTATTTGCTTGGCATAGAGATTAAAGAGGTACAGTGAAAAGATACAGCCCTGACACACACTTTTCTAGACTTTAAGCCAGACAGTGTTTCCTTGTTCTGTTCAATGTTTCCTGGTCCGTGTTCAAATTCCTCATGAGTACAATTAAGTGCTCTGGTATTCCCATTCTTCACAAAGTTATCCATAATTTGTTGTGATCCACACAAATGCATTAGCATAGTCGATAAAACACAGTTATCTTTCTGGGATTCTCTGCTTTCGGATAATCTCCCTCCCACAGTCGCAATGTTGTTCTTGATTCCACACCTTTTTCTGAATTGGGCTTGCTTTTCTGGCAGTTACCTGTTAATATAATGTTGCAGTCACTTTTGAATGGTCATTAGCAAAATTTTACTTGTGTGTGATATTAATACTGTTTGATAGTTTCCACATTCATTTAGATCCCCTTTCTTGGAAACACAAATATGGATCTGTACCAGTCAGTTTTTAAGGTAGCTGTTTTCCAAATCTCTTGAAATAATAAACAAGTGAGCACCTCCAGTGCTGCATGTTTGTCGTAACATCTCTATTGGTATTCCTCAGTTCCTGGAGCCTTCGGTTTTGCCAGTTCCTTTAAGGCAGCTTCCAATTTGTACTTCAGTACCACTGGTTCCTGATCATATGCAACCTCTCAAAATGGTTGGTATCCACCAATTCTTTTTGTATGCAGACTCTGTATATTCCTTCCATCTTCTTTTGATGTTTCCTGCATCATTTAATATTTTCCCTGTAGAATCTTTCACTATTGCCACTCAAGGCTTGAATTTTTTCTTCAATTCCTTAAGCTTGAGAAAAAGAGTATGTTCTTCCTTTTTGGTTTTCTATCTACAGCTCTTTGCACATGTCTTTATAATGTTTGATTTTACTTTTTGAGCTACCCTTTGAAATCTTGTTTAGTTCTTTAACTTCATCATGTCTTTAGCTGCTGGTCATTCAAGGGCAAGTGTCAGAATCTCTTGACATGTAATTTGGTCTTTTCATTTTTTTCCTTTTTTTAAAATAACCTTTTACTTTCCTCATGAATGCTATCTTTGATGTCATGCCACAACTCGTCTGATCTTCTGTCATTAGTGTCTAATGCATCAAATCTGTTCTTTGGATGGTCTCTGAACTCAGGTGGGATATACTCAAGGTCATACCTTGACTCTCATCAAGGAGGATTAACTTGGAATCCTCAAGAGGCAGAGGCCTCTGGAGTCATTGGAATTACAAGCTTGTGTCATGGCACCTAGCAGAGACTGGGTAGTTTATAATAAACTGAAATTGTTTGGCCCATAGTTCTGGAGACTAAGAAGTCAAAGCTCAAGGTGCCCCTATCTGATGAGAACCTTTCTGCAACATAACGTGGTAGCCGGCATTATTTGGTTAGAGAATGAGGGAAGGGATTGAATATTCAGTCTCCAGCCCTTTCATAATTAGCATTAATACCATGCTAAGGGTTGAGCCCTCGTGACCTAAACCCTCCTCCCATTGGTCCTCACCTCCCAGCACAGTTGCACTGGAGATTGTTTCTAGCACAAACTTTTTGGGGTGTGAATTCAAATCACAGCAAGCCCTGATGATTTACATGATTGATGTCAATAGCCCTGAGACCTTGGGGTATGTAATGAAGACCAGAGAGGCAGGCTCATCTCCTCCTATGGCTCAGCTCCTGCAGCTAAGAGAGCTGATTAAACATTGTCTAAAACAAGCCTGCTAGTGCTGATTTTGGCTCAGCTAGTTACAGGTTGTTTGGCACAAACTTAGGAAAATTCCCCCCAGGTTAAACCTTTTTCAGGAACAAGGAGTGAGAGACTGAGGTCTTCAGCCATGTGTCTAGTTCATTGTTTTGATCTGGAAGAGTAAGTTTTTATCTCTTATGTCTGCAGGAAAGTCAGAGATACAGCCTAGAAGAGGTTTCTAGGCCAAGTCCCAAGCACACTGTCTCCCTAGGCAGTCACCCTTCTGAGAGGAAGAGGCCTGGAAACTTGGAGCCCAGCTCCTAAAGACATTTCCACACCAAAGGGCTGAGTGAGGAGGTGACTCTTCCAGAGGTGGGGACAGCTGCCTCCTGCCCCTCATGAGTGGCACAGAAAAATCGGATTTGTCTTCTCTTGCCAATCTGCATAGGATGGTGGATAATTGACCTGCTCCCAGCATGTTGCCCCAAGTCTAACACTAGCAAGGGGGAACCATCCTTATTATTTACTGTATTTAATAAGAAACCCATCTCTGATTAGGACACCTCATGTGCAAATTTAGGATATGAAAAGCCCCACACAGCCAAAAGGAGAAAGTGCTCCCCAAAAGGCTATTATCAGTATCCAATGCCACAGGAATGAGAAGTCAGTGAGTAGCAAGTGTCACTTTGATTCAGCAATGTAGAAGTTGTCAGTGACATTGAAGTAGTTCCAGGGAATGGGTGGGGATGGACTGTCAGTGAGAAAACAAGCAAATCTTTCAAGTTTGCCATGATCAGTAAGACCATCTAATAGGAGTGCAAAGGAAGAAACAGGGTGAGGCATGTTAAAAAGGAGATTTGGAACCGTTATTGGCAAGTTGTTGTTACTGTTATTAGGTGCCGCCAAGCTGTGTCCAACTCATAGCAACTCTCAGAGGGTTTTCAATGGCCTTTCGGGATTGCCTTGGGAGTGGATTGCCACGTCCTTCTCCCATTTATTGGCAAGAGACAGGCAAAAATAAACTCTGGAGAGGGGCAGGCTGTCTGGGCGCTGTGTGGACTAGTCTTCCTTCCCTCCTTCCCTTCATTTTTTGTTTTTTTGCGAAAGGGTCTCACTCTGTAGCCCAGGCTGGACTTGGGTGCATGGGGATCCTCCTGCCTCAGCCTCTCGAGTGCTGGGTTATGGGTGTGCACCACCACGCCCAATTCCACTGTGTGGATGCCTCCATTATGGTAAGGCAGGAATGCCCCTCACTTAGTCCACAGGGTAGTTGTAGCTTTGCCAAGAGAGCACAAGGATAGTCTACAAAGAAAAGGGCAGAAAGGGTGTGAGGAGAAGGTAGAAACATTTTAGCCCCTGGAATCTAGTAAATATGACAAGGATGAGAACGAAGGTGAACAGTGACCAGAGGGCAGGCTTCCTCTGGACCTCAGCCACCTGTGGCTGTGAGAGGATCAATTGCTTCCAGGAGCTAGGGCTGGCGGTGGGAGGAAGGCTGTCTGGAAGGTTCAAGCCTAGTTTCAAGTGAGACAAGATGTGAGACCTTCATTCAGGAAAGGACATGGTTAAAGATATGCAATGCAGCCCCAAACTCTGGAAACAAAATACTTTTTATGGAAAGCGATCACTAGATTCTTAACTTGGAACGCTTCCTACTTGAATCTGAAAGTGGAAAGAAAACAATGCATGAAAACATAACTCTTGTTTGCATATAAAATTTCCCATGCCTCTAGAATTTGGGACATGATACCTACACAGGCAATTTTATATAGGGGTTAGCAGGGATCAGGTCGCTGACTGTCCTTGCTCAGTTCTTGTTTCCCTCAAAAGAATTGAGAGAGACAGAGTGTGCTGAGTATAGGTAAGGTTTATTGCAAAGTGACAGGATGCTCTTAGGGGATAAGAGTGGACAGCAGCCACTTCAGTTATTTCCCTGGGTAAGCCTAAGCTAATCATATAGTTTAACTTATGCTTCTGGAGAAGCATCCTGCACCTTTGGATTTTGTTTGGAAAAGGGATTAATGGACTTGTTCAGTACTCTTCAAAAGAATGGGCCCAGCAGCATGTATCTCATGGTTATGTTCATTTCCTGAGGGCCCAAGTCATCATCAATCTTGGTTAAGGTCTGGGTCCCTTTGGAACAATGCCTGGATGTTATCCAAGGACTGTCCTTCAGGTGTCTTGGGAGGGTATGTCCCAGTTCATGATGGTCATGATGGGGAAGCAGGAAACATGTTAATTTTTTTTAATCTATAGGCTGTTTAACCTTTGGAAAGGGTCATGAAGTCCCCAGTTCTCAGTGTGTAATTTTACTTTGGCCTCTCGTCTAACATTCCCTTTCTCCCTTAGCCTGCTGATGCTTATCCACCTGAGGCAGGCAGTGAGCCTTTCATCTGTTTCATCTTTGTTTCTGCTAACTACATGAATACTTGGTTTTAAATATAGCCAGGAAATCTTGGAATTTGGTCCTTTACTTGACAGGTTTAGTGGTTGGGGTGGCTGTCAAAGATAAGAATCAAAAAATAAGGATATTATTTTACGCAGGCTATTGAATTGCAATAGGGACAGCATCTCAGATGAGAAGATCAGTGTCTGGAAGGATGGTTTTGTCTTATATTGTCATAGGGAGGAGGAAACATGCTGTAGGGAGGGTGATGTATATTTGAAGCTGCTTTTGCAGGAAGAGGAAGCCTCCATCGGCTGACTGAATAGTACGTGTCTCGTGTCTATCGGTGTCTAATTTAGAGGACGAACAGTTCAGCAAACCATTCGTGGGCAAAGAACACAGAGTTGGTAGTTCAGTATTGGGCCTTGTCTGTAGGTTCAGGAAAAAGTCACAGGGAAACAAAGACATCCTCTGAGTCTTCTGAGAGGTGAGGGATGGAATGTTAAAGTTAAGGGGATTTGCTACCATAAGCTATCTTCCTTCCTTCCTTTCCTCCCATTTCTCCATTTCCTTCCACCCTTTTCTCCCTCCCTCCCCCATTCCCTTCCTCTTTTCCTTCCTCCCTCTCTCCCTCCCTTCCTTCCTTCCTTTCATCTTTCCTTCCCTTTTTCCCAGCACTTGGGGGTTGAACTCAGGGCCTCGCACATACTTTCCAAGTGCACTACCACTGGCCTGCACCCCTAGCCTATTTTTTTATTTTTTGAGTCAGGGTCTCGCAAATTACGCAGGCTGCTGTGGCCTTTAACTTGTGATCTTCCTGTCTCTACCTCCAGAATTGCTGGGACTACAGGTGTGCACCACCATTTCTAGCTCATAAACCATTTTCTGAAGCTCAAAACTGTATCTTGAGGGGCTGCTGAATCACAGCACACAGAGGATGCAGCCAGCTTTTGAGACTAAGGGCCTCCTTCTCGGGCTACCTTGCCTGTCACTTTCCCCAAGAGCTAGGCTGGTGTGCCAGCTGTTCCACAGAAGGAAATAGGAATGGTGCCTTGCCTTTCCAAGGTATGGCTCAGTCTGGCACTTTTAATGTGAGGTTTTTCTATAATCTGTGAATTTTGGTCATCTGTCCCAGGATGATGCTGCATTATAAGCACTGGCAATATTTTCCAGATACAAGCTAACACACATTAAAGCCTAATTGTGTCGAGGGGAAAAATCAGATAAAATTATAAAGTATCTCAGATATAATGTGTGTTCTATATAAAGGCTGTGTCATAGTGCTAAGCAGATTTCTAAACAATCCTGATTTAGCCATGGAAAATGGCAGTTTTTATATGCACATTTAGTCTATACAATTTCAAAAGAACTTTTTTTTTGAGACAGGATCTCATTATGTAGCTCAGGCTGCCCTCAAACTCAAATCCACCTACCTCAGCCTTCTAAGTGCTGGGATTACAGGTATACACCATTCACCTGGTTCAAAATATTTTAAGACATTTACTCATTTATTTGTTTATTTTGTAGTATTATGGTGTTGGGCCCAGGACATTTCACAACTGAGCTGCCCCCACCCCAGCACCTTCATTATGAAACAGGGTCTTGCTAAGTTGCACAGGCTGCCTCTGGCCTTGATCTCACAATTTTCCTGCCTCAGCCTCCTGAGTGTGAGGAAATCTTTATTTTAGCATCTTCAACTTACAAGAAACCCCCAGATGCTAGCATCTCAGTGAGCATTGCCATTTCACTGCACCCTCCCAGAAGGAGCCTCTGTCTGCTGAGATAACATGCGATGATGGAAGTGGTACCCAGGCTTTCAGACTACTCTTTAAACTGGAACATCCAGGGGCTGAGGATGTAACTCAGTGGAAGAGCACTTGCCTAGTATGGGCAAAGAAAGCCTTAGGTTTGATCCCCACCACTGGCAAAAAAAGGATACAAATTAAAAATACACATACATGGTAAACCTGGAAAATCTCAGTTATTTCTTAAGACCCAAAAGCTTAAAGAACTCATTTCCAGAACTCTATAGCAACCTTTCCTGCAGCCATAGCCCTGTGGCATCTGATCCCATCAGATCTCGGAGGCTAACCAGGGTCAGACCTGGCTAGTACTTGGATGGGAGACTGCCTGGGAACACCAGGTGCTGTAGGCTTGGGAGACGGACCCGGCAACCCACTCCCCAAAATCAATCCACCACTGAAAACCCTATAAACAGCACAGAAGCACTGACAATAGTGTTTCGTCTGTTGTATGCAGGGTTGCTAGGAGTTGGATACTGACTCGACGGCACCTAACAACAATAACATACGAACCTTAGTCTAAAAGGATAAAGTTGGCCACTTTGTGGCATCTAAGATTTCCCCATGTGTCTGTCAGCTTGTGCTGTGGGGACTTGCATGTTGCTGGTGTGCTGAAAGCTATGTCACTAGTACTTCAGATATCAGCAGGGCCACCTGTGGTGGACAGGTTTCAGCTGAGCTTCTAGACTAAGACAGACTAGGGAGAAGGACATGGCAGCCCACTCTGGAAACAATTTAGCCATTGAAAACCCTATGAACAGCAGAGAAATACTGTCAAATACAGTGCTGGCATATGAGCCCCTCAGAATTGAAGGCATTCAAGAAACAACTGGAGAAGATTTACTTCCTTAAAGTAGAGGTGACCTTAATGACAGGAATGGAGTAAAGCCTCTGGGACCTCCTTTTGCTGATGTGGCATGATTCAAAATGAGAAGAAACATAGTGTCTGCAACATTGGGCTCAAACATAAAAAGATCCTCTACATGGCACTGTGTTTGGTAGTGCTTTGTTCAGTTGTACACAGGGTTGCTGTGAGTCGGATCCAAATTGACTGCACCCAACAAGACTAATTCAGTAAAGACCACAACAAAGCCATAAAACAAAAGCTACATGGAAACAATACAATTTAATCTTAGGTCTTCAAGGATGGACAGTTTTTACCCAGCATGTAAGTTTAATTTGCTACAGAGTATCAAGACAGATTCACCAATCACTAAGTCAATTTCTTTCAACTTTCTCTTATACTGATGGAGAATAACTGCACTCCTAGGAAAAGTGATATTTATAGCCAGATGGTTAAATCAGAATGTGTGAATTTGCACAATTACAAAGAAACTTATTCTAGTCAGAATCAAAAGAATTCAGGTCATAGTTAAAAACTAACACTTATCATCTTATCTCAAACATCCTGATCCTTTACAAATCTTCATTGTCATATTACCATAGGTAATCTTAACAATCCCTGTGATTACATTTTCAAATTCATATATAACCTTTTAAAGTAATTTTTAAAATCACTATCAAATGTAATTATCAGTATTCCTTTTCAAAAAGCCTCTCTTTTGCCTTAAAAAAAAAAAAGCTTGATGGAGACAATTTATAACAAGTCACCTAATTTAAGAATACAGTTCAGGGCTTTTGAGTGAACTTACAGAACTTCATGTCTACAGCCGTGCCATCCTGGCATCCGATCCCATCTGATCTCAGAAGCTAAGCAGGGTTGGGCCTGGTGGGTCCTTGGATGCGAGACGTCCTGGGAACACCAGGTGCTGTAGGCTTGGGAGGAAGACCTGGCAGCCCACTCCTGGAACAGTCAGTCATTGAAAACCCTATGAATAGCAGACAAGGACTGACATAGTGCCAGGCATGGCACTGTTGGGGTATGTTTTGTTTTGTTGTACAAAGGGTTGCTGAATAGAACTTGACAATACCTAACAATAATATATAACTTCACACCATCATTTCAATCTGGATTTGGAACATTTCTTTCACTCCAGAGTTTCTTTATGCTAGCTGAAGGTCAGGCCCTGATTCCAATCCCACCACTAGGCAACTACTGATCTACTATGGGTCTCTATATTTATTTTTCTTCCTGATGCTGGGGCCAGAACCCAGAGCCCCCTGCATGGTCGGCAAGGGCTCTACCACTGAGCAGTACTCTCAGCCTCTTATGCTTGCCTTTTTTGAAAATTGTATGTAAATGGAATCATACTATCTGTAGTCTTTTGTATCCAGCTTCTTTCACTCAGTGTGATGTTTCTTGCATGTTATCAATGGTTCTTTCTTCTTGCTATTTGCACTCCATCATCTGGGTATGCCACCTTTGTGTATCTAATAACCAGCTGATGGACAAGTGGATTCTTTCCACTTAGGGACTATAATAAGCAGTTCTACAAGCTAGGTACAGTGGCACAAGCCTGTAATCCAAGTACTTGGGAGGCTGAGGCAGGAAAATCATGAGTTTGAGACCAGCCTGGGCTATACAGCAAGACCCTGTCTCAACAAATTAATTAATTAAAAAAATTTGTTCTCAAGGGGCAGCTGATGCTGGTAATCCTAGCAACAAGGGAGGCGGACACAGGAGGATCGTAGGTTCAAGGCCAGAGGCAGCATGTGTAACTTAGCGAGATCCTGTCTCAAGGAAGAAAAACAAACAAAAAAAAGGGTGGGTGGGGGTGCAGCGTAGTGGTAAAGCACTTATGATGTGCAAGGTCCTAGGTTCAACCCTCAAATACTGAAAAAATCTGCAAAAAATTTTTAAATCATATTAGATAAAACAAGATTTTGCTGAGCATAGACAGGAGTGAATATGGGGACAATAAAAAGCAAAGAAAATTAAAACAAAGGTGAGTCTGGATCAAATGTTCACAGAAATTCCTTATATTATTCTTCAACATTGCTCAATTTGAAATTACATGAAAAATTAAGATTACAAAAAAAGTCAAGAACATCATGTGACAAGATGCCTCTAACTTTTACCTTCTTTAATGAACACCATATGTACCTTATGTTATTAGAAAACTGCAGGAAATATTAATAAAGTCACTTCAAGAATATAATTTGGTTATAGAAATATTTTCTATTGAGCTAAATAAAAACTCATCTGTAAATCCTGTAACAGTATGTTCATATTCACAAAACCTGTGTGAAAAGCAAATAAAACTTTCCATTCTAACCTAGGGTGGTTTAAATATCACCTTGAGGGGATTGAGTTTTTGGTTTAATTTTACTTTTGAGATTAAGCATAATTATAGAGTTATTCAAAGTAAAGTTTGCTATTTGTTTCTTAACAAAGTAAGGTTCTGAAATAAATTTCATTAGACTGATATGTAAAAGAGAACATAAACATTCGTGCAAAATTTCTAAAAGGTTATAATGATTTATATTCTGGTTGTACTGTTACATTTAAAATTCTCCACTTGGGTTTTCTTTCTTTTTTATTTTTATTTTTTTGTTCTTACAGTAATCAGGGGTTAAACCCAGGGCCTCATGCATGCCAGGCAAGTGCTTTACCACTGAGTTGGTACCTTCAGCTCCTACATTTTGAAAAAAATTTGAGATAGTCTTACTAAGTTGCACAAGATAATTCTGGCCTTGAATTCATGATCCTCTTGCCTCAGCCTCAGTTGGTGGGAATACGGGCATGTATGATGGTGACTGGCTTCCTCTTAGATCTACTTAAAAGCTATTTTATATATGGTAAATCTGGAGCATATTAAGTGCATCTTAATTATCTAAGTAAGTGTATCTTAATTATCTCAACATCTCAATGATGTTTCCACTGATGTATGTAGAAAATGATTTACCAACCAGCAAATGGCATTGTATCTTTATCAAAGAGAAATATGACTGCCAGGCACCACGGCACACACCTGTAATGCCAGTGACTCAGAAGGCTGAGGCTGTTCACAGCCAGAGGCAGCCTCTGCAAACTGTCTCAAAATAAAAAAGGGGCTGGAGGGGTGCAGTTCACTGGTAAAGCATTTTGCCTACCTTGCCCAAGGCCCTGGGTTCAACTCCCTCTACACAGTACTGCAGGGGGAAAAAAGAAGAAAAGAAGTTGCTATTAAGAGATAATGATAGCTATTCAATAATTTTAGCTTTCAAATTAAAAATACTTACCAGTAGCTGAAGGCACAATTTTTAATCTTATCAAGTAATCAAACATAAAATCATTATTTCTGGCATAATAACTGATTGACATTTCTCAAAGTTGTTTCCAATCCTGATAGTTCTTTATTTTTTAAAATATATTTGCTATGAGTTGCAAATACGCAATAGGTATCATCAAGAGAATAACCAAAATTAGATAAATGTGACAAAAGATGGACACACGGTTTCACACTCTTGAATTATCCAAGTAAAGAAAGGGAGGAAAGTGTTGCAAAAGGAGAGTACTGCAATGCTACTTATATTCTTGCAATAAAACCAGCAATGCATCCATATTAAGAGAGTTATCATCTCAGTTCCAATTTCTTCCCCTCAAGAACAATTTGTATCTCTTTGGCATCCAAAGTCTCATAGGTCAGTAAAGCTTCTGCTAAATTCTTATGCTCCTTTGCGTGAGTTTTCAAGATATGTTTCGCTCGTTCATATGACTCCTGAAATAGAAAAGCCAATACATAAGAAGCAGAAAATGTCGGGGAAGCAAAAGCCGTAGGCAGTAAGAAACAAACAAAAAACTTGATGTAGCTTTAGAAAGTCTGTTGGTTTATACTTATAAAAAACAAAAGCACTTAAAAGCTTGGTTCTGGAGTGCAGCTAATTTGTACATAAGAACATACAGTCCATGGAAAACATGTACAATACAAGGGTTTAGAAAAGTGTCAGAAGAGCTTCTGTCTTTCCAGTATGTTTATCCTCTTTGCTGTAACTACTCTAAAGCATTTCTTCTACCTCCTGGAGTTACCAAAAACCTGGGTCTTTCCTGCTGAAACTGCTTTCCCTGAATCCTCTCAAGTGTTATTTGTTCTTCTTCTAGATAATTCTTTGTTCCCATTACCGCTTCCAGATCATTATTAACCTATCATCCTGTGGAAAGTACTATTCCCTTAAAGACCAAACCCTGACTACAGCCCTGTCTAGCCCCCTTCACTGTGCCATCTAACAAATACCCTAATTACATTTCTCATTCACTAAAGACTTTGACACCCAGTTCATTCTTTCTCTCCATTCCAAGACCTGCCTTAAGGAATGGGTAACTTCAGCATCTAATCAGAACACATAATCAACCCTTCCACTAAGCTACAAACCAACATCTCTATTTCTAACTGGAAATATTCACTAAGATGCCACAAATTCAATCCCCAATGGCCTGGCTTCTGCCCAGGTTTAGTGTCCAGTTTCTTTAATTAATGACACATACAATTAATACAATTGCCTGAGGCAGAAATCTAGAAAACAGCTTTAACTAGTCCCTTATCCTCACAGGTGAAACATCACAAAATACTGATTCTATTACATTAGTATCTCTTGAACCCATTGTTTCCTCATTTCTATTTTCAACACTCAAAATCCAAGCAACCATGGTGTGCCTAGATTACCACAGCACTTAATAACTGATCTTAATGAATTTACTCTTACACAGTCCATTACCCTAATATATGGGATGGTGCAGCCAAAAGGACCTGTGTTTTACTCATTCTATATTCTCGGCATAGGCACAGTGCTGGTCAAAAGGTAATAACTAGTATTTGTTGAGTAAATGTATGACAGAGGAAGAAAACAAGAGATACAGAAATTCAGTAAACAATATCCATTCTATCACCTTGTATGGTTTTGCAATTAAAATACAGTTGTATTCTACTTAGCCCACAGACAATAAAATAAAGACCAAGTTCAGACAAAGAGGTTTCCTGAAAGCATAGTTAAAACATTGCTGCAACGTGCATATATTTTTATTTTATAGAGTGAGATTTCTTGTGAATGGGAAGACATTAGCTATCATCACTTTTGTTTGTTTGTTTGCAATACTGGGGATTAAAAACCCAGGGTCTCGAGCATGCTAGGCAAGCATTCTCTGCTAAATTATGACTAAAAATATAAATAAGCTCAGGAAAATATTACCCTTAGAAGAATTCTTATTTCTTGTTCAATGGCAGATTGAGTTTCAGGACTCAGTTTCCCTGTATCACTGTACGTCATAACTCCAAGCTAAAACCACAATGAAAAAAAAAATGTTATGGGGGACAGGATAAATATAAAAGATTATATTTTTTTGCTCATGGCAAAGAAATATAATCATTCTTCTGAAACTGGAAAGACTAAAATCCACCAGTAAGTGTGAGCAAGAAGGAAAATTTCAAATTGTTTTAAGTCTGGTCGGAGTGTCTTAGAGAACACTGGCAGCTATTCCAAATCTGTTGTTGTTAGGTGCCGTCGAGTCGAGTCCGACTCATAGTGACGCTCTCAGCGTTTTCAGTGGCTGACTGTTTCAGGATTGCCTTGGGAGTGGATTGCCTCGTCCTTCTCCCATTTTGCGCTGCTAGGAATCAAACTAGGGACCTCAAAGACTGCAGAGCAGTGCTCTACCAACTGAACTAAATCCCAGCCCATTCCAAATCTAGAAGTCTATAATTTCAAGGAGCACAGTTAGTGAGAATGTGAAATATATATGAGATAAAGTAAAAATGCTAGGAAGTAGGTGTTTGTTTTGTTTTGTTTTGTTTTGTTTTGTTTTGTGGTACTTGAGGGTTGAATGGAGGGCCTCACACATGCTTTGCAAGTGTTCTACTGCTGAGCTGCACCCGCAGCCCCATATTTATTGTGTCTTGAAACAGGGTCTCACTAAGTTGCACAGGCTGCTCTGGCCTCAAACTCGTGATCCCTTTGCCTCTTCCTCCCAAGTCGCTGAGATTACAAGTGTGCATAATAGCACCCAGTGAGAAACTAAGTTATATGAAAAAGTTAAAAGAATTTTTGTCTTATCAATTGGTTAGCACAGGATGTAAACAGTTACTGTTTGTGTAGTTAATTCTGAGCAGATAAAACAATGTTATTTTTGCTATACAGAGAATATTAAATGAACAATAGTCAGAATTAATAGCCTCAAATGCATTTAGAATAAGACAAGGGAAAAGTATATGTTATTAATAACTGGATATCTCAGAGAGACACTTGGTGTATCATTTGATATATAAAATGATTAAAATTCACTATTACCTTTTCACTCATTCCAAATTTGGTAACCATCCGCTTTGCTATTTTTGTTGCATTATCAAAATCACTGGAAGCACCTGAAAACAATAAACAAACAAAACATTTAAATCAATTCTAAAAAATATCCTTAAACCAACAAATACAAATTTGAAGTGAAGACATTATCTAAAATCAACCTGTGGTAATATGGTCAGTTCCAAATATAAGCTCCTCTGCCACTCTTCCTCCCATACTAACATCCATTTGTGCCAGCAGCTGGGCTCTAGTTTCATTCCATCTGTCATTCTCAGGCAACAGTGACACCTAGACAATTAAATAATAACCAGATAATTAAAGAAAGAAGTTCAGAAAGTTCTGAAATAGTTAAAAACCAGAGTTATTGTTTAATTCTCACCACACACAGTATTTCATACGATGCTGCTGCTGAAAACAAGAAGACATTTAGTGCAGGTGGTCATGAGATGACTAATGACGCAACTAGCAACTTAGAGAATAAGAATTCCTTATAAAGCAAAAGTGGAAGTTATAAACAATAGGTGGATAATGTTGCAACAGGATTGTTTTATCCTCAGTTGCATAAAAAAATTTAAAACGTCAAATACTGTAAAGATTTGTGAATCAAATGCACTAAATGAGACAATTTTTTTCCCCCGGTACCGGGGGTTGAACCCAGGGCCTCGCACCTGCATGCTTTGCAAGTGCTGGACCACTGAGCTGCATCCTCAGCCCACTTTTTTTACTTTTTTGAGAAGGGGTCTCGCTAAGTTATGCAGACTACCTCTGGCCTCGAACTTGCGATCCTCCTGCCTCCGCCTCCCTAGCTGGTGGGATTATAGGCATGCACCACCACGCCCAGCTTAATGAGACAAATTTTAGAAAAACTATGGAAAGAGTTAGTATGACACACAGTTTCTCTCTGGTCTACTAGAACAATTAGACATTTAAGAATTGTAGTTTCCTATCACTTCTCAAGGGCTGGGATTTAGCTCAGTTGGTAGAGCGCTGCGCTGCAGTCTCTGAGGTCCCGAGTTCAATTCCCAGCACCACAAAAATGGGAGAAGGGCCTGGCAATCCACTCCCAAGGAAATCACGAAACTGTCTGCCATTGAAAACCCTATGAGGGTCGCTATGAGTCGGATATCGACTCGACAGCACCTAACAACAACAATCACTTCTCAATTACCTTTTATAATGTAAACATTAGGAATATCTGAAATGTTATGAAAATATTCATTAACAGAAAAATTTCATAAATGTATCTGATTCCAAGACAGTTCAGGAAGTAAAAAAAGTTAACAAAAAACCCCAAAAAAACCCTTAGGAAGTACTTTAGGTTTTTTTTTGTTTTGTTTTTTTTGGTAACTAATCAGCAATTTCCTACATAAGCTTCTGGAAAGCTGTATTTGAAAGCAAATAAAAAACTGCAAGAAACTGGGGCTGGAGACATCACTCGATGGCAGAGCACTTGCTTAGCATCTACAAAGCTCTGGATTTGAGCCTCGGCACCAGGTAAAAAACCCGTAAGAAACTTACATGTCCAAGTGTTGGCCCTCTTGGCATGATTGTAGCTTTGTTGATAGGCATTGCATCCTTTGTGTAATATGCAATAATAGCATGACCAGATTCATGATAGGCTGTGATAGTTTTGTTTTTGTTATCAATTTCCACACTTCTTCGTTCAGGCCCTAAGATAAAAATTTCAGTAAAATACTGCATTACAAATGTGTACTTAAATGACAGGAGAGGTGGAACATGCCTGTAGCCCCAGCACTTGGGAGGCTAAAGCAGGAGTATTGAGAGTTGCCAGGTCAGCCTGGACCACACAGTGATATCCTGTCTCAAAAATATATATATATTTAACTTTGTGAAACTCATTCTCTTCTGCAAATCAAATATATGCTTTGGGATTAATATAAAATAACAAACAACAAAATAAAACAAAAAAACATTCTTCTTAAAGTCACTCTCAGCTGGGTGCAGTGGTGCACTCCTATAATCCCAGCGTCTCACAGGAGGCAGAGCCAGGAGGATCACGAGTTTGAGGCCAGAGGCAGTCTGCATAATTGAGCAAGAA
Source organism: Pedetes capensis (assembly GCA_007922755.1). Classification (NCBI taxonomy): domain Eukaryota; kingdom Metazoa; phylum Chordata; class Mammalia; order Rodentia; family Pedetidae; genus Pedetes; species Pedetes capensis. The sequence goes on along the minus strand of VMDO01000297.1, from coordinate 124,584 downwards.
CACCATCTCAAAAAGTAAGAAGTGGCTGGCAGTGTAGCCCCATGACAGAGCACTTGCAAAGTATGTGCAATGCCCGGAATTCAACCAAGTACCACCAAAAACAAAAACAAACATTAAAAAAAAAAAAAAGCCACCAAGAAAAATCATCTTTAAGAATAATTTAATATTATTAATAGAGTAAGTTTAAAAAAATAGAATTCAATTTGATACATAGAAAGTATAACAATGTTACTGTACTTACCATATGAAACAGAGTATAATGTTACTGTATTTACCAAACTGTAAGAAACAGTCATCTTAATCTTTATATCAAAATGGAAAGCTTAATTATTTATTTTATAGAAAATAAAATTCCAATTTAAGACTATTAAATTAAACATATGTTTAAATAAGAATATATTAATCACCCTTTTTATCAGGAGTAACGGACAAGAAATGCATGACCACCCTACCCACAACCACCAGTATAATCACAGGAACTATTTTTTCTCAGTGCTGGGGCTCGAATCCAGGGCTTCACACATGCTAGAAAAGCACTCTTCCACTAAGTTAAGGCCCCAGCCCATCAAGTATTAAAATATATTTTTTCTTTAACAGGTCAAATTGTATCACTGTTTTCAAGGATATACTATTTTCATGTCTTCCCTCCCTCCCTCCTTCCTTTCTTTTTTCTTTTGTTGTAGATCAAACTCAGGGCCTCATGCATGCTGGGTGAGCTGCACCACCAGCCTCACCTTTCTTTCGTCAACCTTTCTCTTTTCAGTCATAAAATGGTATTCTAAGAAAAAAACTAAAGTAATAAGTATGCTACACTAAAAAACTGAATACTGTATCACTGACAAGATTGGTATTGTAATGTAAATGTTACAGTTCATTGGCAATTGCTGACTCTCAAAACTGTGAATTTATGAAATTATTTATTACAAATCTTATATTCTCAGACACCAAAGTTTAGAGTAAGACTAAAATCTGACATAACCCTCAGAGTCTTTAGCTGTCTGAATAGGAAAAAAAAAAAAAAGAGAGACAGACAGAAAGAGAGAGAGACTTTATTGTCTAATATAATGGAAAAGACATGACAGAAAAATAAAGAAAAACCTACCCATTAGAATTTTATCTTTGGAAAACTCTAGTTCCTTCATGGTTACCATTTCTTTTCCATCAACGGCTGCTTTTAATGCAGCCTGGTTCACAAGATTCTCCAACTCTGCTCCAGAAAATCCAACTGTCCCTCTAGCTATAATTTCTGGATCAACAGCTATGCAAAAAGAGAACACAATATTAAAAGTCCAATATAGCTAAAATAAATCTCTTCATAAAGAACTCACATTTTGAAGGCAAACAGAACACAACTATTTTGAACTATAAAATACTGACCTTAAAATTAAAACTTTACTAAAATTCTTATGCCAATAAAATTGTAACAGGGAAAACAATAATGAAAGCTCTAAATTTATTTAACTTTCTGAAAACCAACAACCAAAGTAGCATTGCCTGATATGAAATTAGAAATTTCAAATGTGACCTATTCTGTTAGCAGCCTGACTCAAACTGAAAGGGCATACTCACAGATGGCATTCCATTCCTTGAATTTCACCTTGAAATACCTTGGACATAAAAGTTCCCTTATTAGGAAACAAATTACTTTTGTGAATTGATTCAGCTATCTTTGAAAACACTGCAGCTGTAACAACTTTTATAAATCAAGTGCATCCTTAATATTTCCACATGTCCTTTTTCACATCTTGCTTTCCTCCCCAAGAGACATTCTATTATTTTGTATTTTACACTGGTATTTAAAAACATCTATACATATATGATCTTCAAATACACCTGGCTGAAAACCCCAAAGAAAGCTTTCTTTGGACTCAATGATTCAAAATGATAGAATTTCCTGGATACATGCTACTTAAAGGATAGACTTTTGCCAGACGAGATATAATCCCAGCGGCTTGGGAGGTGGAGACAGGAGGATCACAAGTTTGAGACCAGAGGCAGTCCACGTAATTTAGCGAGACTCTGTCTCAAAAGAGTAAAAAAAAAAAAAAAAAAAAATGGGCTGGGGGTGCAGCTCAGTGGTCCAGCACTTGCAAAGCATGCAAGTGCGAGGCTCTGGGTTCAACCCCCGTACCGGGGGAAAAAAAAAAAAAAGAATAGACTTCTAATCAAGTAAGGATGACAAAACAGGATAAGTAGATATGTCAACATTTTATGGAGATACTAATGTTTGCATTCTAGACTTATACTTACACTTATCAAACTTTATTTTATTGAGATACCATTTCAAAATTTCAGTTCGTCCTTTTACATCTGGCCTTGGAACGGTAACTTGCATGTCAAAACGACCTGGACGTATTAAGGCACTAAAGGAAAAATGAAAAAAGAAAATATAAATTAATAAGCTGACTGCGCTAACAAGCAAAACACATGATAGGAAGAAAATAGCAACCACAGATTAGACAGAGTTATAAACATGAATGTTCAGATGGTTCCTTCAAAAACATAGCTCAAATAAAAGCTTCAATACACAGAAGGGAAGGTAGGTGTAGTGGTGCACACCTGTAATCCCAGCTGCTCAGGAGGTGAAGGCAGAGAGAGGGATCACAGGTCTGAGGACAGAGGCAGCCTGTGTAATTTAGTGAGACCCTGTCTCAAGATAAAAAATTAAAAAGGGCCTGGAAGTGCACCTCAGTAGCACATCTGCAAAGTATGTGCAAGACCAATACCACAAAAACAAAACAAAACAAAAAACACCATGCAGGTTAAAAATAAATGAATAAACAGACGGTAGGTGGGCACAGTGGAGCACACTTGTAATCTCAACATTTGGGAGGAAGGCTGAGGAAGAAGGATAGTGGGTCCCAGGTCAACCTGGGCTATATAGCAAGACCTTGTCTGAAAACGAAAAAACAAAACAAAACAACTAACTAAATAAATATACAGAAAGTAAGATACAGTAGCATATGCCCATAGAAACAAATACATGCAAGTAGGTCAGTCAAGGAAAAAATAATTCTGCAAGTAGACTATTATAAGACCACATAGTCATCTCAGCCACTATGTAAACTGTTAGACTATGAGGCAAAGACAAACTACTGATCACATGAAAATATGAATAATTTCTATAATAAAAACCTAAACATTTTAATACTAACTTTAAAATTACCTTTAATTATAGTAAATTTTATTTTTACAATGTTTTCTACCTACAATTTTTGTGATATATAAGAAGAAAGGGGCTGGAGATGTAGCTTAGTGGTAGAGCACTTGCCTAACATAGACAACGCCCGGGATTCTATCCCCAAGAGCACACACACAAAAATAAATAAATATATCTATAAGCAAATACAACAAAAAGTAAAATGAGAACAGTTGCAGAGGTGGCAGCTGTCTATAATCCCAGCACCTTGGTAGGCTGAGGCAAGAGGATCATGAGTTCAAGGCCAGAGGCAGCCTTCATAACTTAGCTAAACCCTGAATCAAAATAAAAAATAAAAAATGGGCTAGGGTGCAGTCCAGAGATAGAGTGCTTGTAAAATGTGCACAAGGCCTTGGGTTTAACCTCCAAGTACCACAAAAATAAATAAGTAAAAAAGAAAAGAGAAATCTTTTAACCATCTTATTGAGATATAATTCATACAATTCAGAATATAAAGTGGATAATTCAGTGATTTTGATTATATTCAGAATTGTGCAAACATCAATTCATTTTAATTTTAGAATATTCTCTTCCCCATAAAAAAATCCCAAATGGGCAGTCAGTCCCCATTCTCCCAAGTCTCTGGCAACCACTATCCTAATTTGTCTCTGTGGCTTTCTTATTCGGAACATTTCTTGTAAATGCAACCATGAAACATGGTCTTTTATGGATTTTGTTTTGTTATTTGTGGCTGTATTGTAGGTTGAGCCCAGGGCTTCATGCATGCTAGGCAAATGCTTCCACCACTGAGCTGTACTTGCAGCCCCCTTTTAATTTTTTTTATTTTGAGAGTTTCACTCAACTGCACAGGTAGCCTCTGTGAACCTGCAATCCTCTTGCCTTGGCCTCCCAAGTAGCTGAGATTACAGGCATGTACCATGGTGCCCAGCTCAGTATGATCTTTTGTGATGGGTTTCTTCTCTTAGCATATGTTATAGCAGGTAATAGTACTTCACAAAATTTTTCTTTCAATACTTACTTATCTAATGCCTCGGGGAAGTTTGTGGCTCCTATAATGATTACTCCTTCATTCGGTTTAAAACTATATAAGAGGGGAAAAAAAGTACCTTTTCACTGAAAATTGAAGCATAGTACACAAGCAGCTACAATCCAAACAAAACTGTTTATTGTTTGCCTTAATAAGAAAAGCTATAGTAAACTACCAATCATCTATGGTTGCATAACTTCACAACACCTGTTCTATTTATAGAACCAACCCAACATAAAAAGCATAGGTGCCTGACCACATTTTCAAAAATTACTTTCAAGTTTACAAATTCGAATTTGTTCCTAGACTTCCACTTAGTTCCAAAACATCTCCTAAAGACTTTAAGATTCTTCCTTCAAAGTGACATCACTTCTTGCTTTTCATATTATGAACAATGACATAAGCTTTAAATCTACCACAACACTCAAAGTCATAAATTGTGTAGAAACCAGTGTATTGTCTTGTTTCTTCAGCAGTGCTGGGGACTGATCACAGGGCCTTCCACATGCTAGGTAAGCCCTCTACCACAGAGTTATACCTCCAGTCCACATCTTTACTTCTTTAAATGCACTACTTGTCTCATCTTGAATCATGGCTTTCCTATCGCAAATATAATGCAATAAATGAAAAAAGGCATAAAGATCATAAATTTTAAAAAAGAGATAATACACCAGACACTCAATTAGTAATGGAAAGAACAAAATCCTGAGAGAAAAACTTGGCTTGACTTCTTGCATGAGGGACACTCTGTTGCCTTTACACATACCAATTTCATAACTATACAACATTACCAAATGCTTCTTGGGAATAATTTGCATAAGATCTGGGGCATTTCTGTTATTCCAAATAATTTTTTAAAAAAGATAAATTCTAATTTTTAAAATATATCACCATATTCCACAGACAAAGGAAGATTCAATTACCCATCCATCTCAGCAAGAAGTTGATTTATAGTCTGCCTTGAATATGGATGCATTGGAGATTCAATTCTCTTCCCACCAACAGAATCTAATTCATCAATAAATATAACACAAGGAGCATTTGCTTTTGCTTCCCCTATAAAATAGAAGAGATCCAAATAAGGTGAAAGAAGTCAACCCTTTTTTAACAAAAGCATATAAACATTAAAACCTGTAAGACTATGAAAGGTCAAGAAAACATCATAGGGAGAAAATACAAAAAAGGAGGTCATTTTTGCTAAGAATGCTAGCATTGGTTGGGGGTACTATACCAAAGAGAATGATATAAGCTAAAAACACTCATTATTCCCAATATTCAGATTTCAGGCTAACAACTCTTAATTACATACTATAGAATTGATGAATTAAAAAAAAAAAAAGAAAAGAAAAGAAAAGAAAACCACCCTCAGAACCTTTTGACAACTCCTTAATCTCATCTAGTACTTCCTTCTACCAGCTCTTGTGATGATGCAGCCTCTTTAAAGAGCACAGCTCTATTTTAGTGCATATATTGTGTGAAATCAAAATACCGTATCTATTTTAGCTATCCATCACAAGCAATTCAACGAAAATTAACAAAATTTAGTATTATATAAAAGACACATCAAAACATACTAAAAAGATTTCTGATACGGCTGGCTCCTACACCCACAAACATCTCATCAAATTCTGATCCAGAAGCATAATAAAAAGGAACATCCGCTTCTCCTGCCACAGCTCGGGCAAGAAGTGTCTTTCCTGTTCCTGGTGGTCCAACTAAAAGAATCCCTAAAAGAAAAAGTAAACAGAAATGACACAAGCTAAGAAAAAAAAATCCCTTGATACAAACATATAAAACAAATAACTATTAATTGAAGGGACGGCAATGATTAGTATTTTCAATCACAACAAAACATACCTGTCTCTGGTAATGCTTTGCTTCAGGATCTTCTCCACAACTAATTTTCTGATAATAGTTAAATATTGATTGCTTATCAACAATAGGTAAGACAAGGAGATAGACTCCTGATGATAAGAATTACAAACCCATTTATAATTAATCAAATAAGGTAAAATTCACATTAAAAGACAATCAAATGTAATGCATGATTGTCCATAAAAGATGTTAAAAAAAAAATTTAGGGACATTTGGTGAGAATTCAAAAAGTGAAGAGTACAGTACACATTAAGGAAACAGTGCTGATTTTCTTTGGGTTTTTGTTGTTATTAGGTGCCATCGAGTTGGTATCCGACTCATAGCGACCCTCATAGGGTTTTCAATGGCTGATTGTTTCGGGATTGCCTTGGGAGTGGATTGCCAGGTCCTTCTCCCATTTTTGCAGTGCTGGGAATTGAACTCAGGACCTCAGAGACTATAGCACAGTGCTCTACCAACTGAGCTAAATCCCACCCCCTTTCTTTGGGGAGGATGAGGTTATTAGGATGTCTTTCCCACCCCACCTCCAGTACAAAGGGATTTAAATCCAGGGCCTTGAGCATGCTAGGCAAGTGATCTAGCACTGAACTGCACCCCCAGCCGTTTTTACTTTTTCATTTTGAGACAGGGTCTTGCTAAATTGCACAAGCTGCCCCTTGTCTCGAATTCTGGCTGCTCGTGCCTCAGCCTCCAGAGTCACCGGGATTAAAGAAGCGCAAGAAAGACAATGTCTTTATTATTGGGAAATGCATACCAAAGTATTAAAGTATGTCTTTCAAATGTTCAAGGAACAAACACAAGTACATCCATGTGCACATGCATGCAAACATACAAAAGAAGCAAAATGTTAACAATGATTCAGTCTACATAGCTCAGTATATGGTCGTAACTGTACTTATTCTTTGAGGCTTTTCCAAATGTTTGAAAGTTTCCATAATACCAAAAGCTTTTCATACTAAGTTGGAAAAACAGAATTCCCTGCTTTACATATAACCTTTGTTCTGTAAATGTATAGACTATATTAAAAAGGCAATACAGCTAGGTGCTGTGGCTGCGGCAGATGGACACTGAGTCCAAGGCCAGTGACAACCTGCCTAACATGGTGAGACTTTGTCTCAAAAATAATCAAAGAGAAGCTAGGGGTGCAGCTCAGTGGTAGAACACTTGTTCGCATGCATGAGGCCTTGGATTCAACCCCCTAGTACTGAAAGAAGAAAAAAAGAGAATAAAGTTGTATTAATGATGCATTTTGACATAAAAAAATTTTCAAAGACAAGCTCAAAAATAGCCTGAAGAGTATGCCAGTATAGCCATGTTTTATTGGTATCTTACTTCTATTAATTTCTAGACAGTATACCTTAATACCTGAGGCTTTTTCCATAAATTTATAAAATAATTACAAAGAACAGTGCAGTTATTTCCATGGTTTTAGACACTGCATGATGCTATAGCACTGATTTCATAAGTGTACCCTAAAGTGGCATAGTTTCATCCAAACATTCTCATACATTCTCTCCTGAACTGAACTTTCAGTAGAGCTATTAGGCAGCATAAAAATCAGCCTTAAAATGAAGGGTCTTTGGATCATTTCAAAGTCCCCCAAAGGCTCATGTGTTGAAGGCTGGGTCTCCACCTGCTGGTACTACTGGCAGGTGGGAGAAACTTTAGGAGGTTGGACCTAGTTGGAGGAGGTGGGTCACTTGGGGGGTGTGCCTTTGAAGGGCATATTTTATCCCTGGTCCTATGTTGTCCTATTCTACTTGCTCCCTGCTTTCTGCCACCATGAGGTAAGCAGTTTAGCCTTACCCTACATACAGCCAGGATGTTCAGCCTCCCCTCAGGCATACAGCGAGGGGGCCAAGAGACAATGGACTAACACCTCTGGAACCATGAGCCAAACAAATCTTTTTTCCATTACAAACAAAAAATAAACAGACAAAACCAAACAGACTGCTTCTCTTAGGTCAGCAATTCCATTTCTAGAACTTAAGAATGAAGACACAGCCTATGTTAGGATGAACACAGTGCTATTTTTAACAGCAAATAACTGAAAAACAGTTCAATATAAATGGTTACTGACTACTCTTCATAATTATAAAGGTCATAAAAGACCTTTTCTCTCTTCCAACAAAAACACTGAGGAATTATCTCATATTAAAGAAAGTCTAAAAAGCTAGGGATGTAGTTCAGAAGTCAGTGGTGACTAGCACATAGTTTGATCCCCAGTACCACCAAAAAACCCCCAAACAACAACCTCTCACCCCTCCCACACACAAAAAAAGTTATAAATGCTGTGTGTAAGCCTAGATTGAGTCCTGACTCTAGAGGTGGGGCGAGTGGAGAAACTACAAACCATACTCCTGTGTTAACAAATGCTGAACTTCAGGTATGCGCTGTGACCTTAATAGTTTTGTATCCATGATACATTTACGGATATTAATAATTATACTGGAGTTATGTAAAATAATATCCTTATGCTTTAGAAATATACAACTAAGTGTTTAGAGATAAAAATGTATTATGTCTTTAATTTACTTTTGGTTAAAAAACTACAAGCATTTAGAGAGACAAAATGAGCAAAATGTTAAAAACTGCTAAGTATGGGTAAAGGGATCAGAATTTTTTGTACTGTATTGGGAAATATATTCTTCTCAAAACTTTGAACCATAAAAAGGTGATTTTAAAACTGTGTGCTTGGAATAAGCACATATTTTTTATTTTTTTGCCGTACTGGGGGTGGAACCCAGTGCCTCACACATGTTTTGCAAGCCTTCTACCACTGAGCTTCATGCCCAGCCAATCTTTTCTTTTTATTTTCAGACAGGGTCTTGCTAAGTCACACAGGCTGCCTCTGACTTGTGATTCTCCTGCCTTGGCCTCCCAAGTCCCTGGGATTACAGGCATGTCCTTCGGTGCCCAGCCTTGGAATAAGCACATATTTTTTAAAGTAGCATTTAAAACTAAACTTAGTTAAAATTTGATAAAATTACTAATATACTATAGTATTTTTGACATTAAACCATGTTAAAAAGGAAAATATCATACCTTTTGGAAGTTTACCTCCAAGCACAGTAAATTTTTGTGGATTTTTCAAGAACTCAACAACTTCCTGTAATTCTTGTTTAGCTTCCTCCACCTAAAGCAACATAATTTACCAATAATGGTTAGATGTGGTAAGATTATCAAGGTTTCCCCTTTGAAGATTATAAAAATGGACCCCCCTTTTTAATACACAAAAGTTTTTTCCTATTATTTCTTTCCTTTCCTTTTTACTTATTTTTTTGTAATACTAGGGGGCTTAACCCAGGGCATATTTTGCAAGTGCTCTACTATTGAGGTGCACCTCCAGCCCCTTTTTAATTTTTTTTTTTTTTAAATCTTGAGGCAGAGTGTTACTAAGTTACGCAAGCTGCCTCTGGCCTGGAACATGAGATCCTCCTGCCTTCGGCTCCTGAGTTGCTGGGATTACATGTATCTGCCACTGTGTCAGGCATCCTAACCGTTACTTCTAATTATTCAATTTCCTTATTATGCCAGCAAAAATCATTTGAATGTCTTATGTTTTCTGAGTGAGAATAAAGAAATACATTGGGCAGGGTTAAAAAGAAACTAACTGGGGAGGACCATAGTAAAACATCAAACACAAGTTCTTTTAAGCCAAAGGGCAATCTAAAAAATCTAAAATTTTCAAGTCATGATTACTTTATATTTCTAGGAAATTTCCCAGAAATATTTTCAGAAAATATCATTGTTAAAGAGTTGGCAAGTTTGATTTTTTTTTGGTTCAGCTTAAAAGGGTTTTTGAAAGTTATACTGATTAAATCATTAAAATTTTGCTAAAACTTTCATCAAGTTAATAGTAAAAAACGAAGTTCTACTCACTCCTAACCTAGGAGAAATGTGTACATATGTTCAGTAAGACATAGACAAGTATATTCATATTAACACTACTTAAGCCAAAAACTAGAAATCAAAATGTCCATCTCAATTAGAATAAATACACAGTATTGCGGTATCCATATAATGCAATAGTATGCAATGTAGACAGATGAACAACAACTCCAAATACCATGGCTGGATCTCACAAACATCATGTTGGGGAAAAAAAGCCAAACAAAAGAGGGGACATTCTACATGTATTGTACTTATTTTATCTTATTTTATTTTGAGTCAGCATCTCACTAAATTATGCATGCTGCCTCTGGCCTCAAACTCAAGATCCTCCTGACTCCGTTTCCCAAGCTACTACCCTTACAAGTACATGCTACCACACCCGATCATAAATTGCATTTATAAAACATTCAGAAACAGGCAGCACTAATGTATAGTATCAGATAGGACAATGATTATTATATGGGCAGTGGGAGACAATTACTAGAAAGAGGCTTCAGGGAAACTCTGAGGTTCTTTTAAAATTCTGTTTCTTGAGTTGGGAACTAATAATATAGATGTTATTTCTCTGTGAGAATTTATGATCTGTACTCTTGTGAGTAACTTCATTAAAATACATATTCAAAAATTATTTGATTGGCTTATTAAAAGAGCCCTCTTCTTTAAAAGTATTCAAAGATGACTGAAATATATTTGCTCAAAATAATGTGTACAATGCCAACTTTAAATTGTAAGAATGAAGTAAAAGGTATTAAACATCGTTTATTGCTCAAATAAACTATATTCTCTTCCCAACCTCTGCAGTACCAGTATTCCCAGTAGAGGAAAAGGAAATGTATTAAGAAAAATAGGGCTAAGGGGATGAAGAAAATGGATAGAGCATTACTAATGTAAGTATAAACACATGTGTTCAGAAATTCTGAACAAGAAATGATTCTCATAAAGTTCTTAAACCGGACAAAACTATGTAATGGCAAATCTGTAATGATAAATTCTACTGAATTACTTTGTTCATATAAATTTAGGGTTTATAGCAATTATAAAATTGATTCATTTTAACATGAAAAACTTTGTCAGGATCTACCTTGGCATGTCCCCTTTCCTAATGTTTAGTTATCAGCCTGTCTTTAGTTTAGTATGCAGAAATCTCATCTCCAAAGATGTGTGGTCTGTTCATAAAGAAGTCTATACACTGCAGGCAGAAAATAAGCATGTCCTAGCTGACCATAGCATCAACGTAGGTTCCATTTACAGCAAGTGCTATAACTGTAGACTTCAGCCACAATGAGAAATAATCACTGCGTAAACCTCTTCCTCAGTTGTTTAGTTTTTACAGTTCAAGCAGGGTTCACACCCACTTAAATTGCAAAGAAAATTTTGGATGGCTTGCCATAAAACTACCACAATGATTCCTGAGGCTTTATTCCCCTATAGTCAAAGTTGGAAAACGAAAAAGATTACTACAAATAGGGATAAGAGTGCATAAGGAGGAAGAGCAGAGTTGGAAGAGTCTAGGTCATGAATTTCAAGTCCTTCTTAGGAAGAATTTTTCCCAAAACATTTCTGAGACAACTGCCAGCCTCTATAGTTCCTCAAACCAAATATAACATATCAGATCCAGTGCAGCACATGTAAGAGAGTAGTGCAGGACTGCTTCCAGAATTCATATTTGGAAGAGACATAATAAACAGAAACCAAGGGAAGAAAACACTCATGTCAACTGTTTTGGGTTTTTTGTTTGTTTGTTTGTTTTAAAGACAGCATCTTGTTGTGTAGAACAGACTGGCCTAGAACTCAGTTTGTAGACCAGGCTTGCCTAGAACTCATGTCAATCCTCTTGCCTCAGCCTCCCAAGTGCTGGGATTCCATGTGTACATCACCGTGTCCAGCTATTTGACTGGTCTTGATATAAATTCATGATCCCAAATTTCAAGTGTGCCCAAGAGTCATATTTCCTTAATCCATTCATTCTCCCATTCCTAGAAACACAATTTTGTACCTCTTTTATACACCACTTGCCCCTTTTCTTCTGTCTATACTCTCAGTTGATGACTCTGATGTTGACTTCACAATCAATCAACTTCCAACTACAGTGCCAGTATACTAATATCTCTATTTCGCCTCCTGTTATGAGATGAATTGTCTTGTGCTCTTTTCAAACAAAATTCAAGAACTCTTTAGAATTGTTTAGTCTATCTTATCTCCTTTGATCTCTTGTAAATTCATTATATTCAGGATTTAACGATCGCTATTCCATTGAAATTGCTCTTCATCAAGTATACCAATGACCTACTGATTGCTAAAATGAATGATCAAGTCTCACCTGGCCCATTAATAGCATTTCACATAGTTGATCCTTCCTTCATCTGAGGTAATTTCTTCCATATACCACCTGTGATGGTTAATTTGATTGTCAAATTGATTAGATTAAAAATGCCTTGCAGATTAGTAAAGCACACCTCTAGGGGGTGTCTGTGAGGGCATTTCCAAAGACAATTAGATCACAAGGGCTATGACTTAATCAATAGATTCTCTGACAGATTCAGGATAGGATGGTATTATTGAGGGGTGGTGAAAGGTGGTAGGCAGAGGAGGATGTAGGTCGAGGGGTTGTGTCTTGGAGGCTCTATTTGCCCTAGCCTCTTACTGTATGTACTTTTTCTGCTTCCTGGCCTGCCATGATGTGAACTGCTCGCTCTGCCATGCCCTCCTTGCCATGATATACCAACACCTCTGATACTCTGAGTCCACTGGTGATCTCATTCAAATACAGACCTTTCCTATAATCCCAAAATGGTATCTCCAACTATTTATTCAACACTTTCACTTTAATATCTCGTATTTCACAAACTATAACTGAATTTTTAATCTTTCACACTATCTGATCTATCCAGTCTTTTCTGTCTCCCCCTCGTATTGAGGGGCTGAACCCAAAGCCTCCTGCACATTCTGAAGTGCTCTACCACTGAGCTGCACCCCCAGTCCATTTTTTATTTTTTATCTTGAGACAGGATCTTGCTAAATTGCTTCGGCTCCCTCTGGCCTCAAACTTGTGACCCTCTTGCCTTTGGCTCTTGAGTTGCTGGGATTACAGGCATGCACTACTATGTCTGGCCACAGGTTTATTTTTTCTTTTTTTAACTCTCAGAAAGTAGCAATACCACTCTTCTACATACTCAGATTGAAATCTTGGAGTCATTCTTGACTCTGCTTTCTCTTATATCCTAAATTCTACTCAGGAAATCCTGTTGTTTCTATCTTTAAAATATGTTTTCAGAATCTAACAATATCTCACCAATTCTACTGCAACAATGTTGGTCTAATCCACTACAATTTCTTGCCTGACTGTTCTAATAATCTGTTATCTATCTTTTTCTCAAGATTATGTGAGCACAGCAGCCAGACTGCTCTCATTAAATTTTAAGTCAACCCATACCATTCCTCTGGTTAAAATCCTTCAATGGCACTTACTTTCCCAGAGTAAAAGCCAATCTATTTCATTTTTTTGTGGTACTAGGGGTTGAAGCCAGGGCCTTGCACATGCTAGGCAAGCTGTCTACCACTAAGATGTACCTATTCTTTTTTTTTTTTTTTTTTTTTAAATTGTGAGATAGGATCTTATTAAGTGACACAGGCTGCCTCTGGTGTCAAACTTGCAATCCTCCTTCCTCTCCCTCCCAAGCCCCTGGGATTATAGGCATGTGCCACAGTGCCGGAGAAAGCCCATCTTTATAATGGCTTATAAAACACTATGCAATCTGGTCCTACATAACTCCGACTTTATCTCCTACTTTTTTTTGCCCACTTGAGTCCATAATCAACACCCTAAAAATCTCATTTAAAATTGCAACCCAAGCTGGGTGTGGTGGCGCACGCCTGTAATTCCAGAGGCTTGGGGCTTGGAAGGCGGAGGTGGGATCGCAAATTCGAGATCAGACACAGTCTGCGTAATTTAAGGAGACCCTGTCTCAAAAAGTTAAAAAAAAAAAAAAAAAAAAAAAAAAGGGCTGGGGTGCAGCTCAGTGGTCCAGCACTTGCACAGCATGCAAGTGCAAGGCTCTGGGTTCAACCCCCAGTACCGGAAAAAAAAAAAAAAGAAAACAAAAATGCAATCCAAGCCGGGCGCGGTGGTGCACACCTGCCTGTAATCCCAGCGACTCGGGAGGCGGAGGCAGGAGGATCGCAAGTTTGAGACCAGAGGCAGTCTGTGTAACTTAGCGAGACCCTGTCTCAAAAAGTAAAAAAAAAATGGGCTGAGGGTGCAGCTCAGTGGTCCAGCACTAGCAGAGCATGCAAGCATGAGACCCTGGGTCCGACCTCCAGTACCGCCAAAAAATAAATAAATAAATAAATAAATAAATAACTTGCAACCCAATTACAGAACTCCCCATCCTCTTTACTCTGCTCTGATTTCCCCCCTAACAACTTTTATCACCTTTTAACATACTCTTATTTTCTTATATACCATATTACAGTCTAATTCCTGCTTTTAGAATTTAAACTCCATGAGGGTAGGGGTTTGTTTGTTCTATTACAGCATATAAAACAGGGTCATTAGTAGATACTATTAAATATTTATGACACAAATTAATTCATTAACTATAATGTACCATTTATTCATTCTATTTATTGAAGAATCATATATTGTCTAACGTGTTTTAGATACTGGGGTTACAAAGAACAATAAGGACAAGTGAAGTATCATTTACTGACTATCTACTATGTGCCAAGCACATATATTATCTATGAGAATTTAAAGTAATTTGTTCAAGATCACGTAGACTAAGTATAAAAACAAATTGAAACCTTAATGTATTTGAATTCTAACCCTGTACTCAGTTCACTGCACTATGCTGCTCCTTCACAAATGAATACTAAGCCCTATCATGAAACAAGATTTGATCTTATGCTACTATCATTTACCCTAAAATATTAAAGTTCCTTCAATTTCTGGATATAATTTTATTCCAGAACAACTTTCAGAATCAAATGTTCACCTTATATAGTATATCCATTAGATGATGTATAAAAATGACAAAGAAATCTTAACTTACTCCTTTAACATGTTCAAAAGTAACATTTTTCATCTGGACAGGATCTACTGCAGAATCAAGTCCTGTGGTTGTCCGGAAGCGGACTGAGGGGAAGAACATAAATGTTAATATCTGACAGCTTACCAAAATTCTATCCACCTTAGTTTTTAAATATAAGAAAGGGAAGCCTAGAAAAATTAACTGAGACTAAGTTCATACACATTAAATTGAACAGAGAAGTAGAAACTAGGTCCTCTGGATTTGTAAACTGGACTTAAGGAGCAAATGATTCACATTGTACTTTCTGGTTAAAACCAAAAATTATCACAGTTATATGAATAAAAATCACTTGAAAAACTGTGTTAAAATATAGGTCCCCATGCCATGCCACAGACTTATGGTCAGTAGATTTTAGAAAGGACCCAGGAATTTGCATTTCTAACAAGTACCTTTAATTATTCTGATACAACTAATCACAGCTCTACACTTTGAAACAGACTGCCCTAAACTTAGCATAAAAAACAAAACAAAACAAAACAAAACAAAAAACCTGGCACAACTCAAAAGAAAAAAAACATAGAAGGTGAGAAAGATAACAGATTATTTCACTTTAAAAAATTTTTTCCTTAAAATAACACCCTTAAATTTAAGAGAGGAAAAATCTGGTATGACAGCAAAATACTTGGTATCAACTCTGGGGAATGATTACAAGTCTTTCTTAAATGTCTCCTTGTTGGGTAAAATTTCCCAACTACAGCAGTTATAAACAGTGATTTATAACTTCCTCAGGAAATCAAAATATTGCCATTAAGAGTAAAATTTAGAAGCCAGAAATGACTAGGCAAAAGTAAGGTTAAGAAGAAGAACTTATCACATCAAGAACGTACAAGATGGGAGAGAAAATTTAAGACAGTCATTCTATAATAATTTTGCCTTACTAAAGTGTTTTTAAGGATCTTAGCTACTTTGACCTGTAAACTGAAAAAATACTGGACTCATCTGAAGTTAAAGAAAAAATTTAACTTATAAACATAGCTTTAAAATAGAAGATGATTTTCCATTTAATGTTATTATAAAATTCTTCTGTATAATTTTAAAACCGTATCACCAGACAGATATCATTTTCAAAAAATCTGGGAAACTAACCACTACTAGGAATGAAAAGGCCTTGCTATAGTTTGGGTGTGAATGGAGCTGTCCCTCAGATGTTTGAGCACTAGGAGCCTAGTCCTCAGTGTGGTAATGCTTGGTGGCAGTGTACCATCCAGAGGTAGAGCCTAGTGGGAGGTCATTAGGTTGCTGTCCTCAGAATGGAGTAAGGCAGTTCCTATGCGACCCTGAGTTAGTTCTCATAAGAGGGCTGTTAAATCGGGCATGGTGGCGCACGCCTGTAATCCCAGTGGCTCGGGACATAGAGGCAGGAGGATCGCAAGTTCGAGACCAGAAGCAGTCTGCATAACTTAGCAAGACCCTGTCTCAAAAAAAAAAGTAAAAAAATGAACTGGGGTGCAGCTCAAAGTGGCCCTGGGTTCAATCCCCAGTTCCCGCCCCCACCCCCCCAAAACAAACAAACAAACAAAAAAAACAAGAGGGTTATTACAAGGTCTTCACCAGAGTCACCAAAGTCTAGCCAATGCTGGGAACCATATACTTAAAACCCCAGAACTGTAAGCCAAGTTAACTTTTTAACTTTTTTCTTTATGAAGTTCTGTTACAATAACAGAAAATGGACAAATGCAGGCCCACATCATAAATCATAAATATTCTCTTTCTCTAATGTTTAGAATAATCATGAAAAGAAAATGAGTATTTAAAAAAGTAAAAACAAGACAGGCTCAGGTGTCATGGTGCTGAGGGAGTTGCTGACAAGAGGACTAACAGACTTGCAGAGTGGATGTACTGCTGGACCAGAGGGAGGGCACCAAGAACCATAAAGCAACAATGTCAGTGGCAGGGGAGACCTCTGAGAGGGTAGACCTGTCAGAGAAAAAGAACTCTGTGGCCCCAGAAAAGGAAATCATACCCAAATGGGCAAACCTCTCTGAGCTCCTGAAGGGACCAAGCAAGCACATGACCAGGCAGAAAATAACCCAGTTTGTCAAGGACTCCTTGAAAGGTAACATTAAGGAGTTGCTATTTAACTGGCCACTACCCACACTTTACTTCACATAATTTTGCCCTCAAGGAGGAAATGGATTACAATAAGGACATCCCAGCCTTCACCCCCATGCAGTTGCACTGGAAGAAGGCACTGAGCAGGGACATGGAGTATCTTTGCTAAAAACTGGGAGGAGCGGGTGAAATGCTCCAAGGCTGGCCAGAAATATGTGGAGCAGATCCAGTATGCAAGGCAGGATGAGCCAGAGGTGCTGGTGGCTCACATTTACATCTTTACCACATCTACATGTTGCAGAATGTGAATAATGCCTGGCAGTTCAAGCAGTCCTATCAGGCCAGGATGGACATCCTGCCCGTGAACCTGAAGACCAAAGAGGGGACTATGGAGGAGGCAAACAAGGTATTCAAGTACAACATGCAGATAGTCAATGAACTGTATGGAGCCAGTCTGGTCCCCATGAACAACAGGCAGAGAACTAAGGGTAAATGCCCCTTCTATACTGTCCAACAAGACAAAAGTGCCTTGGAGGGCAGCAGCTGCCCCTTCTAGACAGCCATGGCTGTGCTGAGGAAGCCCAGCCTCCAGTTCACTCTCACTGCCAGTGTGGCTCTGGCTGCTGGACTGTTGGCCGGCGAAGGACCTGTCATGTCATGCTGTTGCTCACTGCCCAAGTAACCACTGTCCCATCTCCATCTCCATTCCTGACTGAACTGCCATCTCTGCTGACTTTTTAAATGCTGGGTTTGAGAAAACAAGCAACCAATAAAAGCTAGACATTTTAAAACCAAACAAAACAACAAAAAAGTCAGGAAAATGAAACAGCCTTTACCAGATAAAAATGGATTTTTTAAAAGTCCATAAATGCCGAACAGCAGCAAAACAAAGAGAATCAGACGAGTTCGTCTTAAGGAATCTGGAAGACAGAGAAAAAGCCTTAAATCAAATGATGGCAATGAGATACAATAGCTCAATGAAAAGCAAATATTAGGTTATAGTTATCTTATTTCATACATGTAATTTGCAAATCTGGCATTCTTTTGCATAACTGCCAAGATTTCCTCTCAGTACCCTGTTCCCAAAAACTTCATGAAGGCACATATGCCTTTGTCCTTGATGTTGGCTATTCTTTTAAGAAAGTAAAACAGGCTGGGCATAGCGGTACACTGCCTGTAATCCCAGCAACTCGGAGGCAGAGGCAAGAGGATCACAAGTTCGGAGGCCAGAGGCAGCCTGTGCAATTTAGTAAGACCCTGATTCAAAATAAAAATAAATAAATACAATGGACTGAGGTGCAGCACAATGGTGAAACATTTGCAAATTATGTGCAAGGCCCTGGGTTCACTCTCTGAGTACCACTCTCCCACCCGAAAGTACAACTGCTCACAGTATTTCTATACAGCTTAAGTTACCTTCAGTTAATAAACATAGTGGAATACGATAAATATAAAGATGAGTGGTTTTAGAGAAGTTATTTACAAGAATTTAAAGGTGGGACTAAGGAATACTTTCAGTTATTCTTCTTACTCAACTTACCATTGGTTTTTTGTGTCAGTGCTTGTGCTTTCAGAAAACCCTCTGCAAAACCAGTTTTAAATGCATCTTGGTGAGCTTCAGGTATGTTTTTAGTTTTCATGAGTTTGTCCAAACTCTCAACATCTGATCCTCTGTCCCGCAAAAGAAATCCCTAAATACATAAAACAACATAACAGTATTAGTTGACAGCACAGACAGTAACACTACTCAGTAATATTATGACTTTCCACAAAAAATTCATTTTTTTTAAAAGTCTAAAAGGTCTAAAATTTAATTTGTATTGCCAAAGTGAAGAAGAGGCAGATTAAGACGCAACAATGAACTATTTAAGCCATAACGAGGATATTAACATTAGATCCGACATCTGCATTGATCATTTAATAACATAAAGAAAGTGGCATTATTCTCTCTCTCATTTTTTGTTGTTGCTGTTTATTGTTTTCAGACAGTGTCTTGCTGGGTAGCCCAAGCTGGCCGTAAATTCACATCAATCCCCCTGCCTCAGCCTCTCAAACTCTGGGATTACAGGTAAGCACCACTGTGCCAGAGATAAAGTAGCACTATTCTTTATAAGAACATCATAGTACACTGAAAACAGTTAACAGGCCATAGGTTATCTTAAGGTTATAGTGGCTTGATGTTCATATCAGTTTATCTCTGCTGAAGGAAAAGCTTCATGACCTTACCAAATGTTTACTATGCACCTTCCATGTACTAGATCTTAAATAAATTCTGAAGATGCAAAGATAAAAGTCACTGACCTACAAGTTTTCAGTCTACTGGAGAAAGAAACATTAAGTTTTTAAAATAATTTTGACATTTATTATGCTAGATGCACAGGTATGGGAGTAAAATAAATCGTGTCCATGGAAAATGAGAAAGACCTTATAGAGAATGGGAAATCAAAACTACACATAGCCAGGCATGGTGGTGGATGCACGTAAACCTAGCTGTCAAGAGGCTGAGGCAGGATGATCCAAGTTCAAGGCCAGCCTGGGTTGCACAGTGAGAGCCTATCTAAAAAAACCAAAACCCAAAACAAAAAACAAACAACACACCAAAAACCCACCTGGCACAGGTAACAAACACCCGGAACAATCTTATAGATGCCTGAAACAACACTCAAGAACAGTTTTAATCTGACAAGATTTAAATGCCAAGAGAGTTGAACAGAGGAATTCAGTGAGTGGCATATTGAAAGATGAAAAGAGAAAAGCAGCCTGTAGAGGTCAAACGAGGATATGCCCTGCTATTACAGATTGAGTTGGGTAGTAAAGTATAGTAATGCAGTTAGATTGTAATGCTAGAAATAGGGGTGGGTAGATGTCTGGAGGCAAGACTGAAGGTAGCAAGACTTGAGAGGAGGCTAAATGAGTGTTTATTAGAGTAATCTAGGCAAGAAATGGTTATAGTATATATATGGTAGTAGAATTAGGGCTGAAGAGAAAGATTTAAGAAATATTTAGGGCTGGTGGCATAGATCAGTGGTATACTATATGGCTATTATGTATGAGGCCTGGGTTCAATCCCCAGCCCCGGGGGGGGGGCGGGGGGGCGGTTGGAACCAGAGGACTTTAGGGATCAATAGATATGAGAAGTAAAGGAAGACGGGCAAATCTAGATCATCACCAGGTTGACAGCTTAAGTGAATGCTGCTTATTACTGAAGAGTATATATAAGCAGATATAGGTTGGTAGAAAAAAAAAATCTGCAGATGACAACTAGTAAGTAGAGACAAGTCTGATGCCCAAGAGAGTTATTGTTACAATGATTACACAAGTTATTGCTTTCTTATTGGTAAAAAGAAGGGGAAAAAGTTCATCAGCCAGCGAAAGAAATCAAATACTGAAGGTCCTCACTGTTTTAAAAATTTGACAGTTATTACTTTCTGAACTACAAAAAAAGGTCTAATTACCTTCACAAATGATGGTGCTATATTCTGAGTTTCTGCTAATCTTTCAGAGGTAGACTGTAGACGCCGTGTCCTTGATTTCAAAGTTTTAAAACTCCGAGACTGTATGAAAACTGAACAAAACAGTACTATTTACAATGTAAATTGTCCCAAGGAAAGAAAAATGCTTAAGATTCTAAAGTCTGACATCTTATCTGCATAGTCTAGTTAGAATCTAAGTTTTTCTTTAAGACAAGGTGTCACTATGTGGTCTAGGCTGGACTGAAGCACTGGATCCTTTGCCTCAGCCTCCTAAGTGCTGCTATTACTGGCATATACCACCTTGCCTGGCAGTATGTTTTTTTGCCTGGCACTATCTGTTTTTGACACAGTTATTTTTGTCTGACACTTAAATGCGTTTTCTATCATTCTTTTTTCAGGAAGAACTTTGAACAGTTTATTTCATGTTAATGGGGAAAAAGTAAAGAAGTTGAGATTTTCCATTATTTAGAAAACAAGACGCAACTGATAAATTGTGACATTAAAAAAAAAAACCCAAATCATTAAAATAGATTGAATCCATACAATTAACTTTACATTTTTTTGGTAATTTACACAATGTTTAAAATTTAAAAGTACTAAGTAAAAGCAAGTATCCCCTAACTCCTTAAACCTCAATCTCATTTCCTCAAAGTAATGACCGTTAATGATTCTGACTGTTTGGGGTTTTTTTTTGGCAGTAACAGGGGTTGCTCCTAGGACCTTTTGCATACTAGGCAAGTGCTCCACCACTGGTTTGTATCCCTAGCCCCTTTTGTACCTTTTTTATTTTCAGATAGAGTCTTGCTAAGTTGTACCAGCTACTTCATTCCTCAAACCTGTGATTTCCTGCCTCAGCCCCCAAGTAGCTGGGATTACAGACTATGTTTTAAATTCTTATCTTTAAATTATGAGACACTGTAATATGTAAAATTAACATAGCCATATTCTTTCATCTGTAGCATTTTCTGCATTTTGTTTTAATTAGATTCCCATCCCCAAACTAAGACTTCACTTATTTGTCTATTTTTGTGGTGCTGCACATTGAACCCAGGGCTTGCACGTGCTACACAAATGTTCTACACCACTGAGTTTCATCCCTAGCTAAACTAAGATTTTTAAAGGTAGTCTACTCATTTCTATGACTTTCAGTTTTATATCTTCTGTTTTTAGATCTTTAAAGTCATTGAAACTTATGTTTTGGGATAATTTAAGTGCAGAATCTGATTCCCTTCTTTTCCAAAATGGGTAGCCAATTAACCTAATAACATTTATCGACAATCTATCATTTGTTCATTGATTCAAAATTCATTATTTTTTAAATTAATAAATGTTAGTGGGGTATTTAGTAGTAAGGCTTTTGCTATTTACATTGTGCACCTATTACACTGTTTTTGGTTACACTTACATCAACTTACATAATTTATGAAACCTTTTGATTAATATGTGGTAAAAATCACATGCAATTATGGGTTATATTCTCTTCTTTTCCCATGTATTCATGTAGTTACATCATGTAACTTGAGACTGTCCTCTCTCCCTTTTTAATCCTCTGTATTATCGCCTGTCTCCATCCCTCTTTCCACAATCTCCTCCCCCACCAAACTCCTCCCCTCTCTCTCTACTCTCTACTTATATTTTCCTTTCTTAGATAAACCAGATTTTTTTTTTCATTATTTTTCTTCAAGTTAGCTTTAGCTCTCAGGTATAAGTGAGAACATATAGCATTTCACTTTGGGGGCCTGGGTTTGTTAGCTTAGGATGGTATTCTCCAGTTCCATCTATTTTGCTGCAAATGACATTTCAGTATTTTTCATTGCTGAGTAATACTCCATTGTGTATATCTACCACAAATTTTTGATCCGTTCCTGTGTTGATGGACATCTTGGTTGATTCCATACCCTTGTAAGTGTGAAGAGTGCTGCATTAAATATGGTAAAACAGGTTCCCTGTGGTATGATGATTTATCATTCTTTGGGTACTGGGTTATATAGCAGTTCTATTGATTTCCAAAGTGACTGAACTTCTTTACAATTCCACCAACAGCGTAAAAGGTTCCCTTTTCTGTGCATCCTTGCCAGCATTTGTTCTTTTGTTGTTGTTGATCCTGGCTATTCTTAACTGGAATGAGATGTAATCTCAGTGTTGTTTTGATTTGCATTTCCTTAATGGCTTGGGATACTGAGCATTTTTCATGTTTCTTGGCTCTTCAGTTTTCTTCCTTTGAGAACTGTCTGCTCATTTCCTTTGCCCACTTAGGTGCTGGGTTATTTGTTGTCATGGTATTAGCTTTCTTAAGTTCTTTGTATATTCTTGAAATTAGTCCTCTGTCCGACGTACAGGTTGCAAAGATTCTCTTCCACTCTGTAGACTCTCCCTTAACTCTGCTGATTGTTTCCTTTGCTGTACAGAAGCTTATTAATGTCATGTAATCTCATTTGTGAACTCTTGGTGCCATTTTCTGGGCAACTTGTTAAGGAAATACTTTTCTATGTTTATGTGTTGGAGTGTGTACTGATTTAAAAATTTTAATTTTGATGCATTTATATACACTAGTACCAGTTTACTGCAGCCATAGCCCTGTGGCATCCGATCCCGTCAGATCTCGGAAGCTAAGCAGGGTCGGGCCTGGTTAGTACCTGGATGGGAGACCGCCTCGGAACACCAGAAGCTGTAGGCTTGGGAGAAGGACCTGGCAACCCCCTCCCCCCCCAAAAAAAATCAATCTGCCATTGAAAACCCTATGAACAGCAGAGAAGCACTGACAATAGTGTTTCCCCTGTTGTACAGAGGGTCGCTATGAGTCGGATACCGACTCGATGGCGCCTAACAACAACAACAACAACAAGTACCAGTTTAAATTCTGAAGTTTTATAGTTACCTGTGATACTATGATACTAAATTGGGAGAAGGACCCAGCAACCCACTCCCCCAAAAAACAATCAGCCATTCAAAACCCTATGAATAGCAGAGAAGCACTAACAGTACTGTTTCACCTGTTGTATGTAGGGTTGCTATGAGTCAGACTCCAACTCAACGGCACCTAGATATATGTAAGCAAGGTGAAATCTCCCTCATTAGTATTCAATACATTATCTTGACAGATCTACAACATATACACACATGCACATAAGTATGTGTATGGAGCTTTACTGAAGGAAATAAAAGAACAGCTGAGTAAATAAAATGAGAAAATGCCACAATCCTGTTTGGAAGAACTTGGTATTTTAATAGTATCCATTTATGCCAAAATTCGCAAATTCAGTATACCTCCAATGATAACACAGAGAACTTAGTTTGGAAATCACAAAATTACTTAATTTGGAATAACTATAAACCTGTTGAAAAAGAATACTAATGAGGGGGATTTCACTTTGCTTACATGTATCAGAATATGCATTATTAGTAATGTACTTTTTGCAGTACAGCATCACAAGTAACTATAAAACTCATGAGTTTAAACTGATACTAGTGTAAATCAATGTATACGGTACTGTGCACACCATGTCTTTTTTTTTTTTTTTTAATATCAAGAAACTTATGATTCTGGATAAAGAACAAAAAACATAGCCATAAGGCTGGGGATGTAGCTCCATAGTAGCGTTTGTGAAGACCTGAATTTGATCCCCAGCACCACAAAACAAAAACAAACAACAACAGAAATTGAAAAACACAGCCATAAAACCAACTAAGCCTGGTGCCTCTAGAGTAAGGAGATGCTACTTTTTAAATATAATCCTTCAGGGCTAGGAGTGTAGCTCAGTGGTAGGGCACTCACAAGGCCTTGGGTTCAATACTCAGTACTGCAAAAAATAAAAAATCCAAAAGCATGCAATTTTCTTTTTTCTTTTTTGTGTTACTAGGGGTTGAACCCAGGGCCTTGCACATGCTAGGCAAGCAATCTACCACTGAATTGTACCCTCTGCCCATTTTTCTGCTTTTATCTTGAGACAGAGTCTCACTAAATTATGTAGGCTGCCTCTGGCCACAAACTCACAATCCTCCTGCCTCTGCCTCCTGAGTTGCTGGGATTACAGGTGTGTACCACTTCACCCCACTGCAAAAATTACAAAAACAAACAAACAAAAAAAAAAAACCCCAACAATACTATCCTTTGAACTTAATGGTTATTATCTTATTTCTTTTGGGATCAATTTTGCTAACTTATAGTTTAGACAATTGCCTATTTCAATACTTTTATAGTTAGGAAATAAAACTATACAAACCATCTTAAGAGCTCCATCGTATCTGTAGTAGTTCTCACTTTCATTTCTAACATTATTTATATTTTGTTATTTTAATTAGGTTATTTTATTGGTTTTTCCAAGCTAAACTTGTTTTTGGTTTAATTAAGTAAAACAATTCCTTGCTAGTGTTTTGTGTGTGTGTGTGTGTGTATGTGCATGGTTTTTTGAGACAAGGTCTCACTATATTCCCAGGCTGGCCTAGAACTCATTATGAAGACCAAGCTGACCTCAAGTTCACAATTCTTCTGCCTCTTCCTCGCAGCTGCTGTGATTACAGGTATGTGCCACAACACTGGGTTCTTGTTATTAATTTTGAATACATGTTTTATCTATATTAATTTCTCCTATTCATCTTTTTAAAACATATTCAAATTATTTTCCAGTGTTCTCATTTTCTAACAAATTATACAATGCTCTCAAACTCACTTTGTACTCAACCAGAATATTTTCATATGCAGATTTTTACTGTGGTTCATTCCTGTCTTATAATTTCAATTTAGCCAGTATCCAGAAAAAAAAATTTTTTTAAGTATTTAGGCATTTTTTAGCTGTCTATTATGTTTTAGTTTTATTTTCTGATGATTAGACAACCTGACCTTTTGAGTCATAACATTATAGAAGTATTGATGCCAAGGAAAGAATCAAGGGAGGTTCTGTTCAGTTTTTTTGGTCTGTTTTGTTTTGTTTTGTGGTACTAGGGGTTGAGCCCAAGGACTTGCGCTTGCATGCTTTGTAAGTGCTGGACCACTGAGCTGCACCCGCAGCTCAGGATCTTGCTAAATTACGCAGACTACCTCTGGTCTTGAACCTGCTATCCTCCTGACTCTGCCTCCCAAGCTGCTGGGATTACAGGCATGCACCACCATGCCCAACTTTCTGTTCAGTTTTTGTCTTCCGCAAATTCCTAAAATATGTACCATGTACTTCAATTATTTTTTTGTTTTCTATATTATTCATTTCTTCAGAGCATTACTGATCTCTTTGCTTGACCTGATATCTCTTTTTCATACTATAAGTTTTCTCTCAAAATGTATGTGGAGATTCTTAGTAATTTGCTTTTTTTCTTTTTTTTGAGACAGAGTCTTACTGTGTAGCCCAGATTGGCCTCGAACTTGTGAGCCTCCTGAGTGTTGGAATTAGAGACATGCATCACCATATGTGGCTTCCATTTAACTTGTAAATTAGAATACAGTAATCAGGTCAGGCATTATGGTGGGAGGATCATGAGTTTGAGGCCAGAGGCAGCCTGCTTAACTCAGTGAGACCCTATCTCTTAGATAAAAAATTTGAAAATGAATTGGGGGTACAATCCAGTATTAGAGCACTTGCAAAGCATGTGCAAGGCCCTGGGTTTAAGCCCCGCCAAATACTAAAAGAGAAATAAAACAAAGAATATGGTGATCAGTACTGACAGAAAATGGGTTTCCTCAACACTACCTAAGCAGTATTCAGACTATAAATCATGGACGATTGTGAATGAGCAGAATACTGTAAGTGTATGTATGACTGAAAATCAAAGTAATCTGGGGTACTTCCTTGTGCTCTGGTATCAATGCTCCAAGTAGGCGTCTCCAGAGACAGATTCCCCTAAGCACATACACATACACACATCTTATTAGAAAGGTGTTTTTTGAGCAAAGCTTAGTGGCACGTGTCTCTAATCCCAGCACCCAGGAGGCTGAGGTACAAGGATTGACTGAAGTTTGAGGCCAGTGTGGTCTACACGGTGAGTTCCAGGTCAGCCTGGGCTACATAGTAAGACCTGCTTTAAACAAAACCAAAACCAAAAAAGTGGTTTTTGCTAATTGCCTAAAAATTAACAGCCATATCTGCTCTCTGATTGGCCCATCGTTGGCAGTCTTTCAAGCGCTTATGATACCAACATCAGATAGCATTTTTGTTTTTTTTTTTTTTTTGGCAGTTCTTGGGGGTTGAACCCAGGGCTTCCCTGGGCTGCACTCCAGGCCTTTTTTTTTTTTTTTTTTTTTTTTTTTTTTTTTTTTGGCAGTACTGGGGCCAGGGCCTCACTGAACTGTACCCCTAACCCATTTTTTTACTTTTTGTTTTGAGACAGGGTCTCACCAAATTACACAGACTGTCTGTGATCTCAAATTTGTGATTTTCCTGCCTCCACCTCCTAAGTCACTGGAATTACAGGAGTGAGTCACCATGCCCAGCTTCATTTTTAATTTTTTTATTATGAGACAGGTTCTTACAGGCTGCCTCTGGCATTGAACCAGTAATCCTTCTGCCTCTGCCTCCTAAATTGCTGGGATTACAGGTGTGAGCCCTCAAATCCACCTTAAAAGCCCATTCTTACTGGTTCTGAGCTTGGTGTTTGTCCTAAGTTCTATCAGAAATAGAAGAATTCACATCTTTCATAACATACTATCCTACATTACGTGAGGGTAAGGAACATGTCTTTTTCATTTACAACCATCACTATCATGTAATACCTATCACTAGGTGCCTAGTACTCAAATACATGAATGAATCCAAATTTGATTTAGGTATCAGTTTGACATTACCTTCTTTATAGCTCATTAAAAATCCTCAAATTTCTAGTACATTAATAAAACCTCTGAAGGTTCCCTAAATTTTTCCCATTTTGGTATATTTTTCTTGTCATCTCAATGGCCTTCTGAATGTAAACAATTGTGGATACTCAATTATTATTTTGAAACAGGTGTAGATAAGTTCCGAGGAGTCTGATTTATCTTCACTCTTATAACTCACAAAGTTTAGCTCCTATTATATATTTTCCAGATCAAAAATTATACAGAAAGCTAGGCACAGTGGTGCAGACCTGTAACCTCAGCACTTGGAATGCTGAGGCAGAAGCATCACAAATTTCAACCCAGTCTGGGTTACAAAGTGAGTTCGAGGCCAGCATAGACTATATAGTGAGACCTTGTTTCAAAACTACAAAACACACAAACAAAAAAACAGAACTATTCAAACTAATCTATTCCAAATAATCTAAGTCCTATTGTGCACTGCAAAGGGATTTTTATAATCATTACTAAGAAACACAGACATTATTTTAAAAATCTATTATTTTTCAAAATAAATATAGTTCTTGTTTCATACCTGGCCAGTACTGAAGATCAGAACAAATGCTTTGAAGAGTTCTTGGAGGCTGTCTGTACAAGCATGAGGAACGTAAAGTTCTAAACATATCTAAGTAACCTGGAGGGAAATCGCAAAAAGTAAATTTCCCAACAGTCAATCCAAAACCACAAATACCTTATGAAATATAAATAATTTTATTAAATATTAGAAAAATCACAATGAGTTTCACCTTTTATCTGTCCATGTTATGACTTTACTTTTATAAAAATATCTAAAGCACTGTTAATCTAATTACTTTATATCTTACAGTTCTTCATTTTAATATCACTTATGGTTAGATTACTTTTTTTTACCTGGCATATCACTATAGCTGCCCACGAAACTAAAATCAGCAGAGGTAAAAGATATATATGGTTAGGCTAAAATTACTTTTAGTGAAGAGGAAAAAGAAATTTCTAGGAGACAATTTCAAAAGCTCTAATGATGTGATAAAACATTGTACCTACAGCTAATGCTCTTTCCCTCTTAAACCTTCCATAGTAACTAGGTATGAGCCAAACTGCTTCCATAGTTTAAGGCATGAATATTTCAGTGATGCTTCCTAATTCTTAATGTGTCCCATCCTCCTTTGCATTTAAGATCCTAGGGACATGATGGGCAGCAGCAATGATAGAAACAAACACTGGTTATCATGGGTGTCCCAGTTTAGAATTAAGAGATTCTTCAGAAACTCTTAGAATCAAGCCATGAAATTTCTTCCTATTATCTCTGCCTGCCTAAATGGAGCAAGCAGACGGCAAAAGAAAGAACTTTATAAGCAAATATAAACATGCAGATTAGAAAAGCAACAGTAATAACAATTAAAAAAATTTCATGCTATCGAACACTTACTACTGTACTGGCCAAGTGTTTTAGGAAGAGGTATAAAGATAAATAGAAGCAGACTGTTAGTCTAAGCCCCAATGCTCAAAAAGCTACAATTTTATCCTCACTCTTGTGTTCTTTGTCGTTATATGATATGAAATAAAGACAAAGAAAAAATAAATACTTAGAAGATCAATTAAGTATATGCAAAGGACAGCTTCAAATCAAACCTTCATCATAAACTATTCAAATCTATTCTTTTATTCTTGAACTTTTTCTTTCTTTTTCTTTTTTTGGCAGTACTGGGAGTTGAACCCAGGGCCTTACACTTGAATGCTTTTCAAGTGCAGAACCAATAAACTGCATGCCCAGCCCATTTTTTTACTTTTTGAGACAGGGTCTTACTAAATTACACAGACTGCCTCTAGTCTCGAACTTGCAATCCTCTTGCCTCCACCTCCCAAGTCACTGAGATTACAGGCATGCGCCACTGTGGCCGGCTATTCTTGAACTTTTATACATTGCACTAATTTTTAAAATCTGTTTTCCTATCAATATGAAACAGGTATTTTAGCATTTTAATAAGGCTCTAACATTCTTGTTTAAGTGCCATTCAAAAAGAAACTCGAGAGCTGGGGGTGTAGTTCAGTGACAGACATCTTGCCTAGCATGCACAAGGCCCTGGGTTGGATCCCCAGGACAACAAAAAGAAACTCCTGAAATTGGCATCCCTATAGCATAGGCCAATTTATTATAATACCAGATTGTTACAAGCCTCAAATAAGAAAATATGTAGACAGTTCATAAAAGGATGACTGTTTATTAATGAACAGATTCTCAGAAGTGTGAATGTTACGTAGAATCTAATAAATCTGTGTTACCTACAATGAAAACTACAACAAAAATCACAGCCTTCTAAATATAATGTGGTATGTTGCATGAGATTCTGGAATCAGAAAGTAACATTACTGGAAAAGCCAGTAATGTAGTTCAATCAAATTTTGTTGAAATCCAAATACTATATTTAATTTGAAATGATGTACCAAGGTAAGTTTCTTAGTTTTGACAAATGTACCACGGTTATATAAGATGTCAACATTAGGGGAAGCAAGGTGAAAGGTATGGAAATTCTCTGTACTACCTTTGAAACTTTTGTGTGAATCTAACATTATTTCAATACAAACATTTGGAAAGAAAGAAAAGAAAAGATCAGAAAAGAACTTGGCCCATAGTAAATGCTAATAAATGGTATCTATTATAATTATTATTAAAAATACTAACATAGTTTTAGTTACAACCAAAAATATATTAACATACCATATTTATTTTCAAAGAAGGACTGCGCAGAGACATGAGATGTATGCCAATGAGAGGAAACACTTTTGCGTTTATAAAATCCAGGAAGTAGATTTTCTACCAGTTGATCAAGCTGTCCAATTTTTAACTCAGATAATCCAAGGTCTCTTAAGTTAAGTGCAGGCTATAAAAGATTAAATCAACCAAATAAATGTTAACGTTAATTAATAGAGTATGTATTACCAGAAACAATGTGGATTTTCTAAATCTAACAAATACACAGACTTCTTTTTAACAGTTAGGACATAAGCCAAGCACCATGGCAGACATCTGTAAATCCTAGCGACTCAGAAGGCTTGGGCAGGAGGATCCCAAATTCCAGGCCAGAGGCAGCCTGCACAACTTCATGGGACCGTGTATTAAAATAAAAAATAATTTAAAAAGAGGCTGATGGTACAGCTCAGTGGTAGAATGCTTGCCTAGCATGTGTAAGGCCCTGGATTCAATCCCCCAGTACTGAAAAAATATATATACATATGTATATATAAAATTAAAAGTTGATGCAAATGTTCTTCTAATTCTACTTTTACTGAGGTCAGTCTTGTGAAATTTGACAATGGTTAAAAAATTACTTCCCCAATGATATCCTTAAATAAAGAGATGACGTTTTACTATGAGAAAAAAATATTTTTTTCATTGAAACCAAAATCACCAGTGAATTAAGAATTATGATTTGCAAAATCAAGTGAAATGCTTTATATTTTTTCCCTCTCTTCATATAAGGTGCTCTGATCTACTGCTAGCCTACCAACCATCCTGTAATGACAAGAACCTAAGAGGAACCAGTTTCTGGGAGGGGTATAGTACAAAAATACATTATTTTGAAAGAGACAGACAGATAGACACCACATTTATGTACGTTTCTTTACAGTATATTGTTACTATATCTGATCTACAAATCAACTTTATAGGATTTTCAGTAATAAGGTTCTCTTGAGCTAATGTGAGAGAAGGATTTCAAGGACAAAATGAATTGCTTATAGAAAGAAGCAGTAGGAATTGGGCAGAGTAAAAGGACAGTGTAGAGAAGACAAATTGTTCCTGTAATTAAAATTTTATCCTGCCCAGTGTGGTGGGACACACCTGTAATCATAGCACTCACGGGGCTGAGGTAGGAGGATTGTGAGTTCAAGGCCAGCCTGGGCTACATACATAGCAAGACTCCATCTCAGGAAAAAAAAAAAAAAAAGTGTCCTAAGACCCTATGACAATTCCCCAGCCCCTTCCCCAAGCAAACTCCTTTTCTACTTTTCTTCTACTATTCTTTACCATAGCTCCTGATATCATGGCTAAGCACAAAAGCTAGTTACAGGTTAAAGAGGCTTTTGGAAAATCTAACTATAGATTTATAACACCTTTCTATGAAAAATGTATTCCGAGCTGATAAGTACCCATCTTATTAGTGAACTTTAAAAATACAAAGGTTGTTGGGTTCACAAATCTATAGCCCAGGCATCATAATTGTATGAATACTGAAAGTATAATTTCTTAGTTTATATACTTCACTTTCAAGCCGCTATATTCTAAGTGGTTATTGTTATTGTTACTGCTATTTGTTTTTATTTGCTTGTTTTGAGACAACGCCTTGCTAAGTAGCCCAGGCTGGCCTCAAAGTCTCGATCTTCCTTCCTCAGCATCCCGAGTGCTAGAATTACAGGCATGTGGCTCCACAACAATCCTTATTGTTTAATTATACTACAAGTTTCTATAAGGTAGCAGATGATAATGTCTTACTGTATTACTGTCCTTGAGACTTGGGAGATAATTATGGTTAGTTACCTGTGAATTCATAGCTACTGCTGGAGAACACAAAATAATACCTAATGGTATCAACAAGTAGTAATCTAGTCAGTGAATACCAAATAAAATGCCATATGAAAATTCAAAGCCAGGAGTGGTGGTGCACACCATATAATCCCAGCAACTCGAGAGGCTGAGGCAGGAGGATCATGAGTTCAAGACCAGAGGGAACCTGCATAACTTAGTGAGACCCTGTCTCAAGATAAAAAATAAAAAAGGGGTTGAGGATGCAGCTCAGTAATAGAGCACTTGCAAAGTACGTGCGAGGCCATGAGTTCAGCCCCACCCAGTACCTCAAAAAAAATGAAAAAATAAAAGAAGATAAATTAAATGACTAAATAAAAAAATTTCAGTCTGTACAAGAAAAGGCAGAATCAGTTATCTTTAATTATGAAAATTAAGGTGAGAGTAGAAAGCACCTTGGGTCAAATGCATAAAGAAAGATATTTCATCAATCATGATTAAAATTTACTGTAAAAGCTTTTTCACACAACCAAAGTAAAAACTATTACCTCACTGTTGGGAGCCTCATGCTCAGGAACTACATCTCGATGCTGCTTTTGAGAAACTGATGTGTTGACAGAAACACATATGTTTTTTGGTGAATGGAAGGCATTGATGAGATGACTGAGAGGAACGGTAACCTAGAAAAAGAAAAAAATTAAAATTAAGTAGTGCATTTTTTAAAAAATAAAAGCAATCTTTTTTGTATCAGGGTTTAGGACATGTTAAAAGTTAAACATACAATGCATAACAAAATTATATATTAGTCTGGGTGTGTAGCTCAGTTGTAGAGCACTTGCCTAACACCTAAGAGGTCCTAGCACCCACCCCCAAAATCCCCAAAATGAAAAATAAAACTATATGCTAAAAACTGTAAGTGCTCATTTATTGCTAGCAGGAAGAAAACCAGCCTATCCTTTCAGGATTCTATTCTGGTAATATGAATCAGAAGTATTAAAAATACATACTTCTTATCCTAAAAATCTACCTTATAGGAATTTATTCTAATAATCTGACAAATGCTTGCATATGCATAAAATAATTTTTATCAATGCATTTTTAAAATAGGGGAAAGCTGGAGAAAACTACCATGAGGGGAGGGGCAAAATAAATAACACTTCCACAGAATGAAGTACTATACCACACAAAAAGAGTAAGTACACACCCAGAATTCTATACTTTTCTACTTCTCCACTGACACCATCTTGTTCTAAATCACTACCACAGGATAAAATTGATGATATTAAAACCAAAGTCAGTCCATGTCACTTCTCTGCTCAAAACCCTACCCAATGGCTCCTCTTCTGACTTAGGGTAAAAATCAAAGTCCTAACAAATCTAAGTGGGCTGGGATTTAGCTCAGTTGGTAGAGCGCTGCACTGCAGTCTCTGAGGTCCCGAGTTCAATTCCCAGCACCGCAAAAATGGGAGAAGGACCTGGCAACCCACTCCCAAGGCAATCCCGAAACTGTCAGCCATTGAAAACCCTATGAGGGTCTCTATGAGTTGGATACCAACTCGAAGGCACCTAACAACAACAACAACTCTAAGACTTCAAAACCCTCTATGGTTTGGCTCTTTATTATCTCTTCTCCCTATGCTCCCTTTTATTCTCTATGCTCCAGTCTCACTGGTCTCCTTGCTGTTCTAGGAACACACTTGCAGGTCCCCTCTCAGGGCTCCTATACTGCTACTTACTCCCTTTTGTCCATAACTTGCTCTTGGTGGGCACAGTGGCCCAGGCCTATCACCTCAGTGACTTCCCTGTAATCCCAGTGACTTAGGAGGTGGAGGCAGGAGGATCTTGAGTTTGATGCCTGTGTAACTTAGCAAGACCCTGACTCAAAATAAAAAATTAAAAATAGGCTGGGAGTGCAGCTCAATGATAGAGCACTAACAAAGTATGTGCTTGGTCTGGGGCTCAACACCCCAATACTACAAAACAAAACAAAAAATAGAACTTGCTCTAATATTCCCTTTAGTTCTTTGCTCAAAAGTCATCATTTCATGAGTCCTCTCCTTAGTTACCCTAATATTTTGCCAACTTTTTCTTAAAATAGATTTTTTATCCATGTTCTCTGCTCTGTTTTTATTTCTTGGCACTTTTCCCTAACACACTGAGTATTCAGTTCATTATCTGTATATTGTTTACTGCCTCTCTTTTTAGGGTGTTTTTTTTTTTTGTTGTTGTTGTTGTGGTGGTGGTGGTGGTGGTGGTACTGGGGGTTGAACCCATGGCCTTGCTCCTGCATGCTTTGCAAGTGCTGGACCACTGAGCTGCGCCCCCGCCCTTTTTTTTTACTTTTTGAGACAGGGTCTCACTAAATTACGCAGACTGCCTCTGATCTCGAACTTGCAATCCTCTTGCCTCCACCTCCCAAGCGGCTGGGATTACAGGTGTGCACCACCGTGCCCAGCACTTTTTAGGGTGTTTTCTGACATCACACAATTCTCCAGCACCAACTGGGTATCAAACAATTCAGTTCTGACACCAACTCCCTGGAGTTAGCCCAGACCCCACAGGTTATGGGATCAGGCCCATATCACTTGCCTCAATTCAGACACCTATCACCAGTCCCAAGCTACCCACATTTCTCACTAACCAGTTACAAATATGGTGTTCCTACAACCCTCTGAAGTTTGAAAATTTGCTAGACTACCTCACCGAACTCGGGAAAATACTATTTACTTTTACCAGTCTATAATAAAAGACAGAAATGAACAGCCAGATGAAGAAATACCTAGGGCAAGGCCTTCTTCTTGTCTATGGAGCCAGAATGTGACACCTTTTTGCACCAAAATGCATATAATCACTCACCAACTGAGAAGCTCATTGAACCTCCTTGTTCAGGGGACTCTAATGGAATTCAACTCAGCTGTGCCCTCCTCTCCCAAGAACTGTGGAAATGAAAGTACACTCTCCAATCACTTGGTCTTTCCGAATAGTCTCACCCTGGGGACATTTACAGATTTGAGTCACCTCAATAGAATAGACACATCCGTGACAACAAGGGCTCATAAACTAGGAATAACTAGGAAATTCCAAGAGTTTTATAGAGGCTATATGCCAGGAGGGGCTGGGATTTAGCTCAGTTGGTAGAGCGCTGCTCTGCAGTCTCTGAGGTCCCAGGTTCGATTCCCAGCTCTGCAAAATGGGAGAAGGATGTGGCAATCCACTCCTGAGTCAATCCCGAAACAATCAGCCATTGAAAACCCTATGGGATCGCTATGAGTCAGACACGACTCAATGGCACCTAACAACAACAACAACAAATGCCAGGAAGGACACAGAAGTATTTAAAAAAATTATACCATACCCTCTAACTAAAAAGTAAACTTCATGTGGCAGAGGACTTTTTCTCTATTATTTTATGTAATACTTTATCCCAATGTAACAAGAGTGCACAGTGATCGCTAAGTAAATATTTGTCTTGTAAATGAACAAACTAAATTGGTTCTTTCTACAAACCAGGTCTTGTATTAAGTTTACATTAGTTCATTTAATTCTTGTAACCGCCATAAAAATTAGTTACTGGGGTTTAGTTCAGTTGGTAGAGTACTTGCTAGGGATGCTCTGAGGATCTGGGTTCAAGCCCCAGCACTGCAAAAATGGAAGGACCTAAGAGTCTACTGCCAAACCAATCAGTTATTAAAAACCATATGAACAGAAGAGAAGCAACATCAGATACAATGCTTCTTTCGTTCCATTGTACATAGGGTCACCATGAGTTAAACCCAACTTGATGGCACCTAATGCCAAGACAACAGTAGTCACACTAAACAAGAGAAAAAGAACAGGTGACATGAATTGGGCTGGGGTTTAGCTCAGTTGGTAGAGTGCTTGCTATGTGTGCTGAGGCCCTGAGTTTGATCCCCAGCTCCTCAAAAATGGGAGAAGGACCTGGCAGCCCACTCCCAGAACAATTAGCCATTGAATACCCTATGAATAGCAGAGAAGTTACATAGTGCTAGGCATGGCAGTGTTGAAGAGTGTTTCATTCTCTAGTACATAGGGTCACTATGAGTCAGACTCAACAGCACTTAAGAACAATTATATTTCTTGCTGAAGTTTGAAAATTTGTCCCCTCTAGAATTCATGTTGAAGGCAGTTACTATGGTAATAGTATTTAGAGGTGGGACTTTTATTTATTTATATATTTGCAGTACCACCTAGGGCCTCTCCCATGTTTTTGCAAGTGCCCTACCACTGAACTGCACTTCCAGGCCAGTCTTTTTCTTTTGAACAGGGTCTCACTAAGTTACACAGGCTGCCTCTGGCCTTGAATCTGTGATCCTCCTGCCTCCACCCCCACGTCCTCATCCTCCTGCCTCCACCCCCACTCCTCCTCCTGAGTTGCTGGGATTACAGGCATGTACCACCACGCCTGGTTTAAGAGGTGGGACCTTTAAGAAGTGTTTAGGCTGGGCATGATGGCAGAAGCCTATAATCCTAGCACTCAGAGCCAGGAGGATCTGGAGTTCAAAGGTGACCTATGCTACAGAGAGAGACCTTGTCTCAAAAAAACAAAACAAAACAAAAAGAAGTGCTTAGGTCATAAGGGCCTTTTCCCCCATGAGCAGATTAAAGCATGTTCTTCTCCTCTTGCTCTCTTCTATTGTTCTGCCATGCGACACTTTCTACCATATAATGGTAATTGCTCCAAAAAACAGGCCTTCTTGATGTGAACTAAACAGTTCAGTTTTAAAAAGTTTAATACTGTATTCAACAGTCAATGTCAGGCTTCTTCAAACAATTGTTAAGACTCCTCCCGACACTGTCATCCTGGATTACACCTGTGTCAAGGCGGATCAAACCAGAAACAGCTCTCTCCACTATCTCTCATACTAATCCCTCAAGAAATTCTATTTTGTCTTCAAAATAAATGTCATTTCCTTTCCATAATCATTCCTACCACTTTAGTGGGGTAATCTCCCTCCTGGATTAGAGGAAATATCATCCTTGATTGATAACACTTCACTTTTTCCCTCTCATATTCTCCACAAAGCAAGAAGCCACAGTGACCAATTAAAAATGAAACATTAGATCATGTTTTAAAATTTTCACTGGACCAACTGAGCAGGCACATGTCTGTAGTCACAGGGACTAGGGAAGCTGAGGCAGGAGGATTGCAAGTTCAAGGCAAGAGGCAGCCTGTGTAACTTAGTGAGATTCTGATTCAAAATAAAAAGATAAAAACTGGGCTGGGGGTGCAGCCCAATGGTACAGCACTTCCAAATTATGCACAAGGCCCTGGGTTCTACCCCCAAGTACTGCAAAAATAAACAAACAAACAAAAAGCTAAAACAGGTATTGTGGCACAAGCCTATAATTCCAGAGACTAGGGAGGCAGAGGCAGGAAAATAGTGAGTTGGAAGCCAGCGGCAGCCTGTGTAACTCAGCAAGGTCCTGTCTCAAGATTAAAAAAAGCGGGGTGGGGGGGAGACTGGAGGTGCAGCTCAGTGGTAGAGCCCTTGCAAAGTATGTGCAAGGTCCTGGGTTTGGCTTTCCAGTACTGCAAAAAATAAAAAAGTAAAATAAAATCACTGGTTCCCAACACACTTAAAATGAAATCCAAATTCCCCTATTTTAAGGCTGCTCTCCAACCTCATCACTGACAGTGCCCATGTTAATCACTATGTTTTAGCTCTACTAACTTTATGTTTGTACCTCCAATCTAATAAACCCCTTTTTTCCTCAGGATTTTCTGAGATTTTTCTATCTGCCTGAAATACCTGTTCACTGTTCACCTGGCTAATTCCTATTCACCTTCACTTCGTATCATTAGTAAGAATCCACATTTGCTTTGTTCATCTGCTGCCAAAGAACACTAAACACTTCATTTTCTATTATTCAGTCAATACTGTACTAGCACACAAAAAGGACAATGAGCAGGAGTTAGAGGAAGGTACATAAGCATATTCTTAAGAAGCTAAGGGTATCACCTTGAAAAAATATTTTAAAGTCTGAATGCTCTCAAAATCCATTTGTTTGCCAGAAAAACTATGAGTACTCAGGAAAATGTAAAAAAGAAAAAAAAGAGGTGAAA
Organism: Pedetes capensis; assembly: GCA_007922755.1. NCBI lineage: Eukaryota > Metazoa > Chordata > Mammalia > Rodentia > Pedetidae > Pedetes > Pedetes capensis. The sequence continues at coordinate 86,628 of VMDO01000297.1, read as the reverse complement.
AAAGCCTAAAAATGTTAACATAAGAAAGAGGTTTTTTGAAATAAATCAAGAACAAAATATTGTTACAAGTATCCATGACAGATGGTAATAAAGCACTTTGGGATCAGCTTTCATTTTCTTTTCTTTACAAAAAGATAGCGGTAAGGCTGAACGAAAAATTTAACTGCAAAAAGTCAAAGACTCAAAAATATATGTATTAGTCTATTCTGGCCAAAAAAAAAAAAAAAGTGGTTATTCAAATGATCATGGTGGGTTTGAGTTAAATTCCATCTAAAAGAAAAAAAGACTGGGGGGATGAGAAAGACGTGGAAGGATGGAAACACATTACCTGTTTCCCTTACAACTAGGTATTTCCCCAACCCCCACCCCAGACTGTACCATCCTGAACAATACCTGACAGATTCTCTAGCAGAAATTCTACACAGTCAATCCGATAATCCACGATCTCCACCACAAACACCACGCCTCTGCCCCCAGCCCACTAGATGAGACTTGGTTGTCAGCCCTCTAAGTCCCAGAGCCTATTCTCAACGTTTGTCTCCCAAATTCACTTTCAGACCCGGGTGTCGTATTGGGTTAATTGCGTCCCTCTCTGGCTCGATTCCGAAAAAAACGTTTCTACGAAGGCAACTGGAAAAGATCAGCGGGCAGGGAAGGGCCGCATAGAAGTGGGCTGATGGCTGGGCTCACCTGGGGCTGCACCGTGCTCGACAACGAAAACATCTCCTCCGGGCCCTCAGCAGCCTCACCCGCCTGCCGAAACGACCCCTCGGTTCTCGGCTCGGCGGGGAGGCGCTGAGCCCTTATCTTTTTTTCTTTCTTTCCTCCCTTCCTTTCAACCCACTCCGCCCAGAAATGAAAATGGCCTCCCTTGCCGACAGCTACTGCAACGACAACGTGCCCCGGAAAACAAGGCGCTAAGGCAGCAATACTTCCGGGGCACATGAGCGCCGTCGCGGGGGCCGTTCGTCAGCACTCTGCCTTTTGGACCTCCGGCATTTTTAACGAGTCTGTTGGTCCCCAAAGTATTAGATGTTGACAAAGGATAGGACCCCCGAATCTCTTTGGTTGTAGCGTTTTCTTCCTTTTGTTTTTTATAAAGAAGGTCAACCTTTCAGATTTCCTACAGCTTCCTTATTAAACCTTCCAATGTATTGCTTTGATTCCAACTAATTTTGTGGTTTGGTTTTGCTACAATTTAGCGCCCTTTATCTTCTCAATAAAACGGAAATTCTTGTTGACCCTGGTTTGTTTCAATCAGGCAAATTACGTCCTGTGAAAATCAGATTACAGGGCCAGCCCCGCTTCCCGCTCATTCAGTTTCTTCACGTTCTGTGACTTCACTAGCTTCCAGTCCTCATCCTGGCTATCGCTTTACAGAACAGTCCGAACTGGTTTGTTTATCCCGCGGGGGTGGGAAGTTCCAAAGGGAAGGCAGGTCTTAACTGGAACGAGAACAGGTTCCCACCAGACGCGTTTGGGGGTCATCAGTGAGATACCTCTGCGAATCCCGCGACTCAAATTTAAATTCCAATTGCCCCCTCTCTCGAAGGCCAAGGACTGTGAGTCCTCCCAGAGCACAAATGACGTCAGTGGGCAGTGGTCACAGCCCTGGAAAACATCCCGAAGAGCGCCAGACGTGCCACACCCGACGTGCGACACCCAACCCTCACACCCGTCCGGTCAGCCCGGATCTACTTAAAAGAGAGGACAGGGGCGGGGCTTTTCCAGACGTGGCGCCGGCACGTGGTGACGTCACCGGTGGCACGCGGCGCGGGCGGAGCCTCACTTTGAACTCAGTTGGCGCGAGTTGCGGCTGGGAAAGGGCCTTGGCTGTCCACTCGCTGCTATCTTCTATCTGAGCTATCCAGGGATGGAGCCCACTGCGGGGAACGAGGAGGAGCATGGAAGAGGCACGGCGACAGGGGAGTGCGTGAATACGATCCCAGTGCCAAGACCGCCCTCCATTGAGGAATTTACCATAGTGAAGCCCATTAGCCGTGGCGCCTTCGGGAAAGTGTATCTGGGACAGAAAGGCGGCAAGATGTATGCAGTGAAGGTAGGAAGTCCAGAGAAAAGAAAGGGAGAGTCTAGCTTTTTATCCCTCCTTCCTGCCCTCTGAATTGGGCAGGCTCCGGGGCTGCTGAAGCAACTTGTCTGGGTGGCCGGGCTTGCTGAATCCTGCAGAGCCCAGCGAGCGGACTCCTCGGTTTGGGCTGACGACAGCGATCGGTCAGATGTCTCACCTCTGCCCTGCCTTTCTCTCCATTTTCTTAGAATGAAGTCACTCACTAGGGAAAATACGATAATTGACCTCCCTTCCCCTGGCCAGTGTTACCAAATGAGGAAAAGGGCCAAAGGCAAAGGGACTTGACTGAGGTGCTTATCCCAGCCTTAGTATGATAAGGACTTAAATCCACAGCCATGATTCATTACTAAACCAGACTGGAATCATGTCCCCAAGTCTCAAACTTCTAAGTAATTGATGGTCGTCTTTTCTTTGTTTGTTTGACCTAAAGAATCGCTGAAAATTTTACAACATAGAAAAGTGAATAGTTTGTAGGCACTGATTTGACTCTAATCAGGAGAAAGCTGCATTATTTTCTAATAATTCTGTTATGAAATCTTTAACTGTTAATATTGCCTATTCATTTTTTATGTCTTCTGGATCCTTTTGGCTAATTTGGACTATCAGAATTAAGTTTGGAATTCTCATTAAGTTTGTAGCAGTCGCTTCAAATTCTATCCATTTGATAATAGATTAATATCTAACCTGTATCATCAAAAGAGGTCATTAAACAAACTTCTTTTTATCTCTTCAAACTTTCCAGTGTGATACTGATTGTAATATATATAATAAATATATTTATAGAGCAAGCAGAAATATGTCCTAAATCAAGCCTTTATCCTTGCAACAATATATATCATTCTCTAAACATTCAACTTGTATTTGAAACTGTTCTGTTCACTCGTGGTTCTCCTCCACTCGCAAGAGTTCGGATTACTTACACCTCACCATCTAGTGAAGACAATAAAGAAAAGGAGAAGCCCACAGACTATCAGTGCAATTTCTACTTCCTATTGGACAATGCCAAGTGAATTATCTAGCGTGCACTTCCAAATTGTAGGTGCCTAACCTTAAACAGTCCTCTTCACCGAACTGCCTAAACTCTGAATCTCCAGTATTCCCTTTCTCCATTTGATAGTACCGCCATCATCCCTATCTTTAGGGTAGAAGTCCAAGCCATTTTAGCTTTCTTGTGCTTCATCTGTGTATCATATCTCATAACTATTCCTGCCAATTTTGCCTCTCATTGTTGTTGTTAGGTGCTGTCGAGTCGATATCCGACTCATAGCGACCCTCATAGGGTTTTCAATGGCAGATTGTTTCGGGATTGCCTTGGGAGTGGATTGCCAGGTCCTTCTCCCATTTTTGTGGTGCTGGGAATTGAACTCGGGACCTCAGACTGCAGCGCAGTGCTCTACCAACTAAGCCAAATCCCAGCCCCTTTGCCTCTCATAGACATTCTTTTTGTTTTGTTTTGTTTTTTTGTTTTTTTGTGGTACTGGGGGTTGAACCCAGGGCCTCGCACTTGCATGCTCTGCAAGTGCTGGACCACTGAGCTGCACCCTCAGCCCTTTTTTTTTTTTTTTTTTTAACTTTTTGAGACAGGGTCTCGCTAAATTACGCAGACTGCTTCTGGTCTCGAACTTGTGATCCTCCTGCCTCCGCCTCCCGAGCCGCTGGGATTACAGGCGTGCACCACTGCGCCCGGCTCATAGACATTCTTTATACCTTCCTTTCCATTCCCAATTCTCTACCCAAGTTCAAGCCTTCACTCACAAGCCCTTATTTATTTATTTATAAAGGCATAATTCAATATTTTTTAGTAAATTAGATAGATTTGTAACCATTACCATAATCCAATTTTAAGAATATTTCCTTTTCCTAGAAAAATACCTCTTCTGCCTCTGCCTTTTACATTTCACCCCCGGTAACCACCAACAGACTTTCTATATCTACAGATACATCTTTTCTGGAGATTTCATAAAAAAGGAATTGCACAAAATGTGATCTTTGCATCTGTTTTTTCCCCCTTTTTGACATGATGCTTTTGAGGTTCATCAGGCTTTCATTTCCATACCTAGTATATTGAAATAACCCCCTAACTGGAATCATTATCTTTATTTTTCATCCATTCTTTAGACTGTGAAATGCAAACTAAGGTCCAAACTATTCAGAAAAAGTCACACTCCAAGTTTTGATCCTGGATCTCCACTGTATCTTTCACATATCCTGTGTTCTGCCACCACCAGACAATGATTACTCCTTCAAAGCTGTGTATATTCTTGCCTCTGAGCTTATATTTATGCTGGTTCCTCTTTAAGTGCTTTTCTTCTGCCCTTCTGTGCTCTTCATCTTTCTTATTCATGCATTAAGGTTCATCTTAGCTCCCCTTCAAAACTTCTCTGATCTTTTAGCCTCACCTTATTAAAATTATAACTTGCTTTTTATGTTCCCAAGATTTTTGCCTTGCCTTCTGTAGCACATGATAAGTAGCAGTTATCGCTTGTTGAAAGAAAAGCAGCAATTAATTCATTCAATAAATATTTTGGGATCTGGGGTACAGTGATGAATAAAGTAAACATGCCCTCATAGAGCATTCAATCCAGTGTGTGAAATCAGTGTTATAGGCTTGCCATATCAATGTCCCTCAGGTTTTCTTAAGGAAAAGAGGTAAGGCTGAGATCTATCAGGAATTAATGATTTTATTCCCTCACTTATCTGTCAATTCACCTCACTGGGGAGGCTTGTATGTTGCTGTCATGGTGAAAGCTTTGCCTCCGGTATTAGATACCAGCAGGGTCACACATGGTGGATAGGTTGCAGATGAGCTTCTAAACTAAGACAGATTAGGGAGAAGGGCCCAGTAGCCCACTCCTGAAACAATTAGCCATTAAAACCCCTATGAATAGCAGAGAAACACTGTCAGATATAGTGCTGAAAAATGAGACCCCCCTGGTTGGGAGATATTCAAAAGAGGACTGGGGAAGAGTTGCCTCCTCAAAATAGAGACAACCTTAATGACAGAAATGGAGTAAAGCCCCAGAGACCTCCATTTGCTGATGTGGCACAACTCAAAATAAGAAGGAAAAGTGTAAACATCCATTAATAATTGGAACGTGGAACTTACATAGTATGAATCTAGGAAAATTAGAAATTGTCAGAAGGGAAATGGAGCACATAAACATTGACATGCTAACCATCAGTGAGCTAAAATGCACTGATATGGGCCATTTTTAATCAGATGATCCTATGATCTACTATGCCAGGAATGACAACTTAAAGAGAAATGGAGTGAGCTGTCAAGTCGGGTCTGACTCATAGCAACTCTATGCCCAACATGCTGCAACATACATGGGATATTAAAAAAAAAAAAGAGAGAGAGAGAGAAATGGAGTTACATTCATTAGTAAAAGAGACATCTCAAGATCTATCCTGAAGTACAGTGCTGTCAGTGATAGAATTTCTAATATCCATATGTCTACAAGGACCCAGTATTCCCAGGCAGTCTCCCATTCAAGTACTAATCAGGCTTGACCCTGCTTAGCTTCCAAGATCTGATAGGATCAGAAACCACAGTGGTACGGCTACAGGCTAGAAAGATGTCTGCCTATTTTGTATTGACTATGCAAAGGCATATCACTGTGTGGATCACAACAAATAATGAATAACATTATGAAGAATGGGAATACCAGAACACTTAATTGTACTTATGAGGAATCTGTACGTGGACCAGGAGGCAGTTCAAACAGAACAAGGAGACAGTTTAGTGTGCATTAGGGCTGTATCCTTTCACAGTACCTCTTCAGTATCCTTTCAGTACCTCTATGCTGAGCAAATAATCCGAGAAGCTGGACTTTATGAAAAGTATATGGCATCAGGATTAGAGGAAGTTTCATGAACAACCTGTGTTACACAGATGACACAACTTTGCTCGCTAAAACTGAAGAGGATTTGAAACATTTACTCATGAAGATCAAAGAACACGGCCTTGGTATGGATTGCACCTCAACATGAAGAAAATAAAAATCCTTACAACTGGGTTAGTGAGGTAACTTCATGATATATGGAGAAAAGATTGATGGTGTCCAAGATTTTGCTTCACTTACTTCTACAATCAACAGCTTTGGAAGTAGCAGTCAAGACATCAAAAGGCACATTGCATTGGGGAAAGCTGTTGCAAAAGACCTCTTAAAAGTATTGAAAAGTAAAGATGTCACATTGAAGACGAAGGTGCACCTGACTTGTGCCATGGTATTTTCAGTCACATCATATGGTTGTGAAAGCTGGACATTGAACAAGGGAGACAGGAGAAGAATTGATGCTTTTGAATTATGGTGCTGGAGATGAGTATTGAATATATCATGGACTGCCAAAAGAACCAGTGGATCTGTCCTAGAAAAAGTACAACCAGAGTGCTCCTTGGAACCAAGGATGACTAGACTGCATCTAACATATTTTGGACATGTAGTCAGGAGTGACCAATCGCTGGAGAAGGACATCATATTTGGGAGAGTGTCTGGTCAATTAAATAAAGGAAGACCCTCACCTAGATGAATTGATACAGTGCCTATAACAATGGGTTTAAACATAAAAGAGATCAAGTGAATGGCACAGTGTTGGGGAGTGTTTCAATCTATTGTGCATAGGATTGCTATGAGTCAGATCTGACTCAACAGCACCTAACAACAATAGCGGTTTTATTATATACCCTAATGCATGCCTTTTTTTCCTTTTAGTACTGTTGAGAATCGATCCCAATGTTACTATTCAGTTTAGTGCGTTAACTTTAATACACACTATAGTATTATTTCTGTGACTGAATTTAATGGTTCTGATCATTCTTGCTTATGTGAGACAGACTGTCAATATTTTGATGTTATACCTATTGATCAAAGAATCAGAATTTAAAATGTGTGTTGGGGTATTGTTACTCTGAGCCTTAGTTCCTGGTTATCAGTGAGGGGGATTATTAGAATCATTACTATTTTTTTTACTTTGTTTTAACAGCAGAAAAAGCCGGTTGAAGTGGCTCATACCTGTAATACTAGTCACATGGGAGGCAGAGGCAGGAAGATCGCAGGTCCCAGGCCAGAGGCAGCCTGTGCAACTTTGCAAAACCCTGTCTCAAGATAAAATGAATAAATAAAAAATCTGCTGGGGATGCACTCCAGTAATTTTTTTCCTACAAACATACAGATTAGTGCCAGGCATGGTGGCACAGGCCTGTAGTCCCAGTGGCTTGGGAGGTGGGGGCAGGAGGATCGCAAGTTCAAGACCAGAAGCAGTCTACGTAACTTAGCGAGACCCTGTCTCAAAAAGTAAGAAAATGGGCTGAGGGTATAACTCAGTGGTCCAGCACTTGCAGAAGATGCAAATGCAAGGCCCTGGGTTCAATCCCCAGTACTGCAAAAAACAAACAAACAAACAAACATACAGATTAGTCAGGGAACATTTGTTTAATTCTTTTCCTTTTCAAAATGGATGTGATTAGCAAATGCTGGCAAGGATGTGGGGAGAAAATTACCCTTATACTCTGCTGGTGGGAATGCAGGTTGGTGTAGCCACTATGGAAATCAGTATGGAGGTACCTCTAAAAACAAAATAGAACTACCATATGACCCAGCTACCCGACTCCTGGTGTCCAAAGGAGTATGTCCAAAGGAGTGTATCCAAAGGAGTATAAATCAATATACCACTGTAGCATTTTTCACATTAGCCCAGATATGGAATCAACCTAGATGTATATCAACAGATGGGTGGATAAGGAAATTGTGATATATTATATACACCGTGGAATTTTATTCATTCATAAAGAAGGACAGAATTATGACATTCACTGGAAAATGGATGGAACTAGAGATCATCATTGTAAGCGATTTACGCCAGGCCCAGAAAGATAAACATTGCATATTTTCTCTCATATATGGATATTAGACTTTAATATATATTCAGTATCAAAACATAGACCATGAAAGCAGACAGGATTTAAGTAGGGAAAGATAATGGACTAAAGGAAAGAGGAGGGGAAAGAAGAAAGGGCAATGGAAGAAAAAAATACCATGTTATATTGCCCTTATAAATTGGGATGCACACAGATAGATATACTCACAAAGTAGAAAGAGCACTGTAGGGGAAGGAGGAGATGGAGGAGGAGGGTCATGAGAGGGTAAGGGAGAAGTTAATGCAACACATAATGAGATACATGTATGAAAATATATGAGACCCATTAAGTTGTACACTAAAAATTACTAAAGAATGGATGTGGTACTTTTGCCCCTTAGTATCAAGTAAAGCATTTATATCTTGAAGATAATTTGTTTCGATTGTTGTTTATTTGTTTTGCCACCCCAGGTATTTTTCTGTCAGCATTTCCTGATGGCAGTGTGCAGGCCAAATGAGATTTATGTTTTTTCTATTTGTGTTTTTATGATGGCAACTTTGAAAACTGAGAACACTTTGTAATTAAAAAAAAAAAAAGACTGTCTGTTGTCATTTATTATAGGTTGTCAAAAAAGCAGACATGATCAATAAAAATATGACTCATCAGGTACAAGCTGAAAGAGATGCACTGGCACTAAGCAAAAGTCCTTTCATTGTTCACTTGTATTACTCACTGCAGTCAGCAAGCAATGTCTACTTGGTAAGTAATTTTACATTTTTTTTCTTCATTTGTTCATCAATCACTGAACTCAGTGACTGAAGACCACGGTTTCTGGGTTCAGCATACCTTCTTCTGAGTTCACCTCCGAACTTACTTTACTAGCTTTATGATCTTGGCCAAAGTACCTGTTGTATTAACTCTCCAGAAAGAAAGAACCAATTAGATGTGTGTTTGTGTATACGTATACATACAAGCAAAGAGTCACAAAGAGATTTAACAAATCTGCTCACAGGCCTGGGTGCTGGTAAGTCCGAAATCTACAAGGAATGTTGGCAGACTGAAGATCCACAAAGGGTTGATGTTGCAGCATGTGCAGGAAGTCTAGAGGCAGAATTCCCATTTCCTCTGGAGAGTAATCTACTTTGTCAAGTTCTACTGGTTTAAATGCTCATCTCAGTGTAAATAATTTAATAACATGATCAAAGTTAGGTGTTTGGATGACTCTGTCAATTCAGTAAAAGCAATATTTCCATGTTTCTCCGTTGCCAAGGGACAGCTGTAGAAGCTTTAGATGTTAATTTATAGGCTACTCTCAGAAATACTGCAAGTGAAATGAGCCAGTCTCGGTGCTACAAGTTCTCTTTCATGTGCAGAATCTAAAGTTGAAAAAAAATAAACCTGTATGTATGATACTTGAAATGGGGGCTATCAGCCGGGCACGCTGGCATACGCCTGTAATCCCAGTGACTCAGGAGGCAGAGGCAGGAGGATTCCAAGGTTGAGACCAGAGGCAGTCTGCATAATTTAGCAAGACCCTGTCTCAAAAAAAAAAGAAAAAAAAAGTTAAAAAATGGACTAGGGAAGCAGCTCAGTGGTACAGCACTAGCAAAGCATGCAAATGCAAGGCCCTGGGTTCAGCTTCCAGTACGGCCAAAAAAAAGGGTTGGGGGGACTATCTAGAGAGCAGAGACAAGCAGCAGGAAGCAGGAGGCAGAAGCAAAGGAAGGTTGTAAGGAGGTTAAAAAGACTAAAGTATACAATATAATTGTATGAAAATGCCATAATGAAACTCATTATATTGCACGTCAATTAAAGAAATACTACAAGTTTTAAAAAATAATAAATATTTATCTCAGTTTGAGAATATTTTAGGTGGGTTTTAGAAAATGTGCTAATCTAAAAACTCTTGTGGTACTTGATGATTTTATCCATTTTCAATCTTTTAGTAAACCTTCAAATATACATGTGTGTTTGCATGTATGTATGTATACATATGAGAATGCTAGGCAGCTGCTCTACCAGTGAGCTGCGTATCTTATTTATTTTTTTGTCTTATTTTGAGACAAGTTCTCCCTAAATGGTATAGGCTGCCTCTGGCCTCAAGCTTGCAATGCTTCTGCCTCAGCCTCTTGTGTTGCTGGGATTTCAGGGTGTGCTCAGCTAACCTTCAAGTATATTTAGACTGATGTTAAATATGATAAAAAGATTTAGTGGGGTGACCAGAAACTTTGGAAAGTAGAAAGATTTTCTAGGGCAGTGGTGACCACCTTTTTCTTTTTTTTTTCTTTTTTTTTTTGGTTTTTGTTTTCCCCAAACCAGCGTTTAAATGAATGCTAAAATGTGATATTGTAAATACTGTAATTCTACCTAGTTTTATACACTTAATGGAAACATCCTCCTTTTTAATGACAGGATAGAATTCTATTGATCTAACCACGTATTTCATATTTTCCTTAATGGATATATTATGGATGAATTTATCAAAGGGCTTTTTTTCCCCAGTACCAAGTGGTTGAACCTAGAGCCTTACACATGCTAGGCAAATGTTCTACCACCAAGCTGCACCCTCAGTCTCCTCCCACCTTTTTTTAATCTTTATTTCAAGACAGGGTCTTACTGAGTTGTACAGAGTGCTGTTGGCCTTGAACTTGTGATCCTCCTGACTCTGCCTGTTTTGTTTGTTTGTGGTACTTGGATGTTGAACCTAGGACCTCGGACATATTTTCCCAACTGCTCTACCACTGGGCTGCATACCCAAGCCATTTTTATTTTTTATTTTGAGTCAGGATGTCACTAAGTTATACAAACTGCCTCTGGCTCCTAATGCATAGTTCTCCTGCCTTCATCTCCCAAGTCGCTAAGATTACAGACATGTGCAACCATGCCTAGCTTGAGTCAGCCTCTGGAGTTGCTGGCATCACAGGCATGCACCAAGGTGCCTGCCCAGTTTGTTATTTTTAAATACAGTTGTTTATTATTCTAAACAAAACTACAATGAATACTTCAGAAAATTGAATTGCAGTACTTCTCTGTGGGTAATGAGATGTGATGATTCTGGAGGGATAAATTTTGGAGTGAGGTTACAAATTTGTATTGGAATTTCATCTTCAAAGCAAAGTTAAAAGCTGGTGCAATTCCAGCACTCGGGAGGCTGAGGCAGGAGGATCACAAGTTCAAGGCCAGCCTGGGCTACATCGCAAAATCCTATGTCAAAAAAAACAAATGAAAAACTGCAAGAAAAAAAATAATAATAAAAATAAAAGAAAGAAAAAAAAACAAAGTTAAGGAGATCCCCTTCAGGCAGGAAACCCCTAGATTCTGAGAAAACAGATGAGAGTCTAAATTTTAGGGTGATTGACTATGTGAGTCAAAAAATGCATATACTGGCAGTAAGAAAGTGAATACCAAATATTGGAAGAATACCTGACTTCCATCTTCTAAGCCTATGGTGGCAAACAACTGTAACTCATAGGCCAAACCTGGGTCTTGAAAGGTAAGAATAGTTTTTGCATTTTTAGAAAATAGAAAACATTTTATATTTATTTTCTTTGAAACAAAATTATAGAGTTTATGAGGTACATACTTTAAAATAAGTGTGGGCACTCAGAGATAAAGTGTCATGCTTAAAAGGAAAATCATCATACACTTCCAAGACACGGACATGGGCTTCTCAAGAGAGGAAAACTAAAAGACAGGAAATATTTCAAAAAATATTTTGTGATACATGAAAATTATAATGAGATTTGAATTTCAGTGAGTAAACAGTTTTATTGGAACCTAACTACGTCATTTGTTTACATATTATTTGTGCTTTCTCTATTGAATTTCAGTGAGTAAACAGTTTTATTGGAACCTAACTACATCATTTGTTTACATATTATTTGTGCTTTCTCTATTGCTACAGTGGCAGAGTGAAAAAGTTGCAATAGAATTCCACAAAGCCAATCATATATGGTGGCACATGCCTATAATCCTAGCGCCTCAGGAGGCAGAAGGAGGAGGATCTCAAGTTCAAGGCCAGAGAGAGTCTGCATAACTTAGCAAGACTCTGTGTTAAGATAAAAAAAATAAAGAAGAGGCTAGAGGTGCAGCTCAGTGGTAGGACACTTGTAAAGTACATGTGAGGCCCTGGGTTCAACCCCCAAGTGCTGCAAAAAAGAGAGAAGAAAATGAAAAAGGAAAAGAAAGGAAAGGAAGAAAAGAGGTTTAGCTCAGTTGGTAGAGTGCTGCTCTGTGTCCCCTGAGGCCCTAGTTGCGATTCCCAGTATGGCACAAAATGGGAGAAAGACCTGGCAGCCTCCTTCCAAAACAATCATGAAACAATCAGCCATTGAAAACCCTGTGTAGGGTCATTCTGAGTGGGACCTGACTCAATGGCACATAACATTAGTCTACTATAGGTTTCATTCACTGATTAATTCATGGTCAAATTATTCAGCAAAATCTTAAATTATATATTAGCTGGGTCTGGTGGTATATGCCTTTAGTTGCATCACTCAGGAATTTGAGGCAGGAGGATCTGTTGAACCCAGGAATTCTAAACCAGCCTGGGCAACATAGCAAGACCTTGGCTCAAGAAAAATATAAAATAAAATAAAATTACACATTAATAGTAGACTTGCTAATGTTACTATATTTTTTTCAAATTAAATGGCTTAATGTAGACAGAAATACATGCATTTAAAATACTTGATTAATTATATAAATTACTTTATAGTGTATAAATAGTATACAACTTAACATTTTATTATATACCTATGCGACAAAACAAATGTGGCAAAAAATGCTAATAAGAGGTGAATCTAGATAAAAAGTATATGGAAAATTAATAGTCTTAGAACTTTGCTGTAAGTATGAGTCTTTGTTCAAACCAGTGGGTTTTTTTGTTTTGCTTTTTTTTTTTTTTTTTTGTGGTACTGAGGGTTGAACCCAGGTCCTCTCACTTGCATGCTTTGCAAGTGCTGTACCACTGAGCTACACACCCAGCCCATTTTTTTTTACTTTTTTGAGACAGGGTCTTGCTAAATTATGCAGACTGCCTCTGGTCTCGAATTTATAATCCTCCTGCCTCTGCCTCCCAAGTCACTGGGATTATAGGTATGCACCATGGTGCCTGGCCCCAGTTTAATTTTTAACTAAAAAACTATATGGTAACAAGCAAACTGATATTAATGTATAATTAGTGATAATAAGAAAGTATGTTTTGTTATAGAATCATCTAAAAAATTTATAAGTGTTATGCCCAAAATACTATATTTTTAAGTAATTATATGGTTTTTGTTTTACAATATTAAATTCATTTTTGATAGATAATGGAATATCTTATTGGTGGAGATGTCAAGTCTCTCCTACACATATATGGTTATTTTGATGAAGAAATGGCTGTGAAATATATTTCTGAAGTAGCATTGGCCCTAGACTACCTGCATAGACATGGAATCATCCACAGGTAAAGACTGACTTTACTCCAAACTATTATTTAAAAATGCAAGTACTAAGCTGGGCGCCACAGCTCACACCTCTAATCCCAGAAACTTGGGAGACGGAGGCAGGCATATCACAGATTTGAGGACAGAAGTAGTCTGTACAACTTAGGAAGACCATGTCTTGGAATAAAAAATAAAAAATTAAGAAAAGGGGCTGGCGTGTGGCTCAGTGGTAGAGTGCTTCCATAGCATATGCAAGGCCCTGGGTTTAAACCCAAGCACACCACCAAAAACAAACAAAGAATAATCCTAATAAAAGTAATCAAATCATGCATTACATGTTTGAATCCTGAATATTTGTAGTAACCACTTACCCATATTTTCAGGTCTTCTAAAGTTGAGCAGTAACTTGTGTGAGTTTAGAAATTCTATTAGCGCTTATTTAGTCTCCCTGTATTTTTTAAATATGTTGCTTTGAACATGAATATAACATTTTAATGTGAAGATTGAATCCTTTGCCACTCCTCCACCATCATACAAAAGTGCTATATTTTATACTCTTGGCTGATTTATGCTCTTCCTCTGTGCAAAGAAAGGTTATGATGTTCAGTTCTTTGAAAGCTTAATCATATCTTCCTTTAAAAAGATAAATGTAATTTTGAACTGGCTTGAGTTTGATTTTATCTAATGAAGTTTATTTACTTTAATGCAATATCAAACAAATAATGCCAAAGATAATCTAGTATTAAGTCATTTAACTTTGGTAGATTCAGATTTACAAAAGATGTGGATTCGAGAGTAATTTCCTGAACTTTCCAAAGCCATAAACGAGTGCCTTTATTTTAGAGGAAATAAATGGGTTTGCCTCTTTTGTAAGTCTTTCTCTTTTTATTTCTGTACATTCTAACACCAAAATTAGCCCTTTTCAAATTTAAATACTATTTGTCTTTTGTCTGTGCAGGGACTTGAAGCCAGACAATATGCTTATTTCTAATGAGGGTCATATTAAACTGACAGATTTTGGCCTTTCCAAAGTTACTTTGAATAGAGGTAAGAAAAATAGCAGGTAAGTGCCCATTTAGATTTTAGAGACTGTATTTCATTAACTTGACTGTTTTCTTTATTAGTTTACCTTAAATAAAATTTGATGGTTATTTATTCTAAAGTAGGCTAGAAACATGGAATGGTCTTTTTTTTTTTTTTTTTTTTTTTTTTTTTTGTGGTACTGGGAGTTGAACCCAGGGCCTCGCGCTTGCCTGCTCTGCAGGTACTAGACCACTGAGCTGCACCCTCAGCCCATTTTTTTACTTTTAGAGACAGGGTCTCACTAAGTTACACAGACTGCCTCTGGTCTTGAACTTGTGATCATCCTGCATCCCCCTCCCAAGCCGCTGGGATTTCAGGTGGGCGCCACCACGCCCAGCGAATGGTCTTTTATTCATTAAAGACAACAAATGGGGGTTTGGGGTGTAAGTTAGTGGTTAGTGTATGTGTTTATATGGACAAAGGACCTGGGTTCAGTCCCAGCAACAACAACAACAACAAAGAGCTGGAAAATAGGAATGTTTATTCTTAGATCTTCAAGGGTTCTTGAAGGCCAGTCATGGTAGCACACATCTATAATCCCACTGACACAGGAGGCTGGGGCAGGAGGATGGCGAGTTTGAGGCTAGAGGCAGCCTACATAATTTAGTGAGACCTTGATGCAAAATAAAAAATTAAAAAATGGGCTGGGGGAGCATCCCAGTGGTAGAGCATTTACAAAGTATGTGTGAGGCCAATAATAAATAAAGAAATAAATTAAATAAATAAATAAATAAATAAGGGGCTCGGGGTACAGCTCAGTGGTAGAGTGCCCTGGATTCAATCCCTCAGTACTATGAAAAAAATGAAAAGGACTGAGGGTGCAGCTAAGTAGTAGAGTACTTGCAAAGTATATTGGAGGCCCTGGGTTCAACCCTCAAGTACCACAGCTAAAAAAAAATAAGAGGAAGTTTCCTGGAGATCCTTCTTGTTGTTGTTAGGTGCCTTTGAGTGAAGTCCAACACATAGATACCATATGTACAGCAGATTGAAACACTTCCCGATTCTGTGCCAGGCACACGATCCTATTTATATTTAAGCCCATTGTTGCAGATGCTGTGTCAATCCATCTGGTGGAGGGTTTTCCTTTTTTTCATTTACCTGCCACTCTCCCAAACATGATGTCTTTCTCCAGGCACTGATCTCTCCTGACTACATGTCCGAAATCTGTAAGACGCAGTCTGGCCATTCTTACTTCCAAGGAGCACTCTGGTTGCACTTCTTCTAGGACAGATCTGTTGGTTCTTTTGGCAGTCCATGGTATATTCAATAGACGTCTCCAGCACCACAATTCAAAAGCATCAAATCTTTTCCTGTCACCCTTGTTCAGTGTCCAGCTTTCACAAGCATATGATGTGACTGAAAATGCCGTGGCCTTAGATCTGCAAAAAAAGAACTCATAGTTATTGTACTTCTGACTTGAAAGTGGTTCCTTCTGATGTGAAAGTGGTTCTTAACAATTAAGCATCAAGAAAATAACTAAAATAACTACAATATGATGAAGTATTAATTAAAAGCTTTTTAAATATATGTGACCAACACTAAGGCTTTGATAAACAAAGGGGCCAAAAAAATGAACACACAATTCATACGTGTGTGTGTGTGTGTGTGTATATATATATATATATATATATATATATATATATATATATGAGAATATGTTTATTTCACTAGCAGCAACTAAAGAAATACTAATATAAAAAAGGACCATTTTAGCTGGGTGCATGGCACATGCCTATAATCTCAGCAACTCAGGAAGTAGAGGCAGGAAGATCACAAGATCACAAGTTGCCAGAGGTGACCTATGTCAATTTAGCAAGACCTTGTTCCAAGATAAAAAGTAAAAACAGCCTGAGGGTGCATCTCAGTAGTAGAGAGCTTGCAAAATATGTCCAAGAGCCTTTATTCAGCTCTGTAGCAACACACACACACACACACACACACACACACACACACACACACACACACAGAGAGAGAGAGAGAGAGAGAGAGAGAGAGAGAGGACCATTTTATACTATTAGAGACCTACCCTGGCACTGTGTTTGTGAGCTCTTATTTTCCCTTCTCTTACATACATATACTGCGTAGTCATGGTACCCAAGAAACTTTTTAGTGCTAAAAGTGAAGCAAAGAGAAAAACAGTAAGAACAACAGTTCAATTAGAAAAAGGAACTTATTGCTATATTTGAGTGGCATATGTGTGTCTGAATTAGCAATTCAATATGGTGCCAGGACCAATAAAAACATTATTTCTAATGGGAAAAAAGTGCTTAGTACTTGAACTGATTGGCACTTGACCAGCCTTCTAGAATGGATTGTGGTCAAAGACTGAGGTACCACTTTATGTTGTTGGTAGTGTTGGTGCTGTTAAGTTGGGTCCAACTCAGAGTGACCATCATAGGGTTTTCAATGGCTGACTGTTTCGGAATTGTTTTCGGGAGTGGACTTTGATAAACATCCTTCTCACAACCACCGAATATGTGAATAGAATGATTTGTAGCAGCATCATTTCTAATGTAGAAATTAGAAATTACATAAATTCATCATAGAAATATAAATAGATAATACATTATCAACTTGGAAACATATTTTATTCTCTGTTAAGAAGTAAAGAAAGCCAGGCATGGTGGCACCCACCTGTATTTCCAGCACACAGGACATGGAAGCAGGTGGTTCTCCAAGTTGATGCCAGCCTGGACTATCTAGCAAGACTATCTCAAAAAAAAAGAAAAGCATAGAAAACTGGGCTCCTGGGGTGTAGCTCTGTGGTAACATGCCTGCTAGCATACATAGGGCACTGGGTTTGATCACTAGCACCTCAAAAACAAAGCAAAAAAGTACAAAGGTTTTTTAATAAATGAACAGTAACCTAGAATTGGATTTATAAATTATAATCTCTTAAACTATAATTGTTTAAAAATATATAAAAGTCTATAATTCTTTATTTGAAAGCACACAATTTAAACAGTTGTGAATAACTAAAGGTTTTTCCTAAATTTGGTATAATCTGATCTAAGCCGAATGGGGCTCTTAGTATTCTTAATCCTACTTCATGTGATTATTCATACATTTTGCTGCAAAAATAATATTTGATTACAGATGCTATTTGAGATGCCACTAGGGATGTTCCATAATACTGTACATTTTCAAATCTAATCCACACCCTTTCAAAAATTTTAGAGGGCTAAAAACTCACAAGGATTAGAATCACATGCAGATTATATTCCAGTGAAGAGCTAGTTTGAGGGAAAATTTAGAACCGCTATACATGTCACAAAAACAATACAATAACTTATTGTTTTACTTATCATTTATTATAATTTACCTGTTATTCCTCATACCCATCATTGCTCGTAACTGTAACATTATCAATGTTCTTCATCACTTCACTATTGTATTTATTCTGTCATCCTATGGACAAGGAGTGGTTGAAGTAAAGGAGTGGATTAGAAATGCAAACTAACTTTTTCCACTTAAGGAGCTGCCAAAACCTGAATGTGGATTAGATTCCAGATCATACAGTATATAATGTGCTCACCACATTTTGTTGCTGTTAAGTGCCATCGAGTCTGACTTATAGCAACCCTGTGTACAATAGAATGAAACATTACCCGATGGCCGTGCCATGCACATGATCTTTTTATGTTTAAACCCATTAGTTTTCTAAAATCTAAACATTTTTTAATTATAAAACAAATCCAACTTCTAGGATCTCAAAGAAATTATTATATTGGAAAACTATATTAGAATGATATTCTTGGTGAATTTAAGCTTTTTATGTCATAAAGCAAGGGCTTATTTTTTAGTTTTATTTGTAAAATATTATTAGTTCTTATTGTTTCATCAATGTGAGATATAAGTGAAATTTGTTAAGGTCAAACTTTAAGTATACTTTTTAAAGTCATATACCAAGTATACAATATTAGACTTCTCTTACCAGTTCTGATAATCTAAGTAAAATAGTATAGTTTTGTGTGCCAATGTTGAATTATCTTAAAATGTTATACACTGAAACATGCTAATAAGGATCAATTTTGATCTCAACTTAGGCTTAAATATATTAAATAATATGAGGAGTCCATCATTGTATAAATTCTGTAATATCTCCTTTTCAAATACTTGATTGACCAAAAGTTATTTTCTTGCTTATTAGATAATACTCATTTTTAGTGACTAAGTACTCCTTAAAATACTAATAGAAACACAGGTGTGGTGGTTCACCCCTGTGATACCAGCACTTGGGAGGCAGGAGCAGGACAATCCATGAGAGATCAAGGCCAGCCAGGGCTACACAGTGAGACTCTGTCTCCAAAAAATAAAAACAAACAAAAAGCTAATAGGATTCTGTGTCATTTCACTATGTTCTATTCATTTCAGAGTAAGACCGTTCTATCAAACTTTTTAAAGATTTCAATTAGTTGCAGATGTTTCCTCTGTGGCATGGTAGATAGGCACATATTTATCTTGCATAAGCCAGTTGTTAGGTAAGGTTAATAATGTACAAAGGGGGGCAAAGCTCAGAACATGTAATTATTGACTTAGTCCATGACAACTCAAAGTTTTAAAGAAATTCACAGGGCTATGGATGCAGATCAGTGATAGATTGCTTGCCTAGTATATGCAAGGCCCTAGGTTCAATCCCAGTATCAAAACAAAACTGTGAAATTTGTATACTTTCTTTTGTGTATGTAGATATCAATATGATGGATATCCTTACAACACCATCAATGGCTAAATCTAAACAAGATTATTCAAGAACCCCAGGACAAGTATTATCTCTCATCAGTTCTTTGGGATTTGTAAGTACTTGATCAGAAAAAATTCACATAATATACCCTTTCATACTTACCACTTTAAATGTAAAGTCTGCTTTTTTAAAAAAAAATCAAAACTTAAATAACAAGAATGAGGTGGCATTACTTTGACAATTTGTCTACTGGGTATAACTGTCACTTTACTTTGGTGGTATTTTTATGAAGGTAAATCTCTTAGCATTTGTTTTTAATTTTTTCTTTTTAATAGTTTACACCAATTGCGGAAAAAAATCAAGATTCTATGGACATCCTTTCAACCCATCAATCTGAAACATTACAGCTTTCTCAAGGATTAATTTGTCCTATGTCTGTAGATCAAAAGGAGACTACTCCTTATTCTAGCAAACTACTAAAATCATGTGAGTATAAAAGAAAAGGTACCTTATTCCATTAAGTGTATCTTTTAAAGTACAAAAATATTTTCAAAATTTTAAAGTTCTATTATCAATATAATAATAAAAAAATGCAAATATTTGAGCCATCTGTGACATTCTTATATTTCCTTATGTAAGTGCCATTTTGGACAGGGATTGTGGTAGACTTTAAGTCCACAGAACAAATTGTATCACTAAGAAGATATTTTTCTTCTGTAATATTCTGTTATCTGTAATCTTGGAATGATTACTGGATAAATTTCATTATATTGAATCTACAGGAATCTTATATGAAGAAGATTTAGGCGTTTTTTGTTTTGTTGTGGTGTGGTGTGAAGGATTGAACCTAGGGCATTGTGCTAGGTAAACGCTCTACCACAGCACTACATCCTCATCCCTGAAGATGATGTAACTTCAGCATTGTGTGTATTTATAAACTTATTTCCAAAAGTTTTTGAGGTAAGCTATGCATTCTGGCACATGCCTGTCATCCTAGTGACTCAGGAGGCTGAGGCAAGAGGCTTGGGAATTCTAGGCCAGAGGCAGGCTGCACAATTTAGCAAGACACTGTCTCAAAATAAGAAAAGAAGGGCTGGTGGTGTGGCTCAGTAGTAGAGCACTTAGCACTTGCCTAGCATGTATAAGGCCTTGGTTTCAACACCCTAGTACACCAAAAAAAAAAAAAAAGAAGAAGAAAAGAAAAAGAAAAAAAAAGAAAGAAGGAAGGAAAAGACAAGAAAGATTTTAAAAAGTTAAAATTTTAAGTTTAAAAACTCAAAGATAGTTATGCATCCAATAAAAACAAATGTCAAGTAGTACAGGAGAAGAGTGAGACACACTTACTTTTTTTTTTTTTTTAACGGTACTGGGGAGTTGAATCCATGGCCTCGAGCTTGCATGCTTTGCAAGTGCTATACTACTGAGCTGTATCCCCAGCCCATTTTTTGCGTTTTATATTGAGATAGGGTCTTGCTAAATTACCCAGACTGCCTTTGGTGTCAAACTTGCGATCCTCCTGCCTCCACCTCCCAAGTCTCTGGATTACAGGTGTGCGCCACCGCACCTGGCCATACTTACATTTATATAGTGCTTGAGTTCACCCTTTATAACTTAGTGACAGTGGGTAATTTAGTTCTCTGAGTTCATGTTCATCATCTTAGGAATAGTATTAGTGCCTCAAAGGGTAATCAGTGTTAGCTGTTCTCATAGATCTTGCCACATTTTCATTTTGGCCCTCAACAAATCTGTACACATCTAGGACATTTATTATTGTCTCCTTTTTACAAATGAGGAAACTAATATTTCAAAATATTTAGTTGCACACTAGGCAATAGGTAACTAAGTATGGATTGCTAATGTAATTCTGTCTCCATTGAGCTTTTCTTCTGTCAAAATTACACTCTGAAAGCTGGGCTTACTGGCACCTGCCTATAATCCCAGTTTTGGGGAGGCTGAAACAGGAAGATGGCAAGTTTGAGGCAGCCTGGCTATATAGTGATACCTGTCTCAAAAAAAAAAAAGAGAGAGAGAAAGCTAGAGAGAGAGAGAAATCTATGAATGTAAATATATATAAACAGAAGTCTGTCGAAATGTGAAATAGGCAAGTGTTACTCATATGCTTATTTTGTATCTCCTTTATTCTTTAATCTCATCAGAATGAGGTAGATGCAAGGCACTGTGCTGGTCACATGAGCGGATATAAAAACGAGAAGGCTGAGGATATGGCTCAGTGTTAGAGAACTTGCAATGTATAAGGCCCTGTGTACAACCCTCAGCAGTATCAAAAGAAAACAAAAAGCCTGCAAGGAGTTAAAAATGGCCAGGCATGGTGGCACACACCTGTAATCTCGGTGACTCAGGAGGCGGCATCAGAAGAATTGCAAGTTCGAGGCCAGAGGTGACCTGTATAACTTAGCAAGACCCTGACTCAAAGTAAATAAAAAAAAAAAAAAAATGAACTAGGGGTGCACCTAGCCCAGTGGTAGAACACTTGCAAAGTATATTTGAGGCCCTGCATACAACCCCTGCATGCTGCAATGAAGGGGGAAAAAAAGGAAAAAAAAGAGTCAAAATGAATAAGAGAGGTCTTGGCCTCAGAATAATTTTTAATTCTGTGGTGAGTATAGGTATAAAGAAATAAGTCTAAAATAAATCCCACAAGAGAGAAGTGACAGATGCTAACTGGGAAGAATCCAGAATGGTTCTAAACAAAGACATTGTGATGGCCAAGCCAGACCCAGAAAGAGAAGGAAGAACTTCATAGCTACCAGTGTAGCAAAAAGGGGCATTTCACATAGAGACATTAGCATATGAAAAAGCATGGATATATGGAAGTATATTCCACCTTCAGACAATAGAGACAAATGTCAAGTGTGAGAATGTGGTATGTGCAAGGGGAGAGGAAGTTTGGTGCGCACATGGGGAAGGATAATATGTCTATACAGGGATACCAAGATTTAGGCTGTAGAAAACTGGGAGCTATCAAAAGTTCCAAAGGAGGGCTGAGAGTGCAGCTCAGTGGTAGAGCGCTTGCCTACCAAGTGTGAGACCCTGGGTTCAATCCCTCTATACAAGGAGGGGAAAAAAAAAAAAACTAGTCATTTATATTTTTGCTGGGGGCAGTGATACACACTTTTAATCCTAGTGGCTTGGGAGGTGGAGGCGAGAGCATCATAAGCTCAAGGCTAGAGGCAGCCTGCATAACTTAGTGAGCCCCCGTCTCAAAATATAAAATAAAAAATGAGCTAGAGGTACAGCTCATTGGTTGAGCAGTTGTAAGAAGCATGCATGAGGCCCTGTACCTCTGTACCACAATTTAAAAAAAAAGTTCCAAAGGAGGGAATGGCCTGATCATAACAGTGATCGAGAAGCAACCCCTTAGCAAATATACAATATACACATGGTATTAAACACAGGTTCCCATGTTACTAGGGAAAGGCAGTTAAGCATTTTAGTAATATATAAAAGTCAATGTGCCATGAGTTTCCAGAACTACCAAGAGGATTTGTGTCCCAAAAAGAAAATTAGATTATATGGACTCTGAAATTCTCCTTGTAGTGTTAAAAACTCTTAAGACTTACCAGATCAAAAAGCTGTAAAACTAAGAATTTACTTGAGATTAGGATCATGTTCAACCTTTTTGAGAAAAAAAAGATATATGCATCTTTTTATATATGTATGAAGTCTTTGTATCTTTAGTAAAAGTATAATTGTCTAGTGTCTAGTTATAAGGATTAACCATTTTTAGCCATATATATGATAAAGGAGCAAATGTCAAGATGGTACTGCCTTATTGCACTGCCTCATTGTCAACCAATTTACCATTACTTATTTGCTTTATCTGGACATAGTAAGAAAGTCCTTATACAGGGATAGGTGTGTGGCTCAGCGGTAGAGCACTTGCTAAGCATGGGCAAGACCCTAGCCCATCCCCAGCACTGAAAAAGAGGTGGGGAGATGAAAAAGAAGGAAAGGAAGAAAGAAAAAGGAATAAAAAGAAAAGAAAATCTCCTGTGGATATCTATAATTCACACTTGTGAACACATAAATCTCAACATTCCGATAAAACTATTGTTTTAAGTTAAACTGAGTAAATTTTATCACATTCTAACCTGATACATCTGGTTATAATACATCATTAATGCTCTTCTGTCAAGAATAGCTTAATCTGGATGCAGTGGTACATACCTGTAATCCCATCACTCCGGAGGCTGAGGCAGGAAGATTACAAATTCAAGGTCAGCCTGGCTATATAGAGAGTTAAAGGCCAGCTGGGGAGATGAGACCTTATCTCACCAAAAAAAAAAAAAAAGTTTCAAACTGGATCATAAATAACTCAAAATTTATTTCTTTCTAATTGTAAATTCCCTTGCCCTCATTTTTACTTTATACATGTTAAGGGGGTCTTGTTTTGTTACAACTTTCAGAGAAGCACCTGTATTTGTAACAATTTATGAATATAACCCTAATGAGAATTATACTAGAAATACCTGAAACCCTCCTTGTGGACAGATAGTATTTATAAAGGAGTAGTTCTGATATGTAGTATGTAATACAATTATATGTAAAGATTCAGGTTCAGTAAGGAACTAAGAAAGCTGTGACATAAGCATCAATGTTTTCTTTTTCCTACAGGTCTTGAAACACTTGCCTCCCACCCAGAAGTGCCTGTGAAATGTCTAACTTCTAATCTCCTCCAGTCTAGGAAGAGGCTGGGTACATCTAGTGCTAGTAGTCAGTCCCACACCTTCGTATCCAGTGTGGAATCAGAATGTCACAGCAGTCCCAAGTGGGAAAAGGATTGCCAGGTTAGAAGAAAATTCATTTTAACCAAAACCAATTATGTATGTCAAAATGATGATAGAAACACCACGCCTTTTCATACAAATCCTGTAAGAAAATGAAATTGTTTTAGAAGTAGCAGTCTAGATACTATCAAAAATTCTTCATTTTCCTGCATATTCTGTCAACTTCTTTTGAAATAGTCCCTTTCTTGTTCAGTTGTGAAATTGTTCTTGCTTAATCTATAACAGATGATTAAGCAGTTATAGTAAACTGATAGTAAGTGTTTGGCTTCTAGACAAGTAGGCCAACTTTTCATTTTAATTCTCCTCCATGATACAGATATTTGCTTGTTTAGTTTGTGTGTGTGTTAGGTTTTCTTTTTAACCTATACCTTTTTAAGTCCTATCTCCTGTACTATTTCCCACCAGTTTCATTTAATGGAGTGGCAACTCTTCAGAAATAGCTTCTTCTCTTAGATCACAAAGATAATATGGGAGTTTCCCTAAAAGGACCTTGCTTGCCAAATGAATGGATTTACTTAAAATTATTTATTTAACTTATATATTCTGTTTTTGCCTTTTTTAAAAAACAGTTATTAAAATTAATAAATATTAAAGGTGATAGGAATTAAGATGTAAAATAAGATCTCCTTCATTGAATGCTGATAAAATAATCATAAATTAGAAAAAACCTTCCATTTCATAAAATATTAAATTTTTTTCTTATTCTCAGTAATCTGATTTTCTTCATTATTATTGGATATTTGTATTTTATGAATAATGTTAAATTAACTTCTAGATAAAGCAAGGTTTTTCTAGCTCAGTTGGTAGAGTGCTGCTCTGCACTTTCTGAGGACCTGGGTTCAGTCCCCAACACCACAAAAATGGGAGAAGGATGCGGCAGTCCACGAAAACAATCCTGAAACAGTCAGCCATTGAAAACCCTCTGACGGTTGCTGCGAATCGGATTCAACTCTAAGGCACCTAACAACAACAACATAGATAATGTATGCTGTACGACAGGCAGATTAGCATTCCTAGTGCTATTATTTCACCTCTTTAATTTCTAGAAAGCATATTGTAAACTAATTCAAACTACACACAACTTTACCTTCTTCCTCCCACTTCTGCATCTCTGAGGAATGAAGTAGCACTTCTCAAAGTTAATATTAGAGGAGTGATAATGGACTGTAAGGGGTCCTCTGATTTCCTTGTAGTGATCATTTTCTGTGCTTCAGATCAGTGAATTGTAATCCAACAATTTTCTTATTACTTGTGACTAAATGCTCCTCCTTATTACGAAATAAGTTTGTGATAGTTATTAAAGGTTGATATTTGCACATCAAAAATAGGGACTATTAGAGATTAGAGAAGATTTGCTCTGGTTAAGTACTGTAAAAGTCCTGGGGACTATGCACCAATTTGCAATATTATATACAAAGCTCTCAATACATTTGAACACCCACAGATAGACATAATTCAGACAGGTTTTGAGAAAAGCATTCTGTAGTTAATGTATCATCAGTTCATTTTACTGACAGTGGATTTTAATTCCTGTTATTTCTGGTTTTATTACTCATGTAAAGTAATACATGTTTACAGTAACAATATTTTCGGTCTACAGTTTTTCTGCAACTAGATTTCAAGCTCTGTGCATTTTGCACTTCAAATAGAATCATCAGGCTGTGCGGCGGCACCTACCTGTAAATCTAGCTACTCAGGAGGCTGAGGCAGGAGGATCATAAGTTCGAGGGCTGCATGGGCTATGTAGTGAGTTCAAGACCTGCCTTATTGATTGCTCAGACAACTTAGCATGACCCTGTCTGAAAATAAAAGTTTAAGAAAAGGGCTGGGGATGTAGCTCAGCAGTAGAGTGCTGGCCTAGTGCAAAGCCCTGGGTTCAATCCCCAGTCCTAGAGGGAAAAAAAAAATTCACCCACACCCCTATTGCAAAATGGATATGTACATAATATGATCTTATCCCCAAATTTGACTGAATATATTACCTATTCTATTTAATCACAAGTAGTATAGTACCAACATAAGTATTAGAGGATAATTGATTTAAATCTTTGAACTGTGTTCATTCAAAATGTGTATGAGCTTGTACTATTGTTGTTTTGAAGTTCTCTATTAACATTGTTCTTTTGTTCTACTGAAAACTGGGAATAGCTACCATAGTAGTTTATGCAGTTATTTATTCCATGTAGGTGTTTATAGGTTAGAACATAAAAGAATCTAAGCTTCATGTACTAAAATACATTTCTCCTACTCTTAGGAAAGTGATGAGGCATTGGGCTCTTCAGTGATGAGTTGGAATACAGTTGAAAAGTTATCCACAGAGTCTACAAATACCATCGATACCAAAAGTTTCCATAAAAAGGATCTTGAATTAGCCCTTTCTCCCATTCATGACAGCAGTGCCATTCCTGCCCCTAGAAGTTCTTGCATAAATCTTGATAAAAAATGCTTCTCTGGGGACCGTTCTTGGAAAGCAAGAGAACTGGATATAAATAATGTAAACATGACCACTGATGGAATACAGTCTTGTGCCCATCAGTCAAATCAGTGGGCAGTGAATTCTAGTGGTGTGCCTGAAGAGCAACTTGGGAAAAGAAGTTTGAAAAGAAATTTTCAGTTGGTTGACTCTAGTCCTTGTCAGGAAATTATACAAAATAAAAAAAATTGTGTAGAGTATAAGCATAGTAATGAAATGATAGATTGCTGTACAAATCAAAGAACAGGCTTAACAGCTGAAGTCCAAGATCTTAAGCTATCAGTATATACAAGTCAGCACAATGACTGTGCTAATAAGGAGAACGTTATCGATTATTTTACTGATAGACAACAAACACTGGAAGAAAAATTACACATACCAATGATAGCAAAAAACCTTATGTGTGAACTAGATGAAGATTGTGAAAAGAGTAAGAAGGACTCCCTAAGTTCTAATTTTCTATGTTCTGATGATGATAGGGCTGCTAGAAGTATTTGTATGGACTCAGATTCATCTTTCCCTGGAATTTCTATAATGGAAAGTTCATTAGAAAAGCAGCCCTTAGATCCAGATAAAAGTATCAAAGAATCCTCTTTTGAAGAATCAAATACTGAAGATTTACTTACCATATCACCAAACTGTCAAGAAAATACCTTGCCAAAAGATGAAGAGAATCCTGCTGTCCAAGATAGGAACCACATGTTAGCTCCTTCTTCAGAGGTGTTGAAAACATTAATTCTCTCTAAAAGAAATGCTGTAGCTTTTCGAAGTTTTAACAGTCACATTAATGCATCCAATAACTCAGAGCCATCCAAGATGAGCATTACTTCTTTAGATGCAATGGATATTTCAGGTGCTTACAGTGGCTCATATCCCATGGCAATAACTCCTACTCAAAAAGGAAGATCCCGTATGCCATATCAGGTAATTTTTCACATTTTGTCCTTTGGATTTTAGAAAAAGAAACAATTAAGGCAGATATTAACCTTTCAGCTAGACTGTTGTTGTTAGGTGTCGTGGAGTCGTGTCCAACTCACAGCCACCCTCATAGGGTTTTCAATGGCTGTTTCGGGATTGCCTGGGCTGGGATTTAGCTCTGTCAGTAGAGCACTGGGCTGCAGTCTCTGAGGTCCCAAGTTTGATTCCCAGCACTGCAAAAATGGAAGAAGAATGTGGCAATCCACTCAGCTACACTGGGTAGTATTAATTGTATAATTTTGTTCTCCTTATTCAGAATCTGTGGATTGTTGGAAGTTTTATGCAGAAATCTGATAGTAATAATGTTTATTATTATTAGCAATAATACCTTTCTCTGTTTATATAACTGCTTTTCTGAGAAAATACAATCACATATTTTCACTTGATCCCAGCAATACTATGTGATATAAGATTAAAGTCTACCGTCTTCCAAGGACGGTAGGACATATTTAGGACATATTTAAATGATCTCTTTTCTTTATGAGCCTGCAGCCGTAGCCCTGTGGCATCTGATCTCGTCAGATCTCGGAAGCTAAGCAGGGTCGGTCCTGGTTAGTACCTGGATGGGAGACCACCTGGGAACACCAGAAGCTGTAGGCTTGGGAGAAGGACCTAGCAACCCCCTCCCAAAAATCAATCCGCCATTGAAAACCCTATGAACAGCAGAGAAGCACTGACAATAGTGTTTCCCCTGTTGTACAGAGGGTCGCTATGAGTTGGATACCGACTCGACGGCACCTAACTTTCTTTATGAAAAAAGTTTTCTTTATATTATTTTGTCTATTTTCTAAACTGTACAAACCAAAAGTTATACTTTTTTTCTTAATATAAAAGATATAAACTCTGCGCAGGGCGCCGTGGCGCATGCCTATAATCCCAGCATCTCAGGAGGCGGAGACAGGAGGATTGCAAGTTCCAGACCAGAGGCAGTCTGTGTAATTTAGCGAGACCTGTCTCAAAAAAGTTAAAAAAAAAAAAAAAAAAAAAAAAGGGCTAGGGGCACAGCTTAATGGTCCAGCACTTGGAAAGCACGCAGGCATGAGGCCCTGGGTTCAACCCCCAGTACTGCAAAAAAAAACCACAAAAAACCATAAACTCAGAGCCAGTTTTCCAACTGTGTGTAGCAAGTAAATTGTACCTGTCATGCTTAGTTACAAGGTTGTCATTAGGCAAAAATTATCTTAAAACCTATTAAATGGCTGGCCATGGTGGCACACTCCTGTAAT
The DNA here is from genome assembly GCA_007922755.1 of Pedetes capensis. Taxonomy (NCBI): domain Eukaryota; kingdom Metazoa; phylum Chordata; class Mammalia; order Rodentia; family Pedetidae; genus Pedetes; species Pedetes capensis. The sequence continues at coordinate 57,998 of VMDO01000297.1, read as the reverse complement.
CCCAAGCCCTCTGGAGGCTGAGGCAAGAGGAGCAATGCAAGTTTGAGGCCAACCTGGTCTATATACCAAATTCCAGGCCAGCCTGGGCTGCATGGTGAGATCCTGTCTCAAAAAGACAAAAAACAATAAAAAACTTTTAAATGCCACTTACTACAATATGTTATTTATATTTAGATTATCTCATGTATTGTCCTGCCTGCAGCCATACCACCCTGGCATTCGGTCCCATCAAATCTTAGAAGCTAAGCTGGGTGGGGTCTGGTTAGTACTTGGATGGGAGATGGCCTAGGAATAACAGGTGCTGCAAGTTTGGGAGAAGGACTAGGCAACCTACTCCCCCCAAAACAAACAACAACAAAAAAAACAGCCACTGAAAATCCTATGAATAGCAGAAAAGTACTGTCAAAAATAGTGTTGGAAAATGAGCCTCCCAAGTTGGAAAGCATTCAAAAGACTGGGGAAGAGTTACCTCCTCAAAGTAGAGCCAACCTGAATGATGGGAATGGAGTAAAGCCCCCAGGACATCTATTTGCTGATGTGGCATGACTCAAAATGAGAAAAAACACAGTGTCTGCAACAATGGGTTCAAACACACAAAAAAAGATTGTGTGCAGTAGTGTTTCAGTCTGTTACACATAGGGTTGCTATCAGTCGGACCCGACTGGACAGCACCTAACAACAATTCTTAAGCTTTGTATTAATCTATGCCGTCAAGAAATTTTTCTTAGCCTAGTGTGATGGCACATGCCCCAGCATAGATTGAAGCAGGAGGAACACCGGTTCCATACCAGCATGGGCTATATAGTGAGTTCCAGGATAGCCAGGGCTACATAGCAAGACCATTTCCCCCCCACACAAAAAAAAACAACACACCACAGAAAATAGTTTTTCTGTGTTTGTGTTTTTTTATTGTTTCTTTTACATCCAGATCTTATTGAAATAATTTATCGCCTGCTATTGAACTTCATTACATATAAGGACTTCTTCATAACTATAACTGCCAGGAGTCCATTTTCAAATGTCTGAGCAAGGGTTTGAGTATATCTTTATGCCTAGCAGCCCAAGTTCTAACTTTCTATTACTGTTTCAGGACTCTGTTTATTGTAAAAGGAGTTAAGATACTTGTTGTCGGCTTAAATTCTTTTTGAATTAGCAGACCCCAAATCAGGTCAAGTCAGGAACTTCATACCGAACTCCAAAGAGTGTGAGAAGAGGAGCAGCCCCAGTGGATGATGGACGGATTCTAGGAACCCCTGACTACCTGGCACCCGAGCTCTTACTGGGTGCAGCCCATGGTAAGGAATGCATGTCTTGGGTTTTGAACTGTTATTTAACACTGTTATATTTTAAGGTAAAATTGTTTTAAATTTCTTTCATACTTAGATCACCTAAAATAAAAGAAAATGAACTCATGAAATACTCTTTTCTCATATATATATGGCACTTATTATAGGAGAAGAAAAAAGAAATGCCTCTTATTGTCTGAATGTAAAAGACCAAACACCGAAGGACATACTGCCATTTGTACTTTGCCTTCAGTGATTTTGCCTTGTTTGATTCAGTCTCAATGATCCAGAGATGTCCCATCTCCCACCTCCTATAGTACTTTGGTTCTAAATGTTTCTTTTACCTGTGACCATAGCCCCCTGGCTTCTGATCTTGTCGGATCAAAGCTAAGCAGGGTGGGGCCTGATTAGTACTTGAATGGGAGACCAACTGGGAGCACTGGGCTGCTATAGGCTTGGGAGAAGGACTTGGCAGCACACTGCCCAAGAACAATCAGCCATTGAAAACCGTGTGAATGAGCCGGGCTGGGTGGCACACGCCTTTAATCCCAGTGATTTGGGAGGCAGAGGCAGGAGGATTGCAAATTTGAGACCAGAGGCAGTCTGCATAATTTAGCGAGACCCTGTCTCAAAAAAGTAAAAAAAAAAATAATAATAATAATAATAATAATAATAATGGGCTGAGGGTACAGCTCAGTGGTCCAGCACTTGCAGAGCATGCAAGCATGAGGCCCTGGGTTCAACCCTCAGCACCACAAAAAAAAAAACCCTGTGAATGGCAGAGAAGCACTGACAGTAGTGCTGTGTATGGCACAGTGTCGAGGAGTGTTTCATCTTTTGTACACAGGGTCACTATGAGTCAGAACCAGCTCGATGGCACCTAACAACAATAAATGTTTCTTCAGGTCTGGTCTTCAGTGCTCATGACTACAATGTTGGTCCTAAATTTCTGTTCAGTCTGCAGAATCCTATTTGTTTAGAATTTACCCTCACTTGTGTCCTCACCATAGTGGTCAGACCAGAAATGAGCCATCCTTCAAAATGGTACAGAAGAATAAAAAGATGTTTTTACCTATCTTTTTTTTCTTTCACCCTCTAACAAATTTTCCTATCCTACTTTCTGAAGTGAAGTGTATTTGTCTCAAAGTGCTGTTGTAACAAACTGCCACACACTGGGTGCCTCAAAAGGAGAAAATCTGGAAATTAGAAGTCCAAAATCAAAGTGTCGATGGTGTATCTGAAAGCTGTAGGCGAATCCTTCTTTGCTCTTTCAGTTTCTGCAGGCCGTCCTGGGTACTCCTTAACTTGCAGATGCATCATTCCAACCTCTCTCTTCATGTGGTACTGTCTTCCCTGGGTCTGTCATGGGGCTAACTTCTTACATGGACACCAGTTATCTCAAATTTGGAGCCCACCCTGATTCAACAGAACCTTATCTTAACCTAATTAATTACAATAGCAATGACCCTATTTCCAAATAAGGTCACATTCTGAGGCACTGTTGAGTAGGACTTCAGCATGCCTTTTCGGGGATGAACACAATTGAACTTACAATGTAATTGCCTTCTTGTACATCTTGTAATTACTTCCTTTTTGTTTGGGCTCTTTTGTTTGTTTGATTGTTTGACAGGGTCTCACTCCGTAGCCCAGGTTGGCCTGGAGCTCCATATGTAGCCTAGGTTGGCCTTGAACTCTTAGTCCTCTTGCCTGAGCCTCCTGAGTGCTGGGGTTGCAGGCATGCGCCACCACACCCAGCTGTTTCTTTAGGCTCCTTTCATGATCATCTGTTTCATCCCCCCACTCCACCTCTCATGCCAACTCTATTGTTTTCTTTCTTTGCTGGTTCTTAACCTTAGCCTGAAAATGGGTTCCAACTTTGCCTTCCTCTCGCTGCCTACCTTCTCTAAAGCTGCTCCTTTGTCTGATTACTTCTGTTCTGGCAATCTGATTGTTATCTAAACTATTTAACTAAACCTTTTTTAACTTTTACCAGAGTCCCTCTTGCTGAATCTGACAGTATTCTTAGTAGCATTCCTCTTACCTCTAATGCAGTTCTGTAGTTCCATCCTTATTTCTTCTGACTATGGCTGTCTCAGTATCCAGGGGGGCTGGTTGCATGATCCCCTGTAAATACTAAATGCTAAAAGTCTCTTATATAAGATGGCACTGTACCTTCATGTAACCTATGCACATCCTCCAATATACCTTAAATCATCTCTATGTTACTTATATACTACAATATAAATGCTATGTAAACCATTGTTAGACTTTTATTTAAAGAATAATGATAAAAAATGTATAAGTTTGGAACAGGCACAACTTCTTTCAATTGTTTTTATTTTATTTAATTAATTAATTAATTAATTGTATTTTTATTTTTTTTGCGGTACTAGGGTTTGAACCTAGGGCCTCACACATGCATGCTTTGCAAGTGCTATACCATTGTGCTGCACCCTCAGCCCATTTTTTTACTTTTTGAGACAGGATCTCACTAAATTACACAGACTGCCTCTGGTCTCGAACTTGCCATCCTCCTGCCTCCACCTCTCAGGTCACTGGGATTATAGGCATGTGCCACCATGCCCGGCTGTTTTCAATTTTTTTTAAGTTTTTTTTTTTCCAATTTTTTTTTTTTTTTTTGAGGGGGTGGTATTTTTTTGAGACAGAGCCTCACTGTATAGTCCAGGCTGCCCTGGAATTTGCTATGTAGATCAGGCTGGCTTTGAACTCACGTTGATCCCCTTGCCTCAACCTGCTCAATGCTAGGATTACAGGCATGCTCTACCATGCCTGGCTCTTTTTTTTTTCAAATATCTTTCTACCCATGGTTGGTTGAATCCATGGACGTGGAACCCAGTATATATAAAGTAATGAATAGAAGTTTTTCAAGATTCTCCCTATACCTTTGTTCCTTATACATAATGCCTGTTATCTCAACGTTCCTGTGACTTCCGTTGTCACTTCCATGTGGATGATTTTCAAATCTCTATTTCTAATCCTGACTTTCTGTAGACAGCAGACATGTAACCCAACTGCTCACTCAGTATTCCTCTGATATTTCAAATGTTACATGGGAAATCTGGACTTGTAGCCAGGCGCGCTGGTACACACCCATAATTCCAGCACTCAGGAGGCTGAGGTAGGAGGATCACAAGTTCCAGGTCAGCCTGGGCTACATAATGAGACCTTCTCAAAACAACACAAAACAAAAAACAATGCACACACGAACACACACTAGCCTTGCTATCTACCTTGCTCTTTGTTCCCTAAATTTCACCATGTTCTTGGTGATGGTTATCGTCCCTACATCCAGACATTCCAGTTAGTTAGATCTCTGCAGCTTTCTTCACCTCTACGACTGATCTCTATAAGAATAACCTCTTTCTCTTTCATAATTTTAATGGCCTCCTCAATTTCATTCTATTGTCTGGTCTCCTCAGTTTCATTCTATTGTCTATAATTATTGTCCCAAATTTTTCTTCCTAACCACAGGTTAGGAATATGGTTCATTCTGTTTTCCTCAAAAAACTGGTGGCTCCCTCTTAGCTGCTCATTAAAGTGCAGATTCATGATTGTGACATTTGAGGCTCTAAGCTCTCATGCTAGCCTCATTTCTTAAAGAATCTCTTTATATCCTCATATAACCATTGTATTTCCTAATAAAATACATTTAAATTTCAAGTCTTTTTTTTTTTTTGCACAGATATTTTGACTTAGTTGAGAAAAGTCAGTCTCTAGTCATCTTCCAGTCAAACATCTCATCACATCATCAAGTGTCATGTCTTCCATACAGTATCTCTTGATCAACTACCGGGAGTTACTTTCTTCTATATTAGCTTATTGCCTGCAGCTGTACCACTGTGACGTCTGATCCTGTTAGATTTTGGAAGCAAAGCAGGGTTGGGCCTGGTTAGTACTTGGATGGTTGACCGCCTGGCAACACCAGGTGCTGTAGGCTTAGGAGAGGGACCCAGCAAACCACTCCAAAACACAATCAGCTATTGAAGACCATAAGACTAGCAGAGAAGCACTAAGAATACCATTTTACCTGTTGTACATAGAGTCGCTATGAGTTGGACACTTATTTGATGGCACCTAACAACAACAATATTATCTTATTAGAAGTTCTTTAAAACGTATGTTGTTCTGGAGCTGAAATGTAACTTGGTGGTCAAGTGCACATTTAGCATGTGTGAGGCCCTATGTTGTAGCTCTAGCATCACAAAAACAAAAGAAATTTATGTTCTGTTTTTGGTGTAATCAATTGTTATATTTGTCTCCATTATAAATGCTAAAGAAAGCCAGGTGGTGTGCACACCTGTATCCCCAGCAACTTGGGAAGCTGAGGCAGAAGTTTTGCAACTTCAAGGCCAGAAGCAGCCTGTGCAACTTAAGGAGACACTGTCTGAAAATGATAAAGGGGCCGGAGGTGGAGCTCAGAGATGGAGAAGTTGCTTAGCATGTGTGAGACCCTGAGTGCTGAAAAATAAAAGTAACTATTGTTAATAATCACTGACTATTGCAAATAGGCACATTTAATGTGTCCCTCCCCTCCCTTTTTTTTCTTTTTTCCTTTTCTTTGTGGTGCTGCAAGTGGAACTCAGGGCCTTGTACATGCTAGGCAAGTGCTGTACCTCAGGCTATATCCCCAATATCCCCAGCCTTAGTAGTGCCCCTTCTTTATTAGCTAAAGTAATTATGTTCCTATGAGCCCAACTAACTTTTGTACAGTGCTCCTTTTGCTGAGTCACAGATTTGCTAGCTTATTCCTTTATTATAATTAGTATTACTTCTTGCTTAGCAAACAGTATGAAAATAAGCTTTAAATATAAAGATTTGTTTTTCAGAACTTGCCCCTGTTTTAGTGGGACATGTGGCTGCCTCATCTAAGCAATAAGCTGAGATTCAACTATGACCTCTCCGATGACCTCCATGGTCTTGCCCCTCTGCCAAGCTGCATTTTTTACAACTTCTTATGCATGTTTTTGTTAAAACTTTTAACACTTAAAATTATGTGTCATCGCTCCCAAAATAAGCTGTTTTCTCCTTGGGAGAAGATTTTTTTCTTAATCAATTTGTATTCCTTATATCTGGCATAATACCTTGTGATAATGTGGGAACAAACTGATAATTTCAGCTTTTTTGTTATTTATTTGTTTGACACAAAGTCTCACTGTGTAGCCCAGGCTGGCCTTGAACTCATGATCCTTCTGCCTCAGCTTCCTCAGTGCTGGGATTACAGGCATGTGCCACCATACCTGGTTTGAACTCATAATTTTAATACAGTGTACCTAACTGCTGTTTTCTTACATGCAGGATTTCTGACTTCAGGTAAGTAAGCTTCTCTATAAAGTAATATGGCAAAGCACATTGAACCAAATAGTCAAAGTATAACTAGATCACATTGCAGGAAAATATTTTTTCCTTTTAGCTCATTTATGAAATACAAAAATGAACTGTCTTCAGTATTCTGAGCAGGAAGACATCTAGAGAGATGATTCTCTGGAAAAAGATAAGTAGGCATGTCCATTTTTTCATAAATCAAAGATATCTTAGAGATATAGCCTTTTTTTATGACAACAAAAGAAACAGCCTTGATAAAATTATTAAAATTATCCAAGTGCAGTGGATCATGCCTCTAATCCCAGCATTCAGGAGAAGGGGGCAGGAGGCTCATGAGTTTGAGGCCATCTTGGGATATGTGGTGGGACCTGTCTCAAAAAATATTTAATTTTTTAGTTAAATAAAATTAGCAGCTGCAAAAGGGCTCTAAATCCTTTTTATCCATTTTCAGTAGAGTACAGAAATATAACAATATCAAATTACAGGAGTAGGTTTAAGTTAGAAAACCAGTATATGAAAAACGTCTGTTCTTTTCCTCTGGCTAATAATATGTTATAATTTTAAAGATTTATCACAATATTTGATATTAAGCCAGATGTGGTGGCACACACCTGTAACCCCAGTGACTCTGGAAGTGAAGACAGAAGGATCGCAAATTCTAGGCTGGAGACAGTCTGTATGACTTAGTGAGACCCTGTCTCAATTAAAAAAGGGGGGGCGGGCAGGGGCTGAGGGCTCAGCTCAGTGGTAGAGCACTTGCAAAGCATGTGCAAGGCCCAGGGTTCAGCCTCACAGTTCTGCAAAACAACAACAAAATAGTATGTGATCTTATTAGACTTTGACTTACGTATATGAGTATGTGTGACTTCTGTGGAGAAAGCATATGTTTTTAACATGAAGTATATTTTGGCTGAGCTGGGCAAAGGGTTCTAATTTTCTAACCTAAGTAAAACACAAACATAATTTTTCCTGATTTCCCCCTACTTTCCTCTTGTTTGGTTATACATTATCTAATGCATTGTAATAATTCCTTCTCAGTGCTGCTTCAAAGGCTACTAACTGAGGTGGTGTGTATGTTTTTATAGTGGTTACTATAGAAATAGAAGCCTACAGACTATTAGCAGCTTGTGGCCCTTCCAGGGAACCTGGGACTATGTGGCTCATAGGTAAAAAGGTACTCTAAATGCATGCAATTACTTTTTCTAATGGTGAATTCCACAATGCTTTCCTACTTTTAAAATGGGATGGTGGCAGTTGCTTAACCCCAATAAGTTTTCCAAAATTGTCTTTAAAAGAATAATTTATAGGCAAATTTAGCATCACATTGGAATTCCTATTCTAAATTTACATGAAGTTAATCATGTTAGAGCCACAGTCAACCTGTGTTTAGGAAACACACCTTATTCATAGAACAAACAAAAGAATAAGCCAGTTTATAAGGCCATGTTTATAATAATTGTTTTATTGAAAAATCTTTGTATAGCTGGATACAGTGGCACATGTATATAGACCCATCTACTCTGGAGGCTGAGGCCAGAGGATGGCTTGAGCCTAGGAATTTAAGGCCTGCATGAGCAACACAATGAAGTCTCATCTCAAAAATCTATGTATATAAAGGTTGCTTTCAATATAGATGTTATTTAGAAATCACTTTTACATATTCACTAAGACTTATCTCTTAACCATCTCTTCCAGCCACAGCTTAAATTGATTATGTTTTATTAAAACTAATTTGTTCCTCTTTGTTCTTAAAAAGAATAAAACCACATTAAGACACTCTGTAAGTAAGGCCTTCTATAATTATCAGGCTATCCTCTAGTTAATATGAATGTTTTTGCCTCACCTTCTACCTGTGTGAAACAAGTGGAATACAGAATAATCATCTAAATGTAATTTCCTGACTTGAAATTGAAAAGGGGTCCATTTTAGAAAATATTCTTTAGGCTGAATGCACTCCTTCACTGTGTTTTAGGACTGGGGACACATAAAGTATTTAGAATATCAGAAACTATTAATCAGTGAAAAAGATGGCTTTACTGTTCCTTTAAACAGCTGTGGTAATTGCTAATCTAAACTTCTTGGGAAATGAAGAAGAAAGTAATTAATACATTACCTAAATGAAGGCAGTTTTGGATTTTCATACCTTACGAAGAGAAAAGAAATCATTAGGCAATGAAGGCCTTGCTTATGCTCAAATATCCATGCACTGATATTTTAGTAGCTCTGACATTTGTAGAAAATGCTTGCAAATTCAGTTTATTTCCTCTTGAATTCCAGGTCCTGCAGTAGACTGGTGGGCACTTGGAGTGTGCTTGTTTGAATTCCTAACAGGAATTCCCCCTTTCAATGATGAAACACCCCAACAAGTATTCCAGAATATTCTGAAAAGAGGTGATCTTTTTCTTCTATTAACATAGATGCAGGTGGCTAGGGAGGCGGAGGGAAGAGGATCTCAAGTTCAAGGCCAGAGGCAGCCTGCGTAACTTAGCAAGACCCAGACTCAAAATAAAAAAATGGGCTGGGAGTGTAGCCCAGTGGTAGAGCACTTGCAAAGTGTGTGTAAGGCACTGGGTTCAACCTCTAAGTATTGAAAAAAAAAAAAAAAGTAATTTATTTCTGTGTAGTTGAAGAGTGGCCTGCAGCCATACCACTTTGGCATCAGATCTCAGAAGCTAAGCAGAGTCTGGCCTGGTTAGTACTTGGATGGGAGACTGCCAGAGAACACCAGGTGCTATAGCCTTGGAAGAAGGACCTGTCAACCCACTTATCCAAAAAAAAAAAAAATCAGGCATTGAAAACCCTATGAATAGCAGAGAAGCACTGGCAATAGTATTTTGCCTGTTGTATATGGGGTTGCTATGAATCGGATACCAGCTTGACAGCCCCTAACAACAACAAGATGATGAGGAGTGGGATTAATAAGCTTATTTGTATTTATAGATATCCCTTGGCCAGAAGGTGAAGAAAAGTTATCTGATAATGCTCAAAGTGCAATAGAAATACTTTTAGCCATTGATGATACAAAGAGAGCTGGAATGAAAGGTAAGATTTTGTGTCAATAAACTCTTTTACCCTTGATTTGTTCCAGGTGGTAATTGTTAATAACAATATCAAGTTCCAGTACAGTACTACAAATAATCTGACTGTTGAAAGGTAAAAAGCTACTTCTGTTTATTTCTGCCTCCAGGCATTCATTAATATATTTGTTTATGTTCTCCATTAAAACTCAGTATAGTCAAGTTGCAGTGTTCACACAGGAAGTTTGTGACTCTCAAGGAGGTATCTGAAACAGTGTCTTAGATCTTTCATACCTGATAAAGTCAAACACCAAGTACAGGAAATTATTTTATAAATACCTTTTGTTCTGTAATTTTTTATTACTCAGTTTCCAATACCAGTACTCATTGACAAATGTATTGGGTCCTGGGTTGCCTCAAATAAGACAAACTTGGTATATTATGAATCCTTCCATGGTTTTCTTGGTACAGGAGTTTAATATACTCTCTCATTTTGAAACTCTTAGTAAATGTCATTGGCAGTGGCCTTAAAATCATTTTTGTATGGCTAAGAGTGTAGCCTAGTGGTAGGAAACATTTTAGCAAGTCCAAAGTTTCAATCTCCAGCACTTTAAAAAAAAATCTTTTGTGTTATAAAGTATGGTAAATATAGAGACAACTAAGCATTATGTGGGAGAAGGACCTAGCAATCTACTCCCAAGGCAATCCTGAAACAGTCAGCCATTGAAAACCCTATGAGGGTCGCTATGAGTCGGCCTCAACTCAATGGCACCTAACAACAACAACAAGCATTATGTCCCAAATGCATTTCCGTGTAAAGTAGGATGTAGTTAGAAAACTTAGCTTCAGAAATAATGTCATTTGCATCAGTTTCTAGGTGTTCCCGCTTATAAGATCAACAAGTTATTTACTGATGTAATTCAACCTATTGAGTGTCTTCTAGGTGCTTGGAAATGCTGCTTCATTTCATGGGGCCACTCTAGGGATGAAATAGACTCTAGGGATGAAATAGACTTAAATCCCTATTATTGTGAAACTGATTTTCTAGTGGAAAGACAGATAGTAAACAAATATAGCTGTAACATAATGTCATATAGTGATAAGTACTATAAAGAAAAATAAAGCCGAGTGCAAGGATACAAAGTGATGATAAAGTGTCATCAGGGCGTATGTGGAAATCACTGTGGGGGAGGATGGAAGATTGGGAAGAGAGGAAGGATGAGAGTAAGGATGAGCTAATTTTAATGCTAAAATTATCTAGGGCAACAGTGCAAAATATTGCAGTGATTTAAGCAGGTGGTAAAGCCTTGGGATGAGCCTTGGAGTGTTAATTATGTGAGGTAAGTGGTGGGGAAGCTGTATCTGGGAGCAAGAGGTAGGACAACCTCTCCTCTCTCTTAAGTCAGAGATTGTGTCAAAAAATGAAAGCAGCTGGAGAGATCTGCTTCTGTTAAAGCCAGTCATTCATTTGCTCTTTCAACAAAGGTAAACAGGCACCTAACATATGCCAGGTGATATACAAAGTGACACAGTGTGTGCCTTTGTGAAGTATGTGGTCTACTGGGGAGATGGGCCTTAAACAAATGTCTGTGAAAGTGGCATAATAAGGTAGGGCAAGATCTTTGTGAGACATTTTCTTTTTAATTCCTAAAAGCAGTACTTAAGTAATGATGTCATAATATTCTGTTTTGTTTTATATATTTTTCTGCCTAAGAACTGAAACATCATCCTCTCTTCAGTGATGTGGACTGGGAAAATCTGCAGCATCAAACTATGCCTTTCATACCCCAACCAGATAACGAAACAGATACATCCTATTTTGAAGCTAGGAATAATGCTCAGCACCTTACCGTATCTGGCTTTAGTCTATAACACCCTTTTATCTTGCCTGTATTATAGAATAAGCTTCATAACTATATGCTCCTTCATGCTACATTCACAAGAGGGGGGGTAAAAATTCTTATTTTACCTGGGTCAGTAAGCTTTCAACGTGTGCAGCAACTTTCAGAGTTAAAATGCTATAAGGGATATAATCCGTAATTTATCTTAATCTCAGAACTGTATATAAATCTTCAGTTTGTTTCATCTTATTTATTATGTTTACTGCACTTTATGAACATAAAGCATTGATAAAACTAGAATGACACTACCACTATATATAGAGAGAGTGAGACAGTCTTTTATCTTTTGACTTCACTTTGCCATTCAGTTTGATGTTAAAATAACAACGATTAAAAAAAAACCCTATGGTTTCATTTAAATGTAATTTACTTGCACTTAATTGCCTGCAAAGTTATTCACATCAGTATCTGTAACCTCAGAAATGTAGCTGGAAAATTCCTTCACTCAGTAGTGTAACTCCTTTGGGTCATGAGGAATCAACAAAAGGACAAAGGTTTTAGCTTACTTTATTCATGATACAGTTTTGCTGCCCTGACTGCTTTTGCACTTGCCTTTATAATACCTGTTTGTTTAAAATAGTACTGAGAAAGTTATGTGTGATATACTATAAACAGTTGTAATAGCTTATTCCATTTTAGTAGAAAATGTAATGCTTTAATCTGATGGTCATTTGCAGCATTTCAGGGACAGATTTATCCTTAACAAATAATTAATAATTTACCTTTGCTTAGTAAATATAATTGTAACGAGTAGATTATCTGCTCCTCTCATTCTTTTCAAATATATAGACTAAGATTCAGCTTACAGGTCCTATCCATTGAGCCTTTCAGCATAAGTAACCCCTAAAAGAATAAAGTTCAAATTTAAATGTACCATAGATAAGTTTCCTGCTAATAGAATAACCTATTAAATACTGTTGTTTCTTTTGCACATTGGCTTTAGTGTTTTTACTTTCCATTACCATTCTAGTTGGAGCCCAATTACAATGTAGTTGACAAAGATAATGCAAGTTTAAAACTGTTACAGTGAAAGATATGCCATTAGGATGTTGTTGTTCTTCTTAGGTGCTGAGTCAGTGTCCAACTCACAGCGACCTTATGTACAATAGGCAAAACAGCATTGTTAATGTTTTTCTGCTATTCATAGGGTTTTCAATAGCTGCTTGTTTTCTGGATTTCTGGGTCCTTCTCCCAAACCTACAGCACCTGGTGTTCCCAGGTGGTCTCCCATCCAAGTACTAACCAGGCCCAACCCTGCTTAGCTTCTGAAATCTGATGGAATCAGAAGCCACAGTGGTACTGCTGCAGGAGGATCTTGAGTTAAAACCCACTGAATGTACAACTCCAAGAATGAATCCTAATGTAATAATGTGTCCATGTTGGCTCATCAGTTGCAACAAATATACCACAAATGTTGGTGGTTGGAGAGGTTGTGGAGGTATGGGAACTCTCTACTTTGTGTTCAATTTTGCTGTGAACCTGAAAAAGCTCTAAGAAATATCTATTGAAAAGAAGATCAAGGAAAAGAATACTCTCTCCTAGTTCCATGAAATAACTCCTAGTGAATGACCCTGACTGCCTCACTGATGGTCCTGTGTCCATCCTTGGGATTATCACTGTGGTCAGGACAACGCCACCTAAACTGTCCAGGTCTGGGTCACATGCTCACTACTGTGGCTTGGGTGGGGAAGAACGGGCATAGCTGGGTGTTTCTTTTAGCAGCCTCACCAGAATCATTTGAAGGAAGAAAAGTTCTCTAAAGGAACAAGGGAAGAGATAGAAGAGAGGTGCTGATTTCAAAAGCAGGAAGATGCTAAGGAGTATAAAAACAATAGCTACTCTCTCACCTAATTTGATGTATATTTATTTAAATTTTTTTCTCACTTTATTATGTTGAATTTGAGAGAGAGAAAGTTCTCTTTTGCTTGTTTTCATATTAACTAGTAGTAGTAGTGGGCTGAGATTTAGCTCAGTTGGTAGAGTGCCACTCTATAGTCTCTGAGGTCCCAGGTTTGAGTCCCAGAACCGCAAAAAATGAGAGAAGGACATGACAATCCATATCTTGGAGCCAGGCATGGTGGTGCATACCTGTAATCCCAAAAACTCTGGGATTACATTCCTGGGCTCTACATCAAACTTCTAAAAAAAAATCCCTGGGTTGGGAGGCAGAGGGAGGAAGATCGCAAGTTTGTGACCATGGGCATAATTTAGCGATACCCTGTCTCAAAAAGTAGAAAAATGGGCTGGGGGTGCAGGTCAGTCGTCCATCACTTGCGAAGCATGCAAAAGCGAGGGCCTGGGTTCAACCTCTAGTACGCAAAAACAAAGAAAAAAGAAAAGATCTTAAGAAGGAAGCATTAAAGCCCAAAAGACATGCCTTTTCCTTTAAGAGATAGGCAACATTGTGTGTGTGTGTGTGTGTGTGTGTGTGTGTGTGTGTGTGTGTATAAAATTTTATTTATATACTTATTTTGTAGTGCTAGGAATTGAACCAGGGCCTTGTACATGCGAGGCAAGCACTATACTGGTGATCCTCCTGTCTCTACCTCCCAAGTGCTGGGATTACATTCCAGTACCACCACATACCACTTGATTTTATTTTTTTTTCCACTCAGTACTGGGAATTGAACCCAGGGCCTCACACATATAAGGCAAGTGTTCTACAACTGAATTGCATCTCCAGCCCCTTTATAAAGACAGGGTCTCACTAAATTGCCTAGGCTGCCTCTGGCCTTTAACCCACAATCTTCCTGAGTCAGTCTTCCAAATACTTCATATAAATTCCTACTATTCTCATTCATCCTTAGTACATAATCAATATGGTAACAGTAACAAAGTAATAAAAACAATATTATTTCTCATTAACCTTTTATTTTTTTAACTTAGTTTTACAATAAAGAAACAGAAAGGGAGTTGATCATTAAAAAAATACCATAGCTGTCAATTTAAAATTTAAAATGAGGTTCTTGTTAAACAAAGCATTAACACTATACCTTATAATTACATCATTACTTTTATATACAAGAACTGTGTGCAAAGTGCTTTTCAAACTACAAAATAAGACTTTGGAATAATATATAAATGATTATCCCTAGGAGTTACCCTTGACTTCTTGTATGAATCACAAATGCTTACATTCTTAATTTGCATTTTATTTATTTATATTAAGAGAAAAGCCACCATTTTCTGATACCCAGAGGATATTTAATTTTTTAAAAACAATCCCAGATCCATGAGTCTAAACTTTACTTCTACATATAATTCAGGTACTTGCTTCATTTTTTTTTCTAAATAAGTAGAGGACAGGGTTTTTTTAAAAGCAAATATTAGTAGATCCTTTTAGACAGACACATTTTAATTAATGTGGGGTTTAAAAAAATTTTTTAATCAAGTTACATGAAAGAAAAAATAAGAAAACAAGAGCTTGGGAAAAGCAAATTGTATTCTCATACTTTTTGCTTCAAAGAGCCACTATGTATACTAAAGATGGATTCTTCTTATTTAATAAACACTGCATGATGTTACACCCTACATCATACATATTGAGAATGCTTAAAAAATATTTGCTATAAAGCCTTTAAAATCAAAGAAATCTTTAAAGCACAAGGTACATGTTGGGGATTTTAAAATTATATCTCTCAACTAGGGTCCCTCATGACAGCCTGAGGGGCTGACCCCTAGTACACCTAAGTGAGCAGGGAGTTTGGGAAGGTATACCAAAAGGATGATTCTTCCAAATATAATCTTCAAGAACCTAAGTTACAGTCTTCCTTTTGGTCTAAAGATAAGAAGTAGGGAAAAAAGGACTTAAACTTCCATAAATTGGGCATGCTTTATGCATATGGAAGCATATCATATGGCCTGTTAGCTTGCATATCTTTCCAATACCCTTGCGAATTAGGTACATCCACATATTATACCCCAAAGGAAAAAACTGAGGCACTAAGAGGTTAAGAGTCCAGTCTACATAGTTAGTTCACCAGTTACAGAAAAGTGATTTTCATGTGTTTCCTTTTTTACCTTTGTAAAAACAGTATAAATAAGTATTCATTTTGTATTTCAAAGCACCCTATGAAGCAGACACTAGATATCCTCACTTAAAGAAAAATGATTACAAATGAATACATGTATAGGACTGAATTAATAATCATCTGCAGGCTCAGTATATACTTTAAAACCTACATTAGGCCTACTCATGATTTCCATCAGCAGGTCATGTCTGTTCTGTGAATCATCTGTAAAAACTCAACTTCGTACAAAGGACTCTAATTTTTAATAATGATGCCTGAATATCAACTCTGAGTTGTAAATGCCCAACAAGATTATGCACGGCCCACTGAGTGAACATAGAGATGATTCCTCCTGCAGTTTTCTACTACTTAGCATGGCAATTTGATGACTAACATAAAATCGACTTAACCTCATTTGAAATTCACTCTTGGTTCATATTCTTTCTTTATTAAAAATATTCACTTAAAAATCTGATCTCATAATAACTCTGTTGGAAAATCGCAGCTTATATTTCTCTATGGGAGATAATCAGGTAAGCACGTTACCAAACAATAATTAATAATTTAATGCTCTTCAAGTTCAAGAGTAGGACAAATGTGTGTATGCTACTTATAACCTAGTTGAGATTGATTATTCAAGTATCAGCAATATTAGTGCTTAAAATGTTATAATTAGTGTAGTGTAAAATATATATATGTATATATGTACACAAACCAAACTACCAGACCAAAAAAAAGGAAGAAATGTAATCATCACAAACTAAGATTTTCTTGTGAATTCCACAGTCCAATTCATTTAGGTCATCCAGGCCCAGCAGTCTTCTTGAGTAAAACACATTTTCTTCAGTTCAGTTTTCTTTAAAAAGAAAGTAAAAATCAATTTCCTGTGAGTATAAACACAACCTGAATATAAAGTAAATCCACACCAAAAAATTCTCTAGATGATAACATAATAACATTCAAATTCGAGATAAAACTATAAAATTAAAAATAGTCCTTATGAAATTACTTCATGTGACTTAGCCCAATAGGAAAGATGTAATTGCAGGTGTTAAAATTATCAAGTAGATTTTATTTATTTATTTATATGTATGTATTTATTTATGGTGCTAAGAACCAAACTTAGGGCCTTCTATGTGAATTCTAAGTATGCACTCTACCACTGAGCATCCTTCAAACAGCTTTCAATAAATAATTTAAAATTTATCTATGTTCTAGACTCTCATTCTTTCCTAACTGGCTACTATATTAAGATTTGTGGGAATTATTCCATAATTTTATCGAAGTGGAAAAGTATGAAACAAAAAAGCTGATAAACCCGGACTACTATCTAATCAACACCCTACATAGCTATTATTTTCAACACTGTGGCAGGCACCAGGGATTCAAGGATAGATGAGTCAAGCTCTTATCCCTCAAAAGAGCTTAATTTGATAACAGGGGAGGAGAAGACATACAATCCAAAAACTTGGATATAAGTAAGTGATAGTTTTCTTTTTCTTTTTTTTTAAACTTTTATTTTTATTTTGAGACAGGGTCTTCCGAAGTTGTGCAGGCTACTTCTAGCCTTGAACTCATGATCCTCTTGCCTCGGCTTCCCAAGTCACTAGGATTATAAGCATGTGCTATTGTGCCTAGCTAAGTGATGGTTTTAATAACAGCAAACAGAATGAGCTACCAGAAGAGGGTAAGCTTGTTAGCATAGGACACAATAATCACACATGATCTGCAAAAGATTCCACCGGTGTAAAAATCTCTATACTCTCCCTAGCACTCAAGCTGCCAAAATGCCTCAGTCTCTCTAGTAGAAATCTCTTATGCAACTACCTTGGCAGGAGTAATATTGTAAATAATCGGATCATTCCTTATGTTCTGTGAAAATCCTCTTATGTACACCTCATTGACATGAGTAACATTTTAAGTAATCAGATCAGTTTTCCCGTAACAAAAGCAGATCTCTTCTGCAGGAAGAAAACGGGCCCCTGGAGGAAGAGAATTGAAATGGTTGACAAGAACAAAACAGATGTAGGTGGTCCTAAAGACAAGTGGCCTGAGAAAGGTTTTAGCAGCAGTGTTGGCTGTGGCTTGCCTGAACAGTCTGCAACACCATACCAAGGACCTATTCAATGCAGATTGCTACACAAGGTCTTTACAAGACAACTTGGTGTTTGGATCCCCAGTCTTCTAATGTTATAGAATAAATATAAATCATGCTCTTCACATTTTAGAATGTTTTTCAAGCTCTTAATGGAGTCTTTCATATATGTGTGTGTTTGTGTGTGTTAACTTGCAAAATGGTGGGTATAGTATGATATTAGGAAGAAAAGTCACAGAAAACAACAGAAAAGAGAATAGGAATTCAGCCTTTCTCCTCAACCAGCTATACTCTCTGTGCTGGCCCCAAGATTCCTTCTTCTCTGGGCCTGACTTTTTGTGAAGGTACCTTCTGCCTCCAGGCAAAAGAGCACTCTTCCTGAGATCCTGCCCATTCCCAACCAGTTTTCATTTACTACCTCTTGACAGAAGGCTCAGTGTCCTCAAGGAAACTATATTATAGCACATTGATGATCTGAGAGAAAGAAAAGTGGTTAGAGTGGTTAGAAACATCTTTTCCTTCAAATTAATACTTTAAGAGTTGTCTTTTCTCCCAGTGTTTGGGAACTTGGGAGTTTGAGGCCAGCCAGGGCTACATATTGAGAGCCTGCCTAAAAATCTAAAAGAGAGTCATCTTTTGGACGTAACAAGGATGCTTGCGTTGTTGTTATTAGGTGCTGTCAAGTCAGTGTCTGACTCATAACAACCCTACTTACAACAGGCGAAACACTATTGTCAGTGCTTCTCTGCTATTCATAGGGTTTTCAATGGCGGATTGATTTTTGGGAGTGGGTTGCCGGGTCTGTCTCCCAAGGCTATAGCACCTGGTGTTCCCAGGTGGTCTCCCATCCAAGTACTAACCAGGCCTGACCCTGCTTAGCTTCTGAGGTCTGACAGGATCGGATGCCACCGTGGTAAATCTACAGTAAGTAATTAACTCATGGTTATTTGGGATTTTTTTGTTGCAGTACTGGGGATTAAACCCATGGTCTCAAGCATGCTCAGTACCAATGAGCTAGACTCCAAAGTCCTAAGAGTTAATTTTCATAGTGGATAATTAGGCTGGATGGTACCATAGAAGACTGTGCAGAGTTTTTTTATTTAAAAAAAATTTTTTTGCAGTGCTGGGGATAAAGCCCAGGGCTCACTCATGCTAAGCAAGTGCTTCACCACTGAACTGCATCCTCAGGTCTTATTTTTGAATAAGTCTCCAGATGTCATTTTTCATATCACATACAGAAAGCATGTTTTTCTGATCCCACTGCAGAGTGATAGTATAAGAAATCTCTTAAATTTATACTCTTCTACTCTAGGGGGGGGAAAAATCAAATGGCAAATCCTAATCCAATTTCTAGACCTTTCTCTTAATCTCTAACACAGACTCTCTCTTCCAAACCAAACATACTACTCTCTTGTCGTCACCCCTTTAACTATCAGATTAAAAATTGCTTAACACTGCTAGATTAAAAGATATCTAAATTCCCTAAAGGCTAAAACTTACTTCTTTATCAGAAATGGCTCAACTTCCAACCCCAGTTAATGTGCCACATATTTAAGCAAAATATGTTTAAACACTACACCTTATCAAAATACAGTTGCACAGTGCTAAATAATACGCAGTTTGGAAGGATCAAACACTTAACATTCAGTGAAAAACTTGACAAAGAGTTGATAATAACAAAATAGAAAATTTTAAAAAGTTCTTCATTCCGAGACACCTGTGAACAACTGAAAGGGGCACTTAGGAGAAATGGTGAACAATCTTTTCCTACACTTCTACTAGCAGTGAACATTAAAAAATAATAGTTTTAGAAAAAAATCCAAGCCAGGTTTAGTGATGCATACCTATAATCCCAGCACTTGGGAGGCTGAAGCACAAGGGTTGATGAGGAACAGGAAAGAAGGAAGGGAGAAGGGGAAGGGAGGGAGGGAAGGAGGGGAAAAGGGAGAGAAGAGAAGAAAAATGAGCCACGCGTGGTGGCACATGACTTTAATCCCAGCGACTGGGGAGTCAAGGCAGGGGGATTGCAAGTTTAAGGCCACAAGCAGCCTGCATAACTTAATGAGACCCTGCCTCAAAATACAAAGTAAAAAATGGGCTGGGGCTACTGCTCAGTGGTTGAACACTTACAAAAAGCATGCAGGAGACTCCAGGTTCAACTCCCTAGTACCACCAAAAAAGAAAAAAAAGAAAAAAGGTCCACTTTTCTGTGACTGCTAAAGCAGAATTTAATTTGCCTTTTAATCTTTAATGATGTGATAAGATGCTTCAACCTTAAGTATAAAATACATAATTAACCTAATTTTAGACTTTTTTTCTTATGCCAATATTTGTCTACCCTCCATCTCCTTTTTTTTTTTTTTTTTGTGGTGCTAGAGATTGAACCCAGGGCTGTGTGAATGCTGGGCAAGCATTCTACCATTCAGCTATATCTCCAGCCCCTGTTTCCATTTTTTTGAGACACAATCTCACTCTGTAGCAAAGGCTGGCCTAGAAGTCAATGTATGGCCCAGACTAGCCTCAAACTCGTGGTGATCCTCCCACCTCTGCCTCCCAAGTGCTGAGATTACAGGCATGCACTGGCCAACTCCTAACTTTCTACAAAGGAAACATGCAAGGGAATTTTGAGGGTTGGGGCTGTAGGTCACTGGTAGAGCACTTGCTTGGCATATACAAGGGCTGAGTTCCATTCCCAGTATGTTGTTGTTAGGTGCCATCGAGTCGGTGACCCTCATAGGGTTTTCAGTGGCTGACTGGGTTTTTTTTTGGGGATTGCCTTGGGAGTGGATTGCCAAGCCCTTCTCCCATGTTCCCAGTATAAATAAACAAACAAATAAATAAAAGGTTTGGGATGTAGTTCAGTGGTACAGTGCTTGCCTAGCATGTACAAGGCCTTGGGTTTGATTCCCCAGAACTGCAGGGAAGAAAAAAAAAGCCCTTATCTTTGAGTTGTGCACACCTATAATCCCAGCATTTGGGAGCATAAGGCAAGAGGATCAACACAAGTTTGAGGCCAGGCTGATCTACATAGTGAGTTCCAGGCCAGCCTAGACTACACAGTGAGAACCTGTCTCAAAAATAAATAAATATTTAAAATTTTAAAAATAAAAGATGTAGCTCAGTCGTAGAGCACTTGCCCAGCACACACAAGGCCCCGGGTTCAATCCCCAGTGCTATAAAAAAATAAATAAATAAATAAGTAAATAAAAGAATGAAAAAGAATGTCAAAACACACTGCAAAATGTGTAAATTACCTACCTTAATGTCACTGCTCCCTACTGCATAAATTTAGCATTGCTACATCTTGAGAAAAGGTTTGGTACTTTTTTCCTCTTACTTTCAGGGGTATTAGAATTTAAAACACTGACAGCACTCTACCCAACCCTCTGGAGAAATTGAAAATACATAAAAGAAGAAAAGAAATTATTTAAGTTCTATGTCTTAACAACTAAAACAACACATATTTGGATTTGTTGTTGTTGTTAGGTGCTGTTGACTCATAGTGACCCTACTACAATAGGTGAAACACTATTGTCAGTCCTTCTCTGCTATTCATAGGGTTTTCAATGGCCGATTGTCTCTTTGGGAGTGGATTGCTGGGTCCTTCTCCCAGGCCTATAGCACCTGGTGTTCCAGGTGGCCTCCCATCCAGGTACTAACCAGGCCTGACCCTGCTTAGCTTCCAAGATCTAATGGGATCGGAAGCCACGGTGCTATGGCTGCAGGCATAAATGATACTAAAGCAAATTCTGTTCTGAAATTCTATTAAAGATTTTTTCAAGTGGGCAGATGTAGTCCAAGAAAATGTACCAGATACTTAATTCACTGATGAACATAAATCAAACTGTTTTGACATAAAGAACAAGGAAGACTAAAATGATTCCCCCATTGTCATATGCAATTCAGTCTATCTAATGTAGAGTAGTATAACTGGAGCACTTACAGCACTGCTTATCCCTTTTACATAAGAGAAGAACAGATGGCTTTTGTTACTCAATATACTAATTAGAAACTTGAGTTCCCTGGCAAAGGAAAAACATACCCCTAAGTATTCAGACTCAGATCTTGTTTTGTTTGTTTGAGACATGGTCTCGCTATATAGCCCAGGCTGGCTTTGAACTCATGATCCTTCAGCCTCTGCCTCCTGAGTGCTGGGACTCATAGATTTTTGGAAATGTGTGTCTTCTGAACATTGTTATCAAATGCCCTACTGCTCTTCCCCATCTGCTATTGGGAGATCATAATGAAACACTAAAAACATAATCAGTGAGACCCCCAAGGAAGTACTGGTCTGTCTGCCCACGCATCCACACAAAGCAATTCAGTTTATATAGTATCCAACAGAGAACACTTTTTGGATTTGAGGATTTTCTTGAAGACATGGGTTTTGGCCTCAGGTTATTCCTAACATAGACGCAAAGCACTTTCAGGGATTCCAGTTCATTATTCTCAGACCTATCTGAGTTATCTCCTGTCATCCCAAATTGGAATTCTGGTCCCCATACTAAAATAACCCCTAAGTCTATAGATAGTCACCACTGGGCTGATATTTTTCTGAATATCAATGTCTATTTTCAAAGATAAAGAGAAAACAAGCAGGCATTAATTTGTTAATCTCTCCATTGTCTTTTATTAGCAAAGGGTTCAAAATAAACATTAGACTTTAGGAGCATTGTTTTCTCGTAAGCCATAAAACTTAAGAAGCATATAGTCATTGTCTTGTATAACCTAAAGGTATATAAATCCATAAGATACTATCAAGTGAAAAAAAATTTAAGTCTAACAAGTATCTAGAAATCTACAAGATATCATTTCCAAGGTAGTTTTAGTCTTGGAATCAATATAGAATGTTCAATCCCTTTGATTGCTGCTGAAAGCTCTGTCTAGTACAGGTTATAAGAATTTATATACCATTTCACATTATCAAACTATATATAACATTACCTTCTCCTTCTTTGATAATATAAATGCACCAACCAATGGGCAATAAAAGGCCATATAATAGCAAAAGTTAATGCACCAGGAGACATCTCAAAGGGCCACCAAGATGGTCTCTGAGAAAAATAAAAGAAGCTTGTTACTAATCTATTAAATGTTGCATATATAAGCCTAAAAACATACTTAATTTTGAAAATATAAAACTAGTACAAAACTCACTCCTGCTAAAAGGAAGAAGATATTCTGCATTCTAGAGCATAATTCACTAAGAAGACTTTCAGGGATATTTCAAACTTAAATACATAAAAAATAATTTTGTAAACTTCAGTTTCTAAAAGGTAGATTTCATTTGAAATATTTTAAGTATCTTATTACAATCTAATTATATGGTAACTTATTTCAAACCCTGGCAATTGGATTTGAGAAAAAAATTTCTTACCTGTGAGGAAGGTTGATTACTAGTCTGCAGTGCTGATGAGTTTGCCTATAAATATAAATGAAAGTGACTTACTTTTGATAAAATGGAAAAAAAATTTTTTTTTCTATTTCCTATCTTTTTTTTAAAAGCTAAAATATTAGTTTAGTCTGTACTTTTCTGGTAACTACATTTTGATTACCCTAAAGCCTATACCAACCACAGGACAAAGTCCCTAAAACTGTGAGCTAAACAAACCCTTTTGAATTTCATATTTTGTAGTTCAATTATATCAAATAATCAAAATAAAATCTCAAACCAATCTATATTCTTACTTCTTTTATAGTGTTACATAACCTACTCAACTTTTCCTACAGTTCCTCAGTTTCCATACAAACCATCAATTTACAAACACATTTGAGAAGCACAGTCTTTAACTAATAAAGTTTAATTTTATTAATTAAAACAAAAAGACTGTAAACAATATCCAAAGATCCATTTTGGGAATTCATGATAAGTTATAGCAGAAGAAACAAATGATAGATATGAGAAGTAAACTATTAGTATTATAAGATATTAAATGAAAAGGACTATAAATTAAAGCAGAAGTTCAACTATTTAAGAAAGTTAGATTCTAATTTAGCTCATTCCAAAGACAAGTTTACTTAGATCAGTTATTAGAGACATAACTCAGTTTCTCCACTTATAATTTTAGGGAAATGCACTGAAGATTAATGAGATAATTCATTCAATAAATGTTTAGAAGGCATCAGTTATGTAATGTCACAATTCTGTGCACTAAAGAGACAGAAGCAAAATGACAAAAACCTCTGCCCTAATGGGACTTACACTCTAGTGTAGGGATACAGATAATAACAAATCAAGTAGTAAAATGTACAGCATGCCAGGCAGTGATAAGTGCTATAAAGAAAAATAAAGTAGGCAAAAGAGATGGGACACGTCAGAAGAAGATAGGCTTACAAGCAATTTCAAATTGAGTGGTCAAGGAAGACTCAACTTTGTGACTAAGTGGGAGACTAGTATTCTGTAGATAAGTAATAGTAAACCCAAAGACCCAGGCTGAGATGGAGCCTTGGAACAGCTAAAAGGTCAGTATGGTCATGTACAGTGAGAAAGAACAGTAGGAAAGTAGGAGAGAAGGAAGGCAGGCTTTCAAATTTCTTTGTTGTGGGTAATACGATTTCAAAAAATTCAGTATGACTACAGCTTACAGGTGAAACAGAATTAGCTGCCTCTGGATGCTGCATTAGTCCTTACAAACCATTAAGGTGTTAAATGGGCAGTTAAGTTCTAGTATACTCAAGCTGAACATTCCAAGTGCTAAAAGAAGGAAAACAAGGTAATAATTCCTGTTGTTAGTTATAATACTGCCTTGTAGGTACAATAATATTCAACTAAGAAATCTGCCTATGACACTTCTCCAGAATAAATATAATAAGGAATAGACTTACAAAATTGGGCACTTAAGTATCTGATGACTTAATCAAATGTCACATCAGTGTGGTGTGGGGTGGAACTCAAGGTGACCAAACCCCAATGCAATAGACACAGCTAACTACTAACAAATCTTAACAGTTGACTCAAAACTATTGAATAGAACTATAAGTAGATTTTCCCTCGGTAATAGGCTATCTGGTAGAACAAATAATTCTTAAAGACTTTTGCTTACAGCTAAGAAGTTACCAACTCTAGCTGGAGGCAGTGGCACATGCTTGTAATCCCAGCAACTTGGCAGGCTGAGGGAGTTCAAGGCTAAAGGTAGTCTACACAGCTTAGCGAGACCCCATCTCAAAATAAAAAATAAAAAAGGGACTAAGGGTGCAGCTCAGTAGTAGAGCATTTGGGTAGCATGTGTGAGCCCTGAGTTCAACCTCCTTCAACTTCCCAGTAAAACATACACCACACACAACACACCCCACTAGCCTAGGATACAGGTGGCCTGGGTTCTGAATGAGCTTTTACACCTGACCAGCCTTTTCATTTTACAGTGCTGGGGATTGAACCCAGGGCCTTGCACATGCCAGATAAGTGCTGTACTATTGAGCTATACCGCAAGCCTCTGTGTATTGCCTTTTCAAAGGTTTAACAACCTTGTATCTTCCATGGCCAAAAGATAATGAAGGTCAAAGTATAACTCTGCGTTCCTCCCTGACTTTAAAGTTTTGATCCTAAAAGTAATTGGCACTAAAGAATGAGTAACTTAATATATTATCTCTGCTAGCATTTAAAAAAAATTTAACATAGAAGATAAGGCTTCCTACAAAAGACTCTTTAATGATGAACTATTAGATATTAGTAAAGATTTCTTCATTAGTTCTACAAACCACAGTGGTTAGCAGCAATTAATCTTCTAATACCAAGTGCTCAACTACCTCCAATGTAATATTGCTAATTTTTACACTCTGAAAATTTCTTATTATTTTAAGTAGTATTTTAGCTTTTAGGTCAGTCTTTTCTTGAACAATATTTTCTTTTCTTTCTTTCTTTTTCTTTTTGTGGTACTGAGGGAGCTCAGGGCTATGGGTTACCACTGAGGTGCACCCTCAACCTCTTTTTTATCTTTTATCTTGAGACAGGGTCTCACTAAGTTATGCAAGCTGCCTTTTGCCTCAAACGTGGGATCCTCCTGCGTCCATCTCCCAAGTCAATGAGATTACAGCCATGTGCCACAGTGCCTGGCTTTTAAACAATATTTTCAAAAGTAAATCCTTTCTGGGCGCTATGGTGCAGGTCTATAATCATAATGACTTGGGAGGCAGAGGCAGGAGGATCTTGGGTTCGAGGCCAGAAGCAGCCTGTGAAATTTAGCAAGACCCTGACTTAAAATAAAAATAAAAAATAGGGTGGAGGTGCAGCCCAGTGGCAGAGTCCTTGTAAAGTATGTGCAAGGCAAGCCCTGGGTTCAACCCTCAAGCACTACAAAAAAAAAAAAAAGATTGTTTTGATTGTTTACCAAAATCACTAAAACTTGTGTAAATGTGAGATTTGTGTAAATCTGATCAACACAGATTACACACTGCTTCTCAAGATTTAAGTGGAAGAAGACAGAAAAATTAGGAAGCTTACCTGGGAAGCGGTTAGTGTTTCCAGTTTATGAAGTCTCTGAAGGACGTTCTGCATGTCTTCCTGCAATCTCATGAGCACGAGAGCAATCTGCTCATTGAGGCTGCCTCTTGATCCTCTGTCTGAGCCCCAGCGCTCTCCATCACCTCCACTTCCCACTTGCCGACCCTTGGCTCCTTCGCTTAAATGTGGCATCCTATGCCCTATGTTAAGAGAGTAAAATAAGTTACCTTTAGCAAAACTTATGAAAGTAGAAATAGTATCTTATTCATTTTCTTCTGTTATTTCTTTGATATCTAATGTCCAAAGAAGGGTAGAAGCAATCAGGAAGCACAGAAAATAAACTCTTAGGATTAAAGGAATAAATACATAAGCTCTTTATACTAATATATTCTTAGATTTTTTGGTGAATGTCTATATATAATATACAATATATGACAAGTGATCAAAAGATATAGTGAATATTTAAATTAAAAAAAATTATTGCAGTAGAAAATACATTGCCATTGTTGTTAGGTGCCATCAAGTCATACCAACTCATAGCGACCCTACGTACCACAGGCAAAACAGTATTGTTAGTGCTTCTCTGCTATTCATAGGGTTTTCACTGGCTGATTGTTTTTTGGGAGTGGGTTGCCAGGTCCAGTTGGTAGAAGGCCTGCTCTATACTCTCTGAGGACCCAGGTTCAATCCTCAGCACTACAAAAAGGGAAGAAGGATGTGGGAGTCCACTCTTGGAAATAATCCAGGAAATAATCAGCTACTAAAAACATTGCCATTAACCACTCCTCCCCAAAATACTTCCCCTGGCTTCAAACACACTTACTCCAACATTCTTGCCACCTTCAGAAGACATTTTGAAAGTCCTCTCTCATGAGTGTTTTTAGTTGTGGTGTCATGATTGCCTCAATAGCCTGAACCCACTCAAAATACTTATCTTTCAGAGTCCTTATGACTTTGAGGAAGAGCCAAAAGTCACATGGTGACAGCTTTGGTGAATAACATGGATGAGGGTACACCACAATGTTTTTATTTGAAATAAACTGCTATACCAGGACCAATGTGTGACATGGAGCAATGATGTGATAGAGCATGCAACTTAAAGACATTTATGAAAGAGGACTTCCAGAACTGCTTCAGAAAGTGGCAAGAATCATGGGATAAGGGTGTTTGAAAACAGGGAGTAGTATGTTTAGGGGAATTAATGACAATATGTCTTTTACTGTAATACTGTTATAAATTTAAACAGGTACTGTATTTTTTATCACACCTTGTACTAGTACATGACTATATGTTTATAATTCACAAATAATATATATGTTCACAATGTATGTCAAAACATTCTTTACTAAAAGAGTAACAGCTGAAAAACTTGAAGTCTGCTTCTTTAGAGTATTAACACTTATACTAAACAGCTATATTTTCCTTTTTGCTCATTTTGGTTTCATTACAATGAAAATCTCACAAAGGGGTTGTCTTACTCCAAATTGCATACTCTTGCCAGTTGCCCTGGTGCGTATCTGTAATCCTAGCAACTTGGGAGGCTGAGGCAAGAATATCACAAGTTCAAGGACATAGGCAGCACATGTAACTTAATGGGAACCTGTCTCAAAAATACAAAATAAGAAAAGGGGAAGGGGTGCATCTTAGTGCTGGAGCATTTACCTAGCATGTGTAAGGCACTGGATTCAACCCACCAGTACTGATAAAAATAAATAAAAAATAAAAAATAAATAAAAACTCCACACTCCTTGTACACATTGAAAACTAATCTAATACTCATCCATTCTTTTTGTGTGTGTGTGGTACTTGGACTCGGTGGTTGAACCCAGTTCCTCCCAAATACTTTGCAAATGCTCTAACACTGGGCTGCACCTCCAGCCCATTTTTTATTTTTTATTTTGAGTCAAGGTTTCACTAAGTTATGTAAGCTGTCCTGGCCTTGAATTCGCAATCCTCTTGCCTCAGCCTCCCAAGTCAGTGAGATTACAGGAGTGCACCACAGCACCTGATTCCATTCATTCTTTTTTCTATGCATATATTTACAAAACTGGCACTGTCCTTTGTGCATGATTGTGTCCTACTTTTTAAACCATATTATCAAAATTTATCTGCATTATTAAATTTATTCTGAAAATACTTAAATGGTTATATAAATTCTTCAGTTAGGCCATGAAGCAATTTACTCAATCATTCTCCACTTTTTAAAAAAATGTTTATTTATTATTATTTGTTTATTTATTTATTTAGTGGTACTAGGGGGCTGAATCCAGTGCCTTGAACATACTTTCCAAGCACTCTGCCACTGGCCTGCACTGCCATCCCCTCTTCTATTTTTTATCTTGAGACAGAGTCTCACTAAGTTATACAAGCTGCCTCTAGCCTTGAACTTGTGATCCTCCTGTTTTCACCTTCCAATTCACTGGGATTACAGGTGTGCTAATAACTTTTAGATAGAATGATTCCAAGTTTTTGCTAATATAAATAATATTGCAGTAAATGTCTTCGTATATAAATTCTTGTCCAAATATCCACTGATACCAAGAATAATTGCAGGTCCAAGGATATCAGCTTTATCAAGGTTCTTAATGAGTATTGCCAAGCTATTTTTCAGAAAGGCTAACAGAGTTTTCTATTGCTCTGTATAAAAAGTACTACCATGTTATCCTACTCTTGCAGAAACGGAATAAGTTTTATAGATCACTCCTCCATAACAGTAACCAAAGGACCTTTGGCAGTTGGAAACAATTATCCCTGAGCAATTGTTTCCCTTTCCCTTTCCCAGGTCCTCCTGGTCAGAATTGGAAAAGGGAGATCAAATAAAAAAACAAAACCAAGTTTATCTGAGCTCTGCCTGTAGTTCTGCTGATAGTAGAAGGAATGGGCTAAAGATGCAAGTTCAGTGAACCAGATGCCAGGCTATCCAATCCTTCATTTATTTTCTCTTTTTTTGTGCCTTTGTTATGAGAGATGATTAATTCTATCAAATTATTCTCCATTCTCCAGCCTTCTTTTAAACCACAGGTGCAAGGAAATTGTCTTAGTTGGGCTGGGATTTAGCTCAGTTGGTAGAGTGCTGCGCTGTAGTCTCTGAGGTCCCAAGTTCAATTCCCAGCACCACAAAAATGGGAGCAGGGCCTGGCAATCCACTCCCAAAGCAATCCTGAAACAGTTAGCCATTGAAAAACCTATGATGGTCGCTATGAGTCGGATACCGACTTGACGGCACACAACAACAACAACAATTCTATTTATGCAAAGGGTCTAAGAGGACACCATGAATTCTTTCCCTCAAGCCACTATTGTTTCCAGCCTGCTTCCTACTATATTTAGGGGACTTTTCAAAATTTCTTCAACTCACCTTCCTCCTCATTGAACTGCTTTCTATAACTTCCGAAATATTCCAAGAATGACCTTGCAGTTTCTTTCTACTTGTCTATTCCTCTGCTGAGACTTGCCAAAGTTTATGGTATGAAGTCACTTACTTAATTTCAGGTCTGTACCACATACCTTAATATTTTAACTTTTTATTCATTGAATTAAATTGAGGGGGTATGTGTTATTACCATGCATACATTTGACCATCCCTACAAATCTCCAGGGCTGGGATTTAGCTCAGTTGGTAGAGCACTGCGCTGCAGTCTCTGAGGTCCCGAGTTCAATTCCCAGCACTGCAAAAATGGGAGAAGGACATGGCAATCCACTCCCAAGGCAATCCCGAAACAGTCAGCCATTGAAAACCCTATGAGGGTAGCTATGAGTCAGATATGACTCGATGGTACCTAACAACAACAACAACAAATCTCCAGGGGCTGGGATTTAGCTCAGTTGGTAGAGCACTGCTCTACAGTCTCTGAGGTCTAGAGTTCAATTCCCAGCACTACAGAAACGGAAGAAGGACGTGGCAACCCACTCCCAAGGCAATCCCGAAACAATCAGCCATTGAAAACCCTATAAGGGTCACTGTGAGTCAGACACGACTCGACGGCACCCAACAACAACAACAACAAAAACAACAACAACAAATCTCCAGAGCCTGCTTTCAGCTTATTGCTTTATGGTGTGCTTTCAACATTTACTGACCATACTCTATATTTAGAACACCTAAAAGTCCTAATGGATAAAGGGAGCAAGTAAAAGAGTATAATGCTATTAAACTCTTTTAATTAAAGTTTAAATGTGGCCAGGCATGATGGCCCCTGTACTCAGGAGGCTGAGGCAGGAGAATGGCAAGTTTGAGGCCAGCTTGAACTACGTAGTGAGAACTTGCCTTAAAAAAAAACAAAAAAATTAGAGGTTTCTGCAGATAGTGAAAAATGAAAACTATGGTATAGCTATCAAATGGTAAGAAAAATATTGCAGAGAGAAGTTTACAGATTGAAATGTTGGTATGTGGGATCAAATGTAGAAAGAGCAAGACAATGGTGATAATAAATAAAAAACATAATCCAAAGTTATTTGCCTTGGCGGCATAGGGTAACAGAAAAATGTAGCATATAGATTTATCAGATCCCATGGTTATTTTCTTTGTTTTCATGGTATATGTTGATAGACTCCAATTAGACTTAATAAATCATGTTATTTAGGTCTTTGCTATTCTTATTGTTAGTACTAATATATTAAATTCTCCTAACTATTAGTATGATTTTCTTTATTTCTCCTGATATGATCTGAGGATTTTGCTTTTTGGTTGATTTGGTTTTTTTGATTTCTTGCAGAGAATGAACCCAGGGCCTTGCAAATGCTAAATGCATGCTCCACCACTAAG
This sequence comes from Pedetes capensis, assembly GCA_007922755.1. NCBI lineage: Eukaryota > Metazoa > Chordata > Mammalia > Rodentia > Pedetidae > Pedetes > Pedetes capensis. The sequence goes on along the minus strand of VMDO01000297.1, from coordinate 27,141 downwards.
CTATAACCCTAGCCCCAAGATTTTGCTTTTTGAATGTTAATGTTATATTTTGATGTAAAAAAAATCTATCATTTTATATATTTATTTTATACTTTAATGTAGCCTCCTCTTTTTTAAAAGACAGTCTCATTATGTTGCCAAGGCTGACCCCAACTCAAGGACTTAAATGATCCTCCTGCCTCAGTTTCCCAAGTGCTTAAGCCACCACACTCAGGCACCACACTCCTTGTCTTGATGTTTCTTGCCCTGAAATTAATCTTATCTGAAATCAAGATTATAAACCATGCCTGGTAATATAGCTCACATCAGTAATACCAGCACTTAGGAGGCTGAGGCAAAAGGATAGAGAGTTCAAGCCCAGACTGGGCTACATAGTGATACTCTGTCTCAAAAATCAACAAAATAAAACAAAACAAAACACATACATTCATGGGGAATGTGGTGATAAACAATTCTTGAGTGACCTACATCTGGGTTGAGTATACAGCAGAGCAGCTCCCTCAAAACTATCTATTCAGTTAGCCCTCAATATAAAGGTTAGTTTAAAAACAAAACGCAACACTTGGGTTCTATGGCACATGTCTGTAACGCCACAGACATTGGAGCTGAGGCAGGGGACTGACAGTTCGAAGCCAGAGGCAGCCTGCAATTTAGTGAGATCTTGTCATCTCAAGAAGGTGTGGGGTGCAGCTCAGTGGCACAGTAATTGCCTAGCATGTGCAATGCCCTAGGTTCAACACCTACTACTGGGAATAAAACAAAACAAAACCCTAAAAATAAAGTTAAAAAATTATATACCTTGCCTTATTTTAATTGCTTCATGAGAAACTTTGCACATCCTTTTATTTTCTATTTTTCTGAATAGTCTCTTGTGGACTATAACATAAAATTATGTTTGCTTTGTGAAACAATCTGAATATATTCTTTAGTGAGTATAGTGAGTAACTATAGTGAGTATAGTTTATTTTTATTGCTATCAAAAATATATTTGGTATAAGGTTTTTATCAAAAGTATTTTATGGGCCTTAAAAGATATTTTACTATGTACTTTGTTTTTATTACTTTTTGCTATCTTTTCTTTTTCTGTTTTCTTTTCTTTTCTTTCTCGTTTTTGTGAGACAGGGTCTCATCATGTGGCCCAGGCTGGTCTTAAACCCCTAGGTCCTGGGGTCACGTGATCCTCCCACCTCAGCCTCCAAGTGCTGGGACCACAGAAGTATGTCACCATAACTAGCTGCTGTCATGACTTTTTAAAAAAATGTGTACCATGTGTGTTTTGGGAAGGTTTGTATAGATGATCCTTGACTTATGTTGGATTACAGCCCAATAAACCTATCACAAATTGATAATCTTGTATGTTGAAAATGCACTTAATATGACTAATCTACCAAACATCATGGCTTAGCAACACAGTACACTGTAGCGATCAGTAGTTTACTCAATTGCATGGATGACTGGGAGCTGTGGCTCACTGCCACAGCTCAGCAATTCAAGAGGGTATCTTACCATATATTGCTAGCTTAGGAAAAGATCGATCTTCAAAATCTGAAGGTTGCTCTTGAGGGCATTGATTCTATTTATGAATTTTCAGCTTTACGATGGTAAAAAAAAAGTATACCCATACAGCTAATATTTTTCACTTTCAGTACAGTTTTCAATAAATTATATAAGCTTTCAATACTTATTACAAAATAAGCTTTGTAGTAGATGGTTTTTCCCAAGTGTAGGTAAGTGTCAGTGTTTTGAGTACACTGAAAGTAAGTGAAACTAAGCTATGATCTTCAGTAGATTGTTGTTGTTGTTGTTGATAGGTGCCATCGAGTTGGTATCCGACTCATAGCGACCCTCAGAGGGTTTTCAATGGCTGAGTGCTTCAGGATTTCCTTGGGAGTGGATTGCCAGGTCCTTCTCCCATACCAGTACGTTAGAAGTACTAAATCCATGTTCAAGTTATGATAGTCTCAACTAACTTTGGGTTTACTGGGACATAAAGTCCATTGTAAATTGAGCAGCATCTGTATTGTGTTCACATGGTTATTTTTAAGCCATAATTTTCTTTTCTTTTTCTGGTAGTGGGGATTGAACTCAGGGTGTCATGCATGCTAGGCACATGCTTTAGGACTGAGTGACCCACCCCCAGCCCAAAACTATACTTTTCTTTTTTTCTTTTGACATAGGGTCTTACTATGTAGCCTAGGCTGGCCTTGACCCCTCAATGTTTCTGCCTCAGTCCCCCACATGCTGAACTACAAGTGTAAGCCTCCATGCAGAGGTTAAACTATAATTTTCCATAATATTCTTAATTCTCTTTTGACAGTATCTATTCATTTCTTACTAGAAACAATCATAACGAATATATTTACTTTTCTTCCTCACTCTTCTTTATTATATTACCTGATCACATCACTACTCTTAATGTTTTTATTATTAAATCTTCTTTCACTACTATTACTTGATTTGTTAATTTAGATGATCTCTTTTGACCTAGTAGAAAAATGTGGACAAGATAAAGAATTCCGACTTTTACCTACATAGGGAAAAAAAAGTAGTGGCACATTTAGAGTAATCAGTGATTATTCTGAGTGAAAATCAAACATAAATTTGGTTATCTCAAAAAACTGCATAAAAGATTTAGCAATAGAAATGTTTTCCCTAGCCAGGCACAGTGGCGCACGCCTGTAATCCCAGCAGCTCGGAAGGCGGAGGCAGGAGGATCACAAGTTTGAGACCAGAGGCAGTCTGCGTAATTTAGCGAGACCCTGTCTCAAATAAAGTGAAAAAATGGGCTGAGGGCACAGCTCAGTGGTCCAGCACTTGCAGAGCATGCAGGTTTGAGGCCCTGGGTTCAACCCCCAGTAGCGCAAAAAAAAAAAAAAAAAAAAAAGAAAAGAAAGAAATGTTTTCCCTGCCAGCACAGTGGCGCATGCCTATAATCCCAGCGGCTCGGGAGGTGGAGGCAGGAGGATCGCAAGTTTGAGACCAGACACAGTCTTCATAATTTAGCGAGACCCCTGTCTCAAAACAAGTAAAGAAAATGGGCTGGGGGTGCAGCTCAGTGGTCCAGCACTTGCAAAGCATGCAAGCGCGAGGCCCTGGGTTCAACCCCCAGTACCACAAAAAATAAAAATAAAAAAATAAAGAAAAGAAAAGAAATGTTTTCCCTGATACCTTCTGAGAAGAAGCTACTATACCAGAGGAGACAAAGGAAAGGACAGGACAGAAGGAAAAACTGCCAGATGTCCTATAAAAGGGTCACTTTTAACTCTACAGATGACTTTTGCACACTGAATATCTTAGTGCTTCTGCTATCTCAAATTCCTCCATCTTATCAGTGAGTTATAAAGACAGTGTGTTGGGGGCTGTCACATACCTCTCCCTCTTCTAACATTAGAGAATTCCTCGTTTTCTCCACCTCGCTTATCACGGTGTGGTGCTCCACTGTTATTTCTGCCATCTTCTCCTCCATGCTTTACTTCACCTTTTCCCTCGACTGCTACCACTGGCATATTCCCAGTGTTGCCATTTCCAGGAGATCCTTCAACATCTTCAGGAAAACCAGAATGTTCCAAGTGCTGATTGGGATCACCACCCAAGTAACATGGAAATGGTCCACTAGTGGACGTAAAGCTGTCTAAAGGCTACAAATATAAAATGACAGTTAAAAGCTCAGAAAATAAATTATATACTACAAAATCTTCATGATACTATAAATACTCTTTTTCAAAAATATATATTTCAGTCAGGTGTGGGAGCACATGCAAGTTCAAGGAAAGGCAGCCTGTATCATTTAGAGAGACCTTGTCTTAAGATAAAAAGTTAAAAAGGGTCAGGGTGTGCAGCCCAGTGGTAGAATGCTTGCAAAGTATACATCAGGCTCTGGGTACTGTAAAAAAAATAATAATAATTAAAATAAAATGGATCTTTCATGTTATTGGAAATATTCTTTCTCTAAGACAATTTTTCAATTTCCATTCAGCTTCTTATATGCAGGGAAAAAAAAAAAGAGAGAGGAATGATTTTGTCCACAAGCAAAACACTGAGAAATTTTGGCAGTGAATTGTTCCTATGAGTCAATCATCCAACAAACATGTAAATCTGTTTCCTTATTTTTGTTACTATTCTAAATTCCAGGGATACTATGAAGAGATAGGACCGGTATACAGTTTTAGTAAGAGGCCAGAGAAGATTATTACAACACTGTTTGATAAATTTTATAAAAAAGATTTACAAAGGATGCCATAGGAGCCTAGCAGATAGGTGCCTTACCCACACTGGGGTTGGGTTGAGAATTAATCAGGACAGGCTTCTGAGAAAAAAATGATAAACTAAGACCTGAAGAACAAAGGAATATAAGCCAAGACAAAGGTGTCATAACAATGACAGCATAAACAGCATAAACCAATAAGGGAGAGAGGATGATTTGAGAATTTTCAACATTATAGAATCAAGAGGACTTGAGGACTGAATATGGAGAGTAAAGAAAAGGAAACTGTCTGGGGACTAGACCATTTGGTGATACTCACCAAGATAAATTCTGAGGATAAGAAGGTTTCAGGGGACATAAAAGATAATAACACAGATACAGAAGGGTAAAAATTGAGGTCCCTTGGTAAGATGTCTACTAGGAAAGCGGGAATTCAGAAGAGAGATAAACATTGGGTTTATCACTTTGAGTGTCATCAGCCTGTGATGGCTGAAAACAAGTAATAACTAGGGCCTAGGCCTTTACGCGGGGCTGGGATTTAGCTCAGTTGGTAGAGCGCCGCTCTTCAGTCTCTGAGGTCCCAAGTTTGATTCCCAGCACTGCAAAAATGGGAGGAGGAACTGGCAACCCACTCCCAAGGCAGTCCTGAAACAACCTGCTATTGAAAACCCTATGAGGGTCGCTATGAGTCGGATACGACTCAACGGCACCTAACAACAACAATGGGGCTTTACGCTGAAGAACACAAAATTTAAGAGGTCTACAAGTAAAACTCAAAGAGAAACCCTACAAGGAGTTTAATAGATAAAAAATAAAAAATGAAAAAGAAAGAAAAGAAAGAAACCCTTAAAGAATGTTATAGGGAATATTTTCAAGAAGAGAGCAGCTAATATTGTTTAATGATAGTTAAACGACTGGAAATATAAAGCATACTTTCAAATTAGCAACAGAGACATATTGGCATGTATGGCAGAACCTGATTGAAGTAAATGAATATATTATATGAATACAACCAACAAAAAGCCTGGCCCTGAAATGAAGAAAGAGCAATAGATAAGGCAGTAGTTACAGGGAATATTAAGGGAACATTATCACTCAGGGATAGAAGGGATATGAATATATTTATTGCTCGAGAAGAAAGCACTGGAAGAGAGAAAATGGTTGGGGATAGTCTAGAAACAGTAGAAAGACGAAGGTTCCCAGAGAGGTGGGAGGGAATCTAATACAAAGCAAGTAGAAAAATCATCTTTAAATGGTAAAAAGAATGTGTCATCCACCAAGGTAGGAAGAAATGTAGCAAGGACTGAACAGGAGTAGCTTATCATCAGTAAATTAAAGAAGGGTCAAGGTTGAAGTTCAAGGAGCAACAATCTATTTGTTTCTGTATTCTCAGTACAGCAGAGAACAAAATTATTTTTTTAAAACAAGAGAAAAGGAAGGATGGGACCAATGAGTATGAGTCCCCCACCATACTACCAATTCCAGTGGAATTTTAGCTTTTCGTGCTGTAGATGCTACTCAGGGTATGGTCTGCAGACTAGCAGCAGCAGCATCAACTAGGAGGTTGGTAGAAAAGCAAATTTGCAGGTCCTGTCCCAGACTTGATAAATCAGAAACTCTAGGATTGACAACAACCCAGAGATCTGTGCTATAACAAGCTCACCATTAAATTTTGAGAAATACTGCTTAAAAGAATGTGCAACTCAAAGGAGAAACAAAACTCTAAAATTTTTCTCTCTGTGCTCTTAGAAATATAATCTACTTCATAAAACTAAACTCCAAATGTACCAGTCTGAAGAACCATATTGATTTGAAAGGATACAGAAGTATGCTTTTTATGTTTACACACACACACACACACACACACACACACACAAACACACACACACACACACACAGTATTTCATATCTGGAAGTCCTTATTTTAGTTTCAGACTATTATCCATTCCACTAAATAGTTATTATAGACATGGATCATCTTTTGATTCCACAAAGCAATAATGTCTAATAATTCAATCTTTCAGATTTTCCACCTTCTAGAAAGTGATCTAGATAGTATTCAACTATTTAAAACTTGAGTGAAGACAAAACTGTGAAATAAAAAACAACTTTCTTTTAAACAATAATCTGTTAAATGAGGTGAGGCCCTAGAAGGCATGAGGTACTCTTACCTGAGAGATTTAGTAAAATCAATGGGAAACAGTGCTTTCAGACCATGAACCCCATGGAAAGGACAGAAGCCAGGGCAATATGATTAGCCACAAGACTTCCTCTTCCTCTAAGTAACCTGAAGTAACCTATGGAAATGATTTGCTACTATCTTTACCCATAAAACTCCACATAATCATGTAAATCAAGAGGTTCAAATCTTTATGTTCATTTTAAGAACACTCAAGAAACTCTGCAGGTCATAAAGGGTCTATGTATCTGAAAATCCACCAAGTATCTGAAAGATGTCACTTTAAAGAAGGAATGTGTGAAGCCAGGCACAGTCGCTCACACGTGTACTCCTAGTGATTTGGGAGGCAGAGGCAAGAGGATCACAAATTCAAGGCCAGAGGCAGGCCTGTATAACTTAGCAAGACCCTATCTCAAGATAAAAAAGGAAAAAAGGGACTGGGGTAGAGTACTCAGTGGTAGGGTACTTGCAAGGCATGTGCAATGGCTTGGGTTCAGCCCCCTTGTACTGCAATTAAAAAAAAAAAAAAAAAAAAAAGCAGCAATGTGTGAAGCTGGGCGTGGCAGCACATACCTATAATCCCAGCAACTCAGGAGGCTGAGGGAGGAAAATCACAAGTTTGAGGGCAGAGGTAGCCTGCGTAATTTAGCATGACTGTGTCTCAAAATAAAAAATGGGCTCGGCATGATGGTTTACTAAACCTGTAATCCCAGTGACTCAGGAGGCAGCAGCAGGAGGATCAGAAGTTCAAAGCCAGAGGTAGCCTGTGTAATTTAGCGAGACCCTGTCTCAAGGTAAAAAAATTAAAAATGCACTGGGGGTGCAGCCCAGTGGTAAAGCACTTGCAAAGTATGTACAAGGGTCTGGGTTCAGCCCCAAGTGCCCCAAAAAGAAGCAATGTGTGCCATTATGGCATTACAATGGTGGAAGTAGTAGGTGTGCCCAAGACCAATTAATGGGGCTAGACACAAGTGTTACTGGCCCAAAAAGAATTCTGAATTTTGGCCATCCAGGCTTATAATGCAGAGAGAAATGCTGAACTTAAGGGTTTAGATATTGATTTTCTGGTCATTGAACATATTCAGGTGAACAAATGCTAGATATACAGAGCTAATGGTCATATTAACCCACACATGAGCTCCTCCTGCCACTGACATGAACCTCACTGAAATGGCAGAAACTGTTCCTAAATCAGAAGAGGAGGCTGCACAAAAGAAAAAGATATCCCCAGCCTTGCATGGTGGTACATGCTTGTAATCCCAGCACTTGGGAGGCTAAAGCAGGAGGACTGACATAAATTTGAGGCCAGCCTGGGCTACATAGTGAGTTTCAGGCCAGGTTGGGCTACCTTGTCTCAAAAAAAAAAAAAAAAAAAAAAAAAACTGCCCCCCAAAAAACAAATACTTATGGCACAGGAATAAATTCAGCATTCAGCATACACATTCATGTGTTTTTAAAATTTGAGAAAAATACCCAGGTGTTGTGACACATATCTGTAATCATAGCACTCAAGAGGCTAGGATGGGAAGATACTGGGTTCAAGGTTAGCCTGAGCTACATAGCGAGACCCTGTCCCAAAAACAAACACCTTCCCACCAACCCTCCTCCCCAAAATAAGAACATAAATAAAATAAAATCTGAGAACACTAAGAAGTAAGATTCGATTGCATTATGAACTGAAAAAGGAAGGGGGCATAAAAATCATTATTTCTGTAAGATACACTGAATTATATTAGAACAGGGCTGGAGGAAAAAGTGGGGAGAGGATGTGAAAATGCCAAATAGAAATATAATTGTCAGAACCACTCTTATCATTATCAGAAAGACTTGTTGAAGAGAAAAAAAATAAAATGGGCTTTTGGTAATTTTTCTTTCAGATTTTCTCTTCTAATACTGCACCTTAACTAAAATTTAAAGATTATTTCTACTAAAAATTTTAATCCAACAGATTATAGTCAATATGAAGAACAGATTTACTTGTGTGAAAATTACTCAATTTTCTTCCTTAACTGAAGTTTTAAGCATGGGCACTAATATAACAAGTTTACCCTCTGTATCCCCATCTTGCCTCTCCCAGAATACTAATACACAAACATATATTATGAATTATAATAGAATCCTTAAGTATTATTAATTCTTTGCATATGCTACAATTATATACCTACTTAACTCACAAAAATAAAAATATAAATGTTTAAACATTTTAGAGGTATGTTTCTAAAGTGATGAATAGCATGCACACCTGCTATTAACAGAAGGTTTGCACTGAATTCTGATATACCACTTTGAAAACTTGTTGTTAGTTGCCATCAAGTTGGGTTCAACTCATAGCAACCCTATGTACAACAGAATGAAACATTCCCCAACACTATGCCATGCCCAGAACTATTGTCAGTGCTTCTCTGCTATTCATACGGTTCTCAACGATGGACTGCTTCAGAGGTGGATTGCCAGGTCCTTCTCCCTAGCCTACAGCACCTGGTATTCCCAGGCGGTCTCCCATCTAAGGACTAACCAGGCCTGACCTTGCTTAGCTTCCAAGATCAGGTGGGATAGGATGCCAGGGTGCTATGGCTGCAGACTTAAAATATTAGCAAATAAAAAATGTCATTTTTACCTCTTCTTGTCCAAATTGCTCCATAGAATCACAGTAAACTTCACTGTCTGAATCACTTGTCAAATGCTGAATTCCTGAAATATCTTCATTTATATCTAAATAGGAACAAATATCCAGGTAATATAATACTCTAATAGAAGACAAACACATTTTTATTCCATTTTCAAAACTTATCAGCTTTATATTGTCCATACTGAGAGAAAATTTTGATTTACCAAGTCAATTTTATTTATTTATTTATAGACAAAGTCTTACTATTTAATTTAGGTTAGCCACAAACTTCTGATCCTCCTGCCTCAGCCTCACAAGTGCTGAGATTACAGGCGTGCACCACCACAGCTGGCTCAAAGTCTTTTTTTTTATGTTACTAAGCTTTAAATTTAGTTGATAGTTCTTATTTGAAAAGATTACAAGCCAGGCATCGTGGCACTTGCCTGTAATCCTAGTGAATCAGAAGGCAGAAGAGGCATGAGGATTGCAAGTTTCAGGCTAGAAGCAGCCTGTGTAGCTTAGCAAGACCCTGTCTCAAAAATAAAAAGGGAGCTGGGATGCAGCTCCTTACTAGAGCATTTGCAAAGTATGCACAAGGCCCTAGGTTCAACCACCTAGTCCTGCAAAAATAAATAAATAAATAAAAGAAAATAAAGGAAGGAAGGATTACAAAGTATTTTATCACTGAGTTTTATGAAGACAGTCCTGATAAAACCTTAGAAAACCTAATAATCTTATAAGAGAAAACTGATCACCAGCTAGATAGCCTAAACTTGGAATGCAACTGTACAAGCTTGATGTTACACTAAGAAATGATGTTTCCTGGTTTCTGGAATGAATGTGTAGCAATATAAATGATTTACCATAAATATACTATATGCTTACCTCTAAACCCCTAGGATATGAAAAAAACTATAACATTTTGCAGATTAGAAAACAAAGGTATTGGAAACATAATGGAAGCTGTTAATTTGTACAGTAACTACAAAAATAAATGAATAATTTAAAAAATTCACACATACAAAAAGAGAAACCAAAGATATTAGCTAGGCACAGTGGCACACATTTCTAATCTCAGCTACTTGGGAGGCTGAGGCAGGACAGCATGTTTGAGGCCAGCTTAGCTCCATAGCAAATTCAAGGCCAACTCGGACAACTCAGTGAGACCCTGTCTCAAAATTTAAAAATTTTAAAAAGGGCTAAGGATAGAGCCGGGCGTGGTGGTGCACGCCTGTAATCCCAGTGGCCTCGGGAGGCGGAGGCAGGAGGATCGCGAGTTTGAGACCAGAGGCAGTCTGTGCAATTTAGTGAGACCCTGTCTCAAAAAAGTTAAAAAATGGGCTGGAGGCAGCAGCTCAGGGGTCCAGCACTTGCAAAGCATGCAAGTGTGAAGTCCTGGGTTCAACCTCCAGTACCGCAAAAAAACAAAAAAAAAAGGGCTGAGGATATAGCCCAATGGTAGAACACTTGGATAGCGTACACAAGGCCCTGGGTTCAATGCCCACTACCAGAAAACAAACAAACAGACAAAGGCATTGTATAAGCAAGGATAAAAGAAATAGCAATAAAAGTAAAAATTTTAAAGATTTTATTTTAAAATATCATATGATAATACAATAAAAATATCAAAATAAAAATATAAAAGTTCTGGCCCTAAGCCAGGCATGGTGGTTCACATTTGATTCTAGTACTCTGGAGGCTGAGGCAGGAGGATCTCAAGTTTGAAAACAGCCTGGGCTGCATAGTGAGACTCTATCCCACAAAAAAATAAATTAATAAAAATTTTCTGGCCCCAATTCACTGTCTTTCAAAGCTATAAACTCTCATAACATTAACAAATCCTAAGATATTGCAAAATAAGAAGTTATTAAATTCTAAACAAGGTGTCCAACCTTTTGGCTTCCTTGGGCTACACAGAGTAAAGAGGAATTTTCTCGGGCAGCACTTAATATAGCTAGTATATATACTAATAAGACTTCTTTATACATATATATATGTGTGTGTATATATATACACACACATATATATATACATATATACTGTTATAAAATTTAGAGAAATGAGAATATAAAACTAGTGAGAAATTTGATTTTTTTTTTTTTTTTTCAGTACTTGGGGATTGAAACCAGAGCCTCACATATACTTAGCAAGTGCTCTACCAGTGGGCTGTCCTCCCAGCCCAATTTTTTTTTTTTTTTCTCGGTACTGGGGGTTGAACCCAGGGCCTCACTCTTGCCTGCTTTACAGTGTTGTACCACTAAGCTGCACCCCCAGCCCATTTTTCTTACTTTTTTTTTGAGACAGGTTCTTGCTAAATTATGCAGACTGCCTCGGCCTCAAACTTGCAATCCTCCTAACTCTGCCTCCCAGGCCGCTGGGATTACAGGAGTGCGCCACTGCACCCAGCTTGCATTTTTTATTTTTTGTCTTGAGACAGCGTCTCCTTAAATTATGCAGCCTGCCTCTGGCCTCAAATCTGTGATCCTTCTGCCCCCCACCCCACCCAAATTGCTGGGATTACAGGCATGAGCTACCACACCTAGTTTGACCCTGTTTTTGTAAAACTAATTTATCAATGTCTGGTTTGATGGAAGTGGTAGCAATTCTTAGTCCTCACCTAAATTTTGTGATGGTCAATTCACAGTGTCTATAACTGCACCAAGTTAGATTTTCAAAAATATTATCAGCGAGGGCTGTGTTTTATTTGCCAAATTGCCAAAAACTCATGTAAATTTCTGATGTACCCTTAATAGCTTTGAACAGCTTCGAATCACTTCAAACTGAACCCCATTATACTCAACTGACCAGGTGGTGGGTGATAGTACTAACCTGACGCATCTTACTGATTGTGACATATTTATGCATATTTATTTAAAGGTTAGAATTTGATAGAAAGGCACCATTCTGTGTCATTCCATAAACATGAGCAATATCACTTTGGAACTTTAAAATCACAACTCTGTATGGAGTCACAAAGAAAATAATATGTGATAACACACGATGTTAAAAGATTTTGTGGGGATGCATTACTAGCTGTCCTGGGCCATATGAAGCCTATGGGCTGCAGGTTGGAAGTTCTAAAAAGTTCCTTGTTGTTGTTGTTAGGTGCCATCGAGTTGAGTCCGACTCATAGCGACCCTCATGGGGTTTTCAATGGCTGTTTCGGGATTGCCTTGGGAGTGGGTTGCCATGTCCTTCTCCCAGTTTGCGGTGCTGGGAATCGAACTTGGGACCTCAGAGACTGCAGAGCAGTGCTCTACCAACTGAGCTAAATCCCAGCCCAAAAAGTTCCTAAATATCCTAAAATTATTAAAAGAATACTCTAATCATAAGAAAAGGGCTGAACAAAGAAGTTTTTGAGGATAGTACCTTGGTGAACGCAGACAGTAGTTTTTCCAGTTTGTTCCAAATTTTGATCTACAGGTTTTACTTCTTCAGCATTTTGACTACTCAAGGAAGAATCACTATGAACATCATTCGGTACATCCTGAACATAGCTGTCTTTATCATAGCCATTGGTGACAATGATCTCCAAATTCTTGTGGTCTGCTGATTTCTTCATCATTTTCTTATCTTTTTGAGAAAATGGGCAGATTCATAAAGGTTCACAGTAGGTCAGCTGCTGCACAGTACATTCTAACATTTTCTCGTCATTTCCCAAACTATCATAATCCCTTTGAAGGATTGCTTACTTGGATCAGAGTGATAGGGTGTTAACTTCAGAAGAGTTTTACTATGTGCTGAGAGCTCGCCCCAAGATAGGGTTGGCTGAAAAACTACTTTGGTTCCCTATAACTCTTCTTTTTTTTTTTTTTTTTTTTTTTTTTTGCGGTACTGGGGGTTGAACCCAGGGCCTCGTGCCTGCATGCTCTGCAAGTGCTGGACCACTGAGCTGCACCTTAGCCCGTTTTTTTTTACTTTTTTGAGACAGGGTCTTGCTAAGGTACGCAGACTGCCTCTGGTCTCGAACTTGCGATCCTCCCGCCTCCGCCTCCGGAGCCGCTAGGACCCTATAACTCTTCTAAAATCCCTCTTGAAGCTGTCTCTCAGGCATAGGAAAACTGCTCCAAAGATAAGATTTAGATAAGATAAAGGGGTCTGCACAGGTGATAATAAGATTCTTGAAGATGGGAAGGTGAAATAGAGTTTTAGTGTTTCTCTCCCTCTTCTAAAATAGTTCTCCTACAAATCACTGGCACTCCTACTAATAAGGCTCCCTGAATGCAGTCTCCCATGAGTCTGGTGTTCCCTTTTCATCAAAACTTATGTCTGAGCCAGGAAGTTATCATGCAAATGAGAGAAGCAGGACCCCGCAGAAGGGAGGGGCTTCCATCTAGAGCCTCTTCCAGACTTCTGGAAGGAATTGGACCTCAAGGGGAGGAGCCTAGGATGGAGGGTGGCACCAGAAGGGCGGAGCTTCCCACAGAAATGGACAGGACAAGGGAGAAATTTCTGCAGGGAGTACACCCCCAGGAAGTGCGCTAGAGGGGCAGGCTCTACCAGAGCCTAGGTCAACTTGCCCTGGCAAGCACAGGACCTTGGACAGGGCAGCCTATAGGTGTAGGCAGTTATGGGCCTCAGACGTACCTGGTCAAAGTAATAACAACACCAGAGCGCCCACAAATGTGGTACCCATATGAGTCCAAGGACTTGAAGGACCTACTTTGGAGGCTGAGACAGAGGGCTGCAAGTTCGAGGCCAATCTGGGCTACATAGTAAGATCCTGCCTCAAAAAAAACCAAAGGTAGTTGGGTTCAGTAGCACACGACTGTAATCCTAGTGACTCAGGAGGCAGAGGCAGAAGGATTGTAAGTTCGAGGCCAGAGGCAGCCTGCATAAATTAGAGAGACCATGCCTCAAGATTAAAAAAAAAAAAGAAGGGGTTGGGAGTTGCGGTTACAGCTCAGTGGTAGAGCACTTGCAAAGTATGCGTGAGGCCCTGGGTTCAGCTCCTAAGTACAACAAAACAAACTAACCAACTAACTAAAAAAACCAAGGGTTGGGGATGTAGCACAGTAGAGAGTGCTTGCTTAGCATTCTCAAGGCCAGTGTATAATCCTCAGCACTGGAAAAGAAAAAGGTTAGATAGTAAATTATAGGTACAGCACTTGCCTAACACGTGTGAGGTCTTAGGTTTGATTTAAAAAGAAAACAAAAAACCCTGTATTCTATTCTCTGGATTCCATTTTATTTTATTGGAAACAACACATTAAAATAATACATATCTAATGCAGCATTTCATGGACTTCATTTGGAGTAACCTATATTCTTTTGTGTGTATGTGTGTTACTGGGGGTTGAACCCAGGGCCTCACGCTTGCATGCTTTGCAAGTACTGGATCACTGAGCTGCATCCCTACCCCATTTTTTTACTTTTTTGAGACAGGGTCTCGCTAAGTTACGCAGACTGCCTCAGGTCTCAAACTTGCGATCCTCCTGCCTCAGCCTCCGGAGCCGCTGGGATTACAGATGTGCGCCACCGCACCCGGCTCTGGAGTAACCTATATTCTTGTCAGCGTTTAATTAACACCTGTTTCCTTAATGTGTAAGGCTGCCTCTCCCTATATTCTGTGGTAGAGCCCTTTGATCCATAGCAAAACTGGTGGTAGGGTCAACAGCCCCACATCCCACCACATACACTAATCCTATGCAGTCCCAAATCTGCCCAAATGTCTTTATATCCTTTTATCTTTAGTGTAAAATTATTAACCCCTTATGCAAAACTTACCATTATCACTTTGTTGTGCTTGGTTTACTTCTTCCTGAGCCTCTTCTTCCTCAGACTCAGCTCCACTATCACTGCTTTCAGCTTTACCATTGATAGTTTTGGCATTTGGAGTAGAACTTAGAACATTACCAAGATCTAAAACAAAATGGCCACTTAAATCTCTAATGTAGTAATATACAATAATGCAATAATATACAAATAAAATAATTTTGAGTTAAAATTTAGAATTTTATGTATAAGTGACAGTATTCTTTCTGAATATAAATATACACGTAAAGATTCCTTCAATTATCAATTTACAACAAAAATGATAAACCTATATTAAATCTATCAACAAGGTAGAATATAAATTATTTTCAAGTTGACATCAATCAAAATAGTAAAGTTAGAATAAATTATATTCTTCATACATAGAAAATGAAGAGATACTTGCTATATATAAGCTAGCCTGCTGAAAACATAAAAATGCTATTTTTGGCTCTTCCAACAATCTCATCAATAGTTAGACTCCATTTTAAAATTTGTTATGCCTTTATTACTTACAGTTTCAGGTATACAATTTAAATTTTTATGTCTTTATGATATATAAGCCCTTTCCTTCCATTGTTCCTTTGTTTCTTCCTTACTTCCTTCTTTCCTTTCCTTTCTTTTTCTTTTTTCAATACCAGGAGGTTGAACCCAGGGCCTCAAACATGCTAGGTAAATGATCTACAACTAAGTTGTACACCTAGCCCTTTTTAGTTTGAGTAGAGTCTCACTAAATCATGCAGGCTGCCTCTGGCCTTGAACTCATGATCCTCCGACCTCAGCCTCCCAAATCACTGGGAATTCAGGCGTGTGCTATGGTACCTGGTTCTGTAAACCTTTTCCTAAATCATCAATTAATGTGACCTATCGTTTTATTTATTGATTTGTTTTTTAAGTGGTGTTGGAGAGCAAACCCAGGACCATTAGGTAAGTACTGTACTACTGAGCTACATTCCCCAGCATTTTAATTTCCTCCTTTCTTTTTTTCTTTTCTTTTTCTTTTTTTTTTTTTTTTTTTTTTTTTTTTTTTTTTTTTTTTTTTTTTTTTTTTTTTTTTTTTTTTGAGAAACGTTCTCATATTGTAGCCCAGGCTAGTCTTGAATTCACAATCCTCCTGCCTCAGCCTCCTCCTGAGTGCTAGGATTACAGGCATGAGTCACACACCTGCCTCTGATCTGTCACTTTAAAAAAGCAAATTATTAGCTGTATGTGGTGGTGCATGCCTATAGTCCCAGCTCACAGGAGGTTGAGGCAAGAAGATCAAGGCAAATTCAAGGCCAGCCTGTTCTATGTAGAGAGTTGCAGGTCAGCTTGAACTATACAGTGAGAGCCTGTATCCAAAAACAAAACAAAAGCCAGGCACAGGGGCACACACTTGTAATCCCAGTGACTTGGGAGGCAGAGCCAAGAGGATTGCAAGTTTGAAGCCAGAGGCAGCCTGTGTAATTTAGTGAGACCCTGACTCAAAATTAAAAGATTTAGAAAATGGATTAGGAGTGCAGTCCAGTAGTAAAGCACTTACAAAGTATGTGCAAGGCCATGTGTTCAACCCAAAGTACTGAAAAAAGAAAAATGCTGCAGAAACTGAGGATAGAACCTTAATCTGATAAAGGGTTCTGAAAAACTCTAGCATCATGCTTAATGTTGTTGTTGTTAGGTGCCATCAAGTTGGTATTCGACTCATAGTGACCCTATGTACAACAGGAGAAATACTTTGTCAGTGCTTCTCTGCTATTTATAGGATTTTCAATGGCAGATTGATTTTTTTGGGGTGGAGCGGGTTGCCGGGTCCTTCTCCCAAGCCTACAGTATCTGGTGTTCCCAGGAGGTCTCTCATCCAAGTTCTAATCAGGCCCAATCCTGCTTAGCTTCCAAGATCTGACAGGATTGGATGCCATAGAGCTACGGCTGCAGGCATACTTAATGTTAGGCCTCCTAAAATATGGTAGGAGGCAAAGATGTCTGCTTTTGCCATCTTTACTTAATATTATACTGTTAAGTTTTATCCAGGGCAATTAAGCAACCAAGAAAAAAAAAACATTCAGCTTAGAAACAATGAAGTAAAATAACCTGTTTGCAGATGACATGTTCTTATATACAAAAAACTGAAGATTCTACAAAAAAAATTAGAATAAACAGTACAACGAGGATAGAGCATAAAAGATCAATATGGCCAAATCAATTATGTTTCTGTAAGCTAACAATAAATGCAAAAATGGAATTAGAAAACAATCCAATTTACAATAGCATCAAAATAATAAAGTATTTGGAATTGCAGTGTTATTCACAATAGCTAAGATATGGAATCAATCTAGATGTCCATCAACAAATGTGTGGATAAGGACATTGTGGTATATAAACACCATGGTGTTTTATGCATTCATGAAGAACCACAAAATTATGGCATTTGCTAGAAAATGGATGGAACTAGAGATCATTTTAAGCAAAATAAGCCATACCCAGAAAGATACACATCATGTTTTTCCTCATGTGTGGATATTATACTTTAATATATATTCATTTGGGGCTGGGATTTAGCTCAGTTGGTAGAGCACTGCGCTGCAGTCTCTGAGGTCCTGAGTTCAATTCCCAGCACCACAAAATGGGAGAAGGGCCTGGCAATCCACTCCCAAGGCAATCCCGAGACAGTCAGCCATTGAAAACCCTAGGAGGGTCGCTACGAGTCAGATACCGACTCGATGGCACCTACCAACCAAGCAATATATTCATTATTAAAACATATAGGTCATGGAAATAAATAAAAATAAATTAAATAAATAAAGTACTTGGAAGTACATTCAATGGAAGAAGATGTAAGACACACTGCAAATGACAAAACATTGTAGAAAGATATTAAAGATGTAAATAAATGGGAAAACACTGTATGTTCATGATTGTTGACATGGCAACAGTCCCCAAAATGATCTATAAATTCACTGCAGTTCCTGTCAAAATCCTAGCTAACTTTAATGCAAAAACTGACCAGCAAATTCTAAAATTTGTATGAAACTGAATCAAGAATCAAGGATAGTCAAAACAATCTTGAAAGGTCATGTGTGGTGGAGCATGCCTGTTATCCCAGCACTTAGGAGGCAGAGGTAGGAGAATTGCAAATTGAAGGCCAGCTTAAGCTCCACCATGAGAGCTTGTCATAAGATAAAAATAAAAATAAAGTAAGATAAAATCTTGAATAAGAACAAAATTGAAGGACTCGTACTTCTTGACTTCAAAACTAACCATGCATGTGTATTTTGAAAAAGACTAAGTGAAGCTGGTACATCTGTTGAAGCTGGTACATCTGTTCTATGGGCCTAAATTGTTACTTTAAATAAGGTACATTGTTTTAAAAAAGTCAAGACAACAAACTGTTTTGCACAGTTTGCATAGGCTGCCCCGGACCTTGAACTTGTGATTCTCCTGCCTCAACCTCCAGAGTTGCTTGGATTACAGACATGTGCCACAGTGCCTGGGTAACTTGGCAACTATTACACTTCTAATTATTTTTTCTTACAGGTATACTTTCACTTGTGTAAAGCGATATATGTACATAGTCTCAGCAGTATTTCTTAAAGGTCAAAGATAAAACAATCCAAATGTCCCCCAGAATGCTTTGAGTTAAATGAATTATGGTGTGAGTCGACAATTCCTTACTTAACAACCTTGGATCCAGATAATATTTTGAAATCCTAAATTTACTAATTTTGTAAAAGTCATGTTTGTTGTGTTATTGTTAGGTGTCGTCGAGTTGGTCTGACTCACAGTGACCCTATGTATAGCAGAACGAAATACTCTCTGACATTGTGCCATGCCTGGCACTATTGTCAGTGCTTCTCTGCTATTCTTAGGGTTTTCAATGGTGGATTATTTTTGGAGTAGGTTGCCAGGTCCTTCTCCCTAGCCTGCAGCACCTGGTATTCTCAGGCAGTCTCCCATCCAAGGACTAACCAGGCCTGATACTGTTTAGCTTCCAAGATCAGGTGGGATCAGATACTAGGGTCCTATGGCTACAGACACGAAAGTCATATAGTATATAATATTATATAATATTATATAATGCCTCCAATATGGAGGCTCAGGCTCCATTCAAAAAAAAAAAACCCTCTTTCTCTAAAAAGTAATAAGATTTTTGTACAAAACATATGTTGTTGTTGTTGTTAGGAGCCGTCAAGTCGGTATCCAACTCATAGCGACCCTCATAGGGTTTTCAATGGCTGAGTGCTTTGGGATTGCCCTGGGAGTGGATTGTCAGGTCCTTCTCCCAACAAAACATATAGTTACACTAAAAAACATAAAGAATCAAAGTAGAGCCAGATGTTGTGGCACATGCCTGTAATTGCACAGACTCAAGTAGGAAGATCACAAGTTCAGGCTAGAGGCAGCCTGAGCAATTTAGTGAGATCCTATCTTGAAATAAAAGGTGAAAAGGGCACTAAAGGTGCACCTCAGTAGTACAGCATTTGCTTAACATGAGTAAAGCCCTGGGTTCAACCTCTAAGTACTAAAAAGATCAGGAACAAAAATAACAACCAAAAATATCAAATTAGCTTCATGACATTCAGATAGGTTTTGCTCCTCAATCAGTTCACTGCCAAATGAATTTTTAAAAAAATCTTTGGTCTTCAAAGCTTTGTTGTTGTTAGGTGCCATCAAGTCGTGTCCGACTCATAGCAAACCTCATTAGGGTTTTCAATGGCTGATTGTTTCAGGATTGCCTCAGGAGTGGATTGCCACATCCTTCTCCCATTTTTGTGGTACTGTGAATTGAACTCGGGACCTCAGAGACTGCAGAGCGGTCCTCTACCAACTGAGCTAAATTAAAGTTTTAGGGATTATTAAATTATAGCTAAGTAACTGTGGACTAGCTGTTCCTCTTCTGTTTTTATACTTAGTTATTCAAATATGTGCCTCTGACCAGTAGACTAGACAATACTAAAGTAGGTCCACATTTATTCTGATTGACACAGAGAAAACGTTTTTTTTTTTTTTAACAAAATAAGCAAGACATGTAAAAAGGTCTGTTTGTTAATATTTGACTCCTCTAAGCAAATCAGATAGAGAATGGTATGGGTACAGAGTTATGCCCAATAAACAGTCACTATAAATTGCACATGGTTTATCACCATGACAGAGGCAAACTATAAGGCCTGTTTATGGTATAGGAAGACTACTGTTCTGAAACACTGCAATTTGTCAATAATTAAGAGATGCCTTATTAAATAGGAATACCAGGCTAATTTTTAACCAAAGCATTTATAATTTTCATTTAAATTTATTCTTATGGTCTCATTTTACTTGGCTTGCTAAAAACACTTAAAGAGGAATATTTACAGTTAATACTGGCAAATCTTGCATTTTATTAGATCCTTTACTGAGAACATGAAAACAAAATTCAAAAAACACACAAAAAGAAAACAAAACTAAATGAATTTACTTGATGTTTTATTTTAGCTTGCCATGCTACAGTTAAGCCATACTGTAAACAAAACTATGAATTCTGTTATAATTTTGTATAAGTGAACCATCTGGTATGTTTTAATAACTTAACTGTTAAGGGTTAAAAACTTAAGAACCTATAATATTTTGAAACTTCATGTGATATATTTGCTTAGAATGAAAATTCCTAGGTGACAAACTTGTAAGTAACATAAACTAGTTCAGAATTCTTTTGGGCTGTAAATCTTCAACAAAATTTTTGCATGGATTTCATTATTCCTACCTTCTAAATATTTAGAGATTTTCTCCAGTCGGACTGGCATGTGAAAGTAAAAGAAAAAATTAGACATATAAATATCAATGCATGTATAATATATCAGTTATTAGATTTAAAAACAGGTAAGATAGAGCCAGCCACAATGGAATACACCTATAATCGTAGCGCTCAATAGGCTGAGGCAGGAGGATCAAGATTTTGAGGCCAGCCTAGACTACACAGTGAGATCCTATCCCCCCAAAAAAAAAAATTTGTAAAAAAGTAAAATAGTCCAACCTGAGGTTAAATCAGAACTCCTGCCACTCTTTTTGTCTTCTACAATTTCATAAAATGGACCTATGACATGCAACAATTCTTCAACTTTTTCAGTCATTGGCATAGTTTCAAGAATCTGTAAAGGGAAGAAACAAATATTGTGAAATCACAAACTATTCATTAGATCTATACTCACATCAAATAATCTAATGTTTCCAATTTATCAATAATATTGAGATTTATACTTCACTAACAGATTCCCTAATGGATCTACAATAATTACATACTTAATATATATACACTCCTAGAAAAATTTCAAGTATACTAAAGATATATAAAATTATTCTTATTTTGAAGACTATCTTACAAAACCTTCATATAAAGTTTTATATAATAATCTTTTAAATTGTGCATTAAAACATGTACCTTTAATTAAATAATAAGAAACTATGGGGTTATAATAAAATTATGATGTCTGTCCTTTAATACTAAGGTTTTATTTCTAAAAGGCTATAAAAGTAAAGTAGAAAATGATAACCACTTTTAGATAGTTTTATAACCAGGAGTCAATTTACAATCCTGATTTTTCTTTCTCCTTCCTTCCCCCCTCCTTTCCTCCTTTTCTTTTTTCTTTTTTTCTTTTCTTTATTTTCTTTCTTTTCTTTCTCTTTTCTTCTTCCTTTTGACAGAGTCTTACTATGTAGCCCAGGCTGATCTTCCTGCCTCTGCCTCCCAAGTGGGAGGATTATAAGCATGCACCCCCATGCCTGGCTCTTACAATTATTACATTTATAAAGCAAGGTAAATTAACTGAAAAGTCATTCAACTAAATAGCTATCAACTGGTAACTGATCAAAGACATTAAAATACTTGTATATATGGAATATTTTGCAGATATTACAAAGAAAAAAGTTATCTCTGTGTGCTGATTTTTAAAAATCTGTAATTTTTCTTTATAGGATAAAAAAGCTAATTGCTGCACAGTATATTTAATATAATGCTAGTACTGGCTTGCTTGCTTTCCCTTTTCTTTCTTTCTCTCTTTCTTTCCTTCCTTATTTTATTTTATTTTATTTATTCTTTGTTGAGACAGAGTCTTGCTGTGTAGCCCAGGCTGACCTAGAACTATGTAGTATAGGCTGGCCTTGAAGTTTCATTAATCCTCTTGCTTCAGCCTCCCAAGTACTGGGATTCCACGCGTACACTACCATGCCTGGCTCTTCTTTCTTTTTTAAATAAGAGGATATTTACATCCTTTCTGAGTCAATCTATGAAATACAACTAAAAGTAATTGTAACCTAGGCTAGAGATGTAGTGGTAGAGTATGTGCTTATCAGCATGTGGGAAGCCCTGGGTTTGATCCCACTGAAGAGTGAAAATGGAAGGAATGGGGAGAATCAACTTCCATCAAGTATTTATTTGGATACTAATGATTTTTTTATCTTAACCAGGGCGTTGAGCACGTGAAAACAATCACTCTGTCCCCTCAACCTGATTTTGACACGATGCCTATCAACACCATCATTCACAATGTGTATGTATGTGGGAGGAAAGGCTGTTGAGAGAGATTATACATAACAAACTATATTAATGATAACTAGTTTTAGGGATTATAGTTTAATTTGATAGTTCACAGCAAGTTACCTAATTACTGTTCTTATCAAAGGATACAAGTGAAAAGAATGCTTTAAGCATAAAATTTTTATTTATTTATTTATCATTCTATCTATCTATCATCTATCAGTAGTAGGGGATTGAACTCAGGGCCTCATACATGCTAGGCAACTGCTCTACCAGTGAACTGCATCTCCTGTCCTTTTTCTATTTTTTATTTTGACACAGAGTCTAAGTTACACAGGCTATCTCTGGCCTCAAACTTGAGGTCCTCCTGCCTCCATCTCCTGGGATTACAGGAACTCAGCCAAAACTTCTTTTTGTTAACGAAAATATTTGTTATGAGTCTGGGGTTATGGGGAACATTTTTATAACTTACAGATATGTAATTTATAATATACTAGGAGTAAAATAATAATTCCAAGAATTCAATTTAAGCCAAAAATAGAAACCATAGGATGTTTATTTTGACATGACCAAAGTTAAGCTAATAAATGGCAGAGATATAATTGAAACATAAGCCAGCAGCCTTTACAGTATCGCACACTGCCAAAATAAGAAGATAGACTTAGCAGAATCCAGTAAGGCAACCACACATCCCAACTTGATTTCCACTCAACACCTCCTCTGATCTTCCTCCAAAACAGAAAACTTTTTGTTATCTCTCAATTAAAGCTTATTTCTCAAATCGTTCTCAAGTTTATTCTTAAGTAGGGTGTGCAATTTAGTGTTTGGTTTCTCACTAAGAAAGTGAACCGTGGGCTACAAATGTCAGAACTAAATAAAAGAGTATGTACTAGCACTAAACATGTACAAATATTGAGTATTCTTTCAATAAGCTAAAATTTGCGTAGTGAATATAATCAGGACATAAGTGGCCATGGAAAGAATTTATGAGGTTATTCTCTAAACAAGAAACTTTTAAAATACAACAAACAAAAGCAATTATTTAAGCCATTTGTAAAAATCTCTCCCCCAAAGCAGGCCTTGTGGCCTATGCCTATAATCCCAGCACTTGGAAAGTTGAGATAGGAGGATCATGAATTTGAGGCTAGCCTGGGCAACATAAAGAATTCCTGGCCAGCTTGGGCTACATGGTGAGCCCTATCTAAAATATCAAAATAAATAGAACATAACAACAAAAAGAAACTGGCATTCAGAGTTTTCTCTCACTTTCCAAAAAATGGTTATTGGGATTCAAAACTTAAGATACATGTCAACTCGCAGTACTCAGAGAAAGCCAATGTTCTAGACTTGCAGAGCATTTTTGGTGGGGATGTAGAATGTACATTGTTTTACTCTTTCTGACTTTAAACTGTGGCTCCATCATTGATTAATAAAATTAGACAGGAAAAATAGGTAAATTTTAGTTAATGTGACAACTCAACTTTGCAATATAGAAGTACATGCTAAAATTTCATGCTAAAATTGTAATGCTATTTGAAGTAAAGAAAAAGGAATAGTTATCAAACCAAAAGGCTTTGGATTCTCTTTTTCTTTCTGCTTTTGAAAGGCTTCTTTGTTTATGTGTTGCTGATAGTGTTAACAGCCAAAACAATTAAACTCTGCCCTCTGTTGTAAAGTCCACTAAATAAGAAATTGTGAAAATGTAACAAAGGGCACAACTTTGAGCAGCAAAATACTGGTCTGAATACTGAACAAAAATTACTATGGACATTAATACTACCAAGTCATCTGGTGAAAAAGTATTCTTTTTTTCAGAGATTGGTTCTTTCTTTCTTTTTCCTTCCTTCCTATCTTTCTGTTTCCTTCTTTCTTTCTTTTTATCTTTATTTTATTTTTGTTTTGCTTTTCTTTGTCTTTGTTTTTGAGACAGGGTCTCTGTGTGGCACAGACTGGCCTCAGACTTGCTGGGATTACAGGCACGTGCTTTCACAACTGACTCCAAGTTTTCTTTATGTTCAAAGATAATTTATTTAAGATTATCAAACAGAATAAGATTTCACAGCTTCTGATCCATACCTAACATAAAAGTAGTCCTTTATAAAAATTCTCTAAAATTATTTTATTTATTTATTACAGTACTGGTGAATTGAACCCAGGGCTTCATGCATCCTTTGCAAGTACTCTACCACTGAGCTGCTCCCCAAGCCCATTTTTAACTTTTTATTTTGAGACAAAGTCTCACTAAATTATACAGGCTGCCTCTGGCCTCAAACTTGTAATCCTCCTGCCTCCGCCCCTGAGTCACTAGGATTATAGGCATGCACCACTGTGCCTGCCTAAGATCATCTATAAAACCCTTGATTTCTTCATGAATTTGTTCCTCAAAATAATGCCTCAGATAGACTTAAAAGAGCTAGGTTATAAGGGATGTCCCTAGTAGTGAATGAAGAACCTACAAGTATCCTGTCTTATTACATTTCTGAAGAATCTATGCATGTAAGGAAAAATGCTTGTCATGAAGTCTACTTGTGTGTGTATCTCAACTTATGAGTGAAAACTTGCAAGAGAACATTGTTGGGCAGTCTTGTTAAGTACTTCTAAATAAAACATCCCAAAGCTGAAAGCTTACAAGACAGTCCCGGTACTTGCCAGACTTCTTATGGAGGGGGCATCAATATTTTCAAAGATTCCTAGTTCCACACTTTGTCCAGAAAGATAAGGAAAATGAAAAAAAAAAAGAAAAAAAAAAAAAAACCTCAAATAACATATCACCACAATGTCATGGATGTTAAGGAAAAATAATCATGACATGAACTTTAATAAAGTAGATAAGGCCCTAATAAATCTAATAATCTACATTCTATAGGTAACATTTGCCTGCAGCCATAGCACTGTGGCATCTGACCTGTCAGATTTCAGAAGCTAAGCAGGGTCGGGCCTGGTTAGTATTTGGATGGGAGACTGCCAGGGAACACCAAGTGCTGGAGGCTTGAAAGAAGGATCCAGAAACCCACTCCCATAAAACAGTCTGCCATTGAAAACCCCATGAATAGCAGAGAAGCAGTAACAATACTGTTTTGCCTCTTGTACATAGGGTCACAATGAGTGGGATATTGGCTTGACAGCACCTAATGACAACAACAATAGGTAACATTACTATGATTTCCTTGTTCCTTAAAACAAACCAGCTAATTTGTGTGATAAAAGTAAATTAGTGGGGCTGGAAATATAGCTCAGTGGTAGAGCAATTGACTAGCATGTATCTGGCCTGGGTTTGATTCTCAGCACTGAAAAAAAAAAAAAAGAAAACAGTAAATTAGAGCTGCTTTAAATGAGTATTTTTATGCTCTACCATGAATTATCTTTCCTACCTTTTTCATTTCTTCAACATATGCAATCATGGCTTCTTCTTTGGTCATATCACCCAATGAACTCCAAGCATCCCTAAAAATGGAAATACATGAGCAATGACAAAAAGATACCTGATTTCAGTCGTGCAGAATATAATTTATGCTTGATGCTATAGAGGTATTAGTTCATTAATTAATTTTTTTTTTTTTTTAGTAGTACTGGGGTGTTGAATCCAGGTCCTCGCACGTGCTAAGCAAAAGCTCTATCACTGAGCTGCAGCCCCAACCCCCTTTAATTATTTATGATTAATTATGATTTTTTTTTTGTTTTGAGACAGGGTCTCATTAAATTGCCCAGCCCTCCTCTGGCCTCAAACCTATAATCTTCCAGCCTCTACCTCCCAAATCGCTGGGATTACAGGTGTGTGCCACTGTGCCTGGCTAGAGGCATTAAAACATGTTCTACTTTAAGCCATTATGTTTCCAAAGAATTTCTTTAATAAATGTGTTACCTTAAAGAAAACTAGAACAAATAAACTGGTAAGTAAAATAGTTTTTGTTGTTGTCACTGAACTTGGAAGTTGAACCCACCCCGGGGCTCACACATACTTTGCAAGTGCTTTTACCACCCACGGAGCTGCACTCTGATCCCTTTTTTTTTTTTTGAGACAGGGTCTCACTAAGTTATGCAAGCTGCCTCTGGGCCTCAAATTCACAATCCTCCTGCCTCAGCCTCCAGAGTCACTGGCATTACAGGTATATACCACCACATCTGGCTTTAAATAGTATTTTAAAACAATAGTCTTTAATCTATCCAAATATTAATTAGACTAAAGAGAGCCAGTTAAAAGAAACTTTTGTCAGATATTTGTAAAATGTACAATAATATCAAATATTTAAGAATTCAAGAATCATGCCTGGTGTGGTGGCACATGCCTGTAATCCCAGTGGCTCGGGAGGCAGAGGCAGGAGGATCGCAAGTTCGAGACCTGAGGCAGTCTGCATAACTTAGCAAGACCCTGTCTCAAAAAGTAAAAAGATGGGCTGGGGGGTGCAGCTCAGTGGTACAACACTTGCAAAGCATGCAAGCGTGAGGCCCTGGGTTCAACCTCCAGTACTGAAATAATAATAATATTATTATTATTATTATTATTATATTATATAATATATTATATATATTAGTATATTAGTAGCCAAATATATATTATTTATAATATATATATTATATATAATTATATATGTGATTATATATTATATATAATAATATATATTATTTAAATATTATATGCATTGTTATATATTAAATATATAATAACATATAATAATATATATTATAATAATATTATTATTATATCCAGTACTGAAATAATAATGATATTACTATTATATTATATATTAATTATATATAATATGTTATATTATATATAATACAGAATATAAATATAATATATTATATATTATAATAATATCATTATTAATAATGCTATTATTATTATATTATTATTAATAATATTATATTATTATTATTATTATTTCAGTGCTGGAGGTACTGAATTTATT